>CM076735.1:14460811-14902213 GCA_038501795.1 Pseudopleuronectes americanus | reverse complement strand
GTGTTCCTGCTTGACTGGGATTGTGTTCAAAAAATCATAGGCAACAAATTAGATCTATTCTCCCAACATGAAAATTCTTTAATTACACTTGGAACCTTTACGATACATGATCATTTGATTAGACACGGTCATTTTAACACATTACATTTACTTAGAATAAATGCATTCAAACATGAGGATACAAACCCAGAACTACAAGAATCAAGAAAGTGCAATTTTTCAAAAGAGCATGGGATTCAATCAACGAATATAATCTGTCAACAAACAAGTGGTTTCAGATTTATCATGCTGTATGTAAGTTCCCCCTACTGATGTAAATCTAAATACTGATCATCACTGATCCCCCTAGACCAGAATTTTGGCGGCAATCAAAGTGAGCAGCAGGGTTCACCAGCGGAGTCAACAGGCCTGGGGCAGAGCTTGTTTCTCTTAATATGCCTGCAAGAGAAGAACCAAAATTACAAAACATGAATGAAATCACATTCAAGCTCTGTGTCATCTACAAGAGGGCAAAAGTGGTGAAAAGATAAGAGAGCTTTACCACGTGATTCTCCATTCAGGCTTAGGGGTCCAACTGACAGGAATGAAGTGTCATGGAAGGTTACATCCCTCTCAACTCGCCTGTGGTGGCCCGGGTAGCAGTGCTGCAAGAAAGAACATGAGAGGATTATACTAATTCACCTGTTGAAGATTCATATTTTCCATAAACTGCATGTTAGGATGTGTCTGCAATTCTTCCCACTGTACGGAAATGGATCTAAAACCTTCTGGATAAGGGATGCTGCTGTCTTGTGCAACATCAAATAGCATAAAATAGCATCAATTAGCTAATCCAAACCAAACTTATCAGGAAAAGCTGACCCCTAACATTGCTGAGTAGGGGTATATGACCTATCCTTTAGCCAGCCACCATATATTTTTATAACAACTCACAGCTGTGCAGTTGTTGTTACTCAGCAGACACAGGTGAACCCGGCAGTGCAGGTAAATGGAAGAAAAGTTGGAAAATGTGAACATCCTGAAGGAGAAACGAGCCGCGGTGGATTTGCCATTCTCAATCAGTTCTACTGTCCCATCCTCTTCATTAGGGCACCTGAAAGACAGGGAAGATAACATTGTGAAAGAAAGAAATGGTAGACCAAGTGAAGAGAAGTACTGGCAATCAAGAGTGAGAAATCACTCTGATGAGACGAAAGAGTTGAAATAGTTCCTTTACTCTGAACTGATGAGATCCCAGCGAACAGGGTAGGTCTCCAGGTTGACTGGCGTGGCCCAACAAGAGTCCAAAACAGTGGAGATCTGCTGCTGATCGACTCCGTCCGTGCGCACCTCCACATACAACCTCTGGTCTACTACCATTTCAACCTTACTGTTGCTGGTGAAGGGGTGGCGGAAGCCAGCATCCTGGTAGGGGATCATCCTCACTTGATACTCCCCTTGGCCAGCTGGAAGCTTCTTCTGAATAATGCTATAAACAAAACACATAACAACTTTATTACACAAGGCTGCGTTCACTGTTTATTATCATTATTTTTTAAATAGGTTACAATTGACACTCTAGTAGCAACTTATACACCATGACAGACCTAGATGGACCTAAGTGATGAAATCGATCAAAAACAACATAAAGAGGAAATGGGATGGTTACCTCTCTACAGGTTTAATCTTCACATCCATAGACACGGCCTGAGTCAGAGGGTAGACACAGCAGAAGAGCAGATGGATGTTCCTCTGGTGGCTGATTAGTCCATCGTGAGGGTCCACATCGCCCTGGATGGTATTCTCATAGATGAAATGGGTTCCATTGCTCTTCAAATTGAAATGACAAAACAGTATTAGTTGGTTTGGAAATAATTGGTCAGATATTATATTCTTTATGATCTGATCACGAGTGACTGCACCTTTAGGACCGTGCCGCAGTGACGCTCGTCGTTGTCGAAGTCGAACACCAGTCGTCCATTCTGAAGAGCACCTTTACAGGAGTCATCTTTGAGATGTAGGGCGTCGGAGTGGAAGCCAGCTTCAAAGAGCTGACAGCGGGACACGGACATGGTGCCCGAGCTACTGACGCAAGAGATGGACGAGTCTATGAGAGAGAGAGTTGGAAATAAAAATGTCTCTTTAGTTTGTTTGAATTTGGTTTAGGCCGCATGAGTTTCTATTTGTATCTGTTCTGTAAGTGTCCGTAGGAATGCCTTTGTCGACAGTCTTTAAAGAGGCCTCACCGTAGCTCTCGTTATTGGGCCGATGGTGGTGTTCATCACAGAAGCAGCCGTAAACCCCGTCCTTCTGACCACACCACTCATTCTCTGTGCAGTTCAGCTCTTCACACGGGTCGGAGGTGGCTGTGGAAGTAGTGAGGAAAGGACGAGAAACGATACGCAATAAGTCAAAGTGGTGAAAACGGCTAGCTCTATTAACCTATTGAGGTATTGTCTCATTTATCATCTTGGCTATCAATTAGTTGAGTTCAAATTTACCACAATGCAAAGCCGGGCGCCACTCAGAGATGTTCAACCCCATAACGGTGCAGGTTCTCTCATAGGCTGAGATGGCAGAGCACAGCATGCCATTGCCTGGAGTGTAGTGGCAAAGATCATAGACACAGGAAGTGAAGAATGCCTGAGGGTCAGAGTGTAAGTGGCAGTCGCTGAATGGGCCGCTGGTGTTGGTGATGATGCTGCACAGCTCAGTGTATTCTTCCCTATAGATGCAGTTGTTCAATTCATCATCGTTCCTTTCATCAGTTGATCCACATCTAGAAAAGGCATCATACATATTAACTCTTGAAGAGACTGACATTGTTTACTTTGCTACGACATACTTCTCTGTAAGATTTCAAAAAAACGTATATGAGACTTGGAAACAATGTTTTAAATGTGACGCTGAGGAAGATACTATCTACTCTATGTAGAGGAAGTGTTTTAACTGACAACGATAATTCGGTGGTGGAATATCCTACATAAGTTTATTCCATAGCAGCTCACCCTGATTGGCTTGTAGGTGCCTTCCAGCTGTGTCCAAACTCATTGTCATTTTGTGCCAGTGTGCCATTGGGCAAGAATTTGTCATCTGCGGGATCGTTGTTGAAATTTCCACACATCCCAGTGACTTTGTTTTGATGATTTTGGCCGATTCTGACCAGTAAGGTACTTGTGCCGTCAAACTGGACCGTCAGGTCATTGGCAACGACCACTATGTAGCTTCCCTGCCTCTCAATGTGAGCTAAAGCTCCTCCGGTGGTTGGAAGAGAAACCTCACCTCCATTTACCTGGAGGGATGAGAGACAGACAAAACATGAAGAGGAACATGTTCCCACCAGACAGACACAGTGACATGTTCATTCTTAGAGTTATCACAGTCTTACCGTTACTCTCTTATTTGGTCCGATCCTCAGATTCACTCTCTCTGTTTGGTTTGAGAGGAAAATATCCACTGCTGACACATATGACACGTGGTTGTTGCCACGGTGTTTATTGGTGGCAGCTACTAGAAATTGGGTTCCGCTGGTACTGTTGCCAACACTCTCAGTGATGGTGTAAGAGCAAGTGCCCTGGAAATGAGCCAGTGCCCCATCAAAGGTGTTGTAATGTGGATCCCCCCACACGGTGCAAATGGCCATTGCACTGAAACAGCCCAGTTTCCCATTTCTGATGGTGCACTGTTGTTCAGGCGTGCAAGATGCAGCAGAGCAGCGCAGGTCGTTTGGAGCATGACATTTACATTGCTGGGAGCAGCCGTCTGTCCAGAAGGACTCACCCGCCTGCAACATGGGGGGGGAAAGGAGACAAATGAAATCTTCCAAAATTGAGCATTTTCTACAATAATAACACAAAAAACGGAATGGAAAATGTTATATAGCACACCTTAGTTACTTATCTTGATTTATGGAATGAAGACTTTATGTTCATTATGTATGTATGTAGAAAATATGTATTCCTGGCTTAAATATTATGATGACAGACTAAGCAACTTCACTTTATTCTACAGTTCAATTTTTCTAGCATATCGATAGAAATCTTGTTTTATTGTTCACTTGTATGACTTACATCATAGTAGAAGCCGTCATACTGGCAGCCACAGTTTTCCACAGGGACACACCTCATCCCACTCCTGACGAACCCCTCATCACAGAAACATCCCTCAGAGCAAACCTGCTCACAGGTGGCATCAACGCTGCTGGCACAGGTGTGGCCACAGTCGGTACCACAGAGCTCATAATGGCTGTTGAGTGGACAGTTCAGTCCTTAATAATTCAGGAAAGAAAAGGTGGCTATTAGTTGGTTATGGTAGATTTAAAAAATCTAAATACAGTTGTTCAGTCAGTTTGCTAGTAATGCATTAACGGTTTGACTCACTGCAGGTGGTGTTCTGTCTCCAAGGGTAGATTCGAACATTAGCAGACTGACAGGCAGTGACATAAGCTTGAATGGCCCTGCACAGAAGATCTTCACCCGCATTTCCGGACACACAAACGTCAAACACACAGTCGTTGAAATATGGTGCCGGGTCCACTTCCTCGTGGCAGAAGCTGAAGGGGCCGTCAGCTGCTTGAATCACTTCACACTGAGCTCGAGCAGGGCCCTCATCGGCACACTGAGGGCAGGAGGGTTCACAGCCATCGCTGCAGGTGTAGTTTCCTGCCACCTTCCAAGACGTTCCAAACTGACCTGGAGTATGGACTATTGCTCCAGATGGGGTGCGGAAGTCATCCATGTGATTTCCATTGAAGTTTCCACAAAGTCCACATGTTTTTCCTCTATAAAGATGATAAGTTATTGGAAAAATTCAGTGCCATTAACCCTGTACAATCAATCAATCAAACATTACTTGTGTTGCCCCTTTAATGTACATTAGGTTAGTGCAATACATAGACAAATACCTCAACTATTTCCAACTAAAACACTACTGTGAAGGTTGTTAGTGATTTAACCTCTGAATGGCAAATACCTGTAATGTGATGGCACCGAGATGTACACTGTGCTCCATCCATCGTATGAGACGCTGAGGCCGAAATCAGCATTGATAAATGTGCGTGAGCCACTTGCAAAGACCGACACATTTCCACTCAACAGAATTGGCAGATTGCTAATTATTCCGTTAACCTAAAACAATGGAGGGAAAAATTGCAAGAATAAGTTATATATATATATATACAATCTACGGTGATCAAACTACTGTATGTAAAGGGAACAATTGTGAATAACCTCAACATTTTCTTAATTTTTTTTGCTGCAATTAAGTGTTACAAGCTATAAAACTTTGCAAATGCCACTGTATTTGCAGAAAGACAGAGCCCAAACTCAGGGAGCCTCAAAAACTGATAATGATCTTCAAACATTGTTCAACTCACCTCTACCACTCCTCTGTTTTGCCTGGACACACGCAGTTGGTAACCCAAAACATTTACAAAAACCTCAGCTGTGATTGAAACTGTCCTCCCATTCCACGGCTCATTCTTAGCCTCCACCGAAAATTGAACTCCATCAGTGTCATTACAGAGGGTTGCAAGAACATATCTGCAGGTTCCCTGGAAGTCAAAGACCCTGCGATCAAATGTGAGGTAATGGGGGTCTCCAGAGGCAGAGCAGGTGCCATGAGGGTTGGGATGGCACCCAAAGTTGCCCCCTACCACACGACAGGACTCCTGGGGACCACAGGAGCTGGGACGACAGTGCACTAACCCAGTTGTGCCATTACAGGAACACAAGCTCTGACATTCTTCACTGTCCCAGAACTGTTCTCCACCTTGTCGATAGCGTCCATTGTGATGGCATCCGCAGGATGTTGGTGGCACACACTGGTTGCCATTGAGGACAAAACCATCATCACACTGGCAACCCTCCTGGCACACAGTGTCACAGGTGAATGGGAAAGAGAGGCTGGGGCAAGTGGAAGGACAAGCGGTTTCACAAAGTTCATAGCGGCTGTTTCGCGGGCAGGTTTGATCTAGAGGATAACAAAGAGGTAGAAAGGGTCATTACATTGTTTTATACCATATTTAAAGTTAACACAACAGGAGGACTAGTGCTTACCACAGCTAGTTGCATTCCTCCAGTGTGGCAAGGCGACGCCCTTCTGCTGACAAATCAGTGCATAATCCCGTAGGACCTCACAAAGCGTGGATGCTGGATCACTAGAGGCTCCCAGGATCTCCATGCACACTTCCACATGTGGTCTTGGGTCGACCATGGCCCAACACTGAGTAAACGGTCCCTCCCTTGAGCCAATGATTCCACAGTACTCGCTGGAGTTGTAGTTTGTTGGAGAATTAGGATTTACACTTTCTACACAGTGTGCAGCGAGGGAACCATCTCGCCAGCTGTCTCCAAAGACCTGAGAGCTGTTGACCAGAATGCCATTGGGTGTGCGGAAGTCGTCATGTGAGTGACCATTGTAGTTACCACAGAGTCCACCCAGGGAACCATTGTAGACACCAGGTGCAGTGACGCGCACAAAGTGAGGCCAGACTGTTTGCACGGTCACACCAAAGGACGTGCGAATGATGATACTGTGAATGCTGCTGTGGTAGATTTGGATTCGGTTGGATGCTGAGCTGAAAGGTAGTCTGATCCGCTGACCGTCCACCTAGAGAGCCATTTGAACAGCCAGAGTCAGACATGCTTGGAAATAAGACGTTCATTTAAAAAGTCCAAAATGTATATATGGTTTGGACTTTCTTTCTGTCTTGTTTCTGTTGTCTTCAGTTTTTGTAATGTACTTAATTATCTTACCTGAACTGTGCTGCTGTTTGCCATCTCAATGGAGACTTGTGTTCCCTCTGCCTCAAACTTAAGCAGTCTGGCAAATCCATGGTGGCCTCTGGGTACTTTTTCTGCTGTCACCACAAAGTGAGTGTGAGCAGACAATCCCATGACTTTGGCCAGAGTCAGTCGACACGCCCCAGGATACTGGTACATCAGTCCATCAAAAGTTTGATATGACCCTGGTCCCCTTGTCCAGCATGTTGCATAGCTGTTAGGTCTACACCCTCTTTCTCCCTCCTCCACCCTGCAGGACTCAAGGGGACTACAACTATGTGAACGACAAGTCATGCGGCCAACACTGCAGCTGCAACGTCTTCCACAGTTATTGTCAAGTATCACAGTTTGTCCAGAGCTGTAGTAACGACCCTCAAAGCTGCAGCCACACTGAGCATGTGGGACACAGACCCCAGAACTGAGGATGTAGCCTGAATTGCAGATGCAGCTCTCCTGGGCAGGGAGAGGGCAGTTGTGGGTGGAATTGGGATTGACACAGGTAGCTGGACACCCTGTGCCCTGGGACTCAAAGTGGCTGTTGGATGGACAGGGGATTTCTAGACAAAAACATAAAATAGACATTTACCTCATGGAAATGTTGAATGAGGTTTTATCATAATGTTAAATGAGTTACAGACATACCACAGAATCCTTCTCTCCTCCAGCTTGGCAGCTGGATCCCACTCTGCTGACACTGACTTGCGTAAACATGTAGTGCTTGACACAGAATGGGCTGGTACCCTCCTCCTGCACAGAGATCATACACACAATTGTCCACAAAGGTCTGTGGGGGAAGTCCTTGATGGCAGGCGGCAAAAGGTCCAGAACTGCTCTGGAGGATACCACAATGGTCTGCATTGCTGTATAATGATGTCTGCTGTGAAGTGCAGGCAGCACAGTCCAGACCACTGCATCTGACCCCACACCCGGGCTCATCATCTACTGCTGCTTTCCAACTCTCTGCAAATACCACATCAGAGCTCACAATGGCCCCTTGGCGAGTTTTAAAGTCATCACTGGGGTCGTTATTGAGGCTCCCACATAAGCCACAGGTTGCGTTTTGGTAAGTGTGGGGTATGCTGATCCTGACATAATGAGATGCGTCGTAAGAAACCAGCAAGCCAAAGTTAGTACTGATGACCAGAGAAAAACCGGACTGGTAAACCTGGACAGAACCATTACTCAGGGAGAATGGAATAGCAGCAAAACTTCCATTGACCTATAAGCACAGAAACAGGCATACACGTCATTGTTAACAATACAGAACACATAAAAATACTTTACAAAGTGGCGGTAAACATGTTGTGAGGTTGATGCTTACCTTAGCCTCACCAAGATGTCCTTTGACGAGCTCGATAATGTAATTGTTCACGAACACTTTCACCAGTCTTGTCCAAGAGACTTGTGTACTGCCACGGTTCTCATTCTTGCCCTCTACCCGATAGTACGGCAGCCCATGACCACATTGTTCTGAGAGAACATAAGTGCAGGTGCCTTGAAAGTGAAACACTTTGCCATCGAAGGTGGTGTAATGTGGATCACCAATAACGGTGCAGGTACTTCTCTGCACCGTCTGGCAGGAGAACTTAAATGAAGCACGACGGCAGATTTGGGAAAAGGAGCAGGGTTGCCTGACACACTGCAGGCCTGATCTGGTGCAGGTGCACTTCTCTGTGCAGGTTCCATCACTCCAGAATGAGTCGCCAATTTGACACAAAAGATCACCCTTTGGGAGAAATAAAAACAAAGGTTATTTGAAAAGCTTCTGTTACTATTCAACTTTTAACTTTTGGGGGCATTTTTGCCTTTAATTTCAGAGCAAACAGCAGAATTTGTGACACAAAGATGAGAAAGGATGAATGGTTTGCACGTGTTCATGGTCTTAAACAATTTGACATACATTAATACTGAATTGCTTCATTAATTCTTCTTTACCAATCACCACATCGCCCATGTAATAGCCATCAGCATTTTGCAACATATACAACCTTAATCAATGGCTTATCTGTTGATCACATATCCACATTATATTATATTCTGGTTCTGGTCTTACCGTTAAAACGGCAGACTGGTTCTGTTATTAAAGGGTAAAGGAAACAATGATATGTAGAAATTAGATGAAGCACACAATAACGAAAAAATCAATAGGATAACTATATTTTCAATTTCTGCTACTTGGTGCCTTTCAACAAAATCTGACAACTATTTTAAAGCTACTCACTCTTGCTAACAAAGGTGACACAAGTTATGGATGTAATCCGGTGGTAAAAGGTAAAACCCTGGCAACACATGCTTTAAGCTGAATATGTGACTACCCTCGGAAGAGAATGAACAAAGAAAATACTTACTGAGACCTTTTTAACATCAATCCACATAGAGGAGTCAATGAATTTAAGTAAATACAACACTAATGTGTATCTCATTCACATTGACCTCAGATAACTGAGGTCCAACAATTTACAAAGGTAAAGAAAATACAAAGAGCTTATTAAAACTTTAGTTTACCTGTAGTTGTCGGTGGCGTTGTAGCTATTAAAGTAAATGATTTGATATAATTAGAAAAAATACAGAGACTTTTAATTTCAATCAACATAGATGAGTCAATGAATTTAAGTAAAAACAAATGTGTATCTCGTTGACCTTGACCTCGGATAAATAAGGTCCAAAAGTTTACAAAGGTAAACAAATACAAAGAGCTTATTAAAACTTTAGTTTACCTGTAGTCGTTGATTGCGTTGTAGCTGTTAAAGCAAATTATTTGATATAATTTGAAAAATACAGAGACTTTTAATTTCAATCAACATAGATGAGTCAATGAATTTAAGTAAATGCAACAACACATGTGTATCTCATTCACATTGACCTCAGATAACTAAGGTCCAAAAATGTAGAAAGGTGAACAAATATAAAGAGCTTATTAAAACATTAGTTTACCTGTAGTCGTTGATTGCGTTGTAGCTGTTAAAGCAAATGATTTGATATAATTTGAAAAATACAGACAATTTTAGCATTAATCAACATAGATGAGTCAATGAATTTAAGTAAATACAACAACAAATGTGTATCTCGTTGACCTTGACCTCGGATAAATCGGGTCCAAATGTTTACAAAGGTAAACAATTACAAAGAGCTTATTAAAACTTCAACTTACTTGTAGTCGGGGTTTGCGTTGTAGCTGTTAAAGCAAATGATTTGACATAATTAGAAAAATACTGAGACTTTTAACATCAATCAACATAGATGAGTCAATAAACTATGTAAATACAACAACACATGTGTACCTCGTTGACCTTGAGCTAGGATAAATAAGGTCCAAAAGTTTACAAAGGTAAACAAATACAAAGAGCTTGTTAAAACTTCAACTTACTTGTAGTCGGGGTTGGCGTTGTAGCTGTTAAAGCAAATGATTTGATATAATTAGAAATATACTGAGACTTTTAACATCAATCAACAAGGATGAGTCAATGAATTTAAATAAATACAACAACACATGTGTATCTCGTTGACCTTGAACTAGGATAAATAAGGTCCAAAATTTTACAAAGGTTAACAATTACAAAGAGCTTATTAAAACTTCAACTTACTTGTAGTCGGGGTTGGCGTTGTAGCTGTTAAAGCAAATGATTTGATATAATTAGAAAAATACTGAGACATTAACATCAATCAACATGGATGAGTCAATGAATTGAAGTCAATGCAACAACAAATGTGTATCTCGTTGACCTTGAACTAGGATAAATAAGGTCCAAAAGTTTACAAAGGTTAACAATTACAAAGAGCTTATTAAAACTTCAACTTACTTGTAGTCGGGGTTGGCGTTGTAGCTGTTAAAGCAAATGATTTGATATAATTAGAAAAACACTGAGACTTTTAACATCAATCAACATAGATGAGTCAATGAATTTAAATAAATACAACAACACATGTGTATCTCGTTGACCTTGACCTCGGATAAATCGGGTCCAAATGTTTACAAAGGTAAACAAATACAAAGAGCTTATTAAAACTTCCACTTACTTGTAGCCGGGGTTGGCGTTGTAGCTGTTAAAGCAAATGATTTGATATAATTAGAAAAATACTGAGAATTTAACATCAATCAACATAGATGAGTCGATGAACTATTTAAATACAACAACAAATGTGTATCTCGTTGACCTTGACCTCGGATAAATAAGGTCCAAATGTTTACAAAGGTAAACAAATACAAAGAGCTTATTAAAACTTCAACTTACTTGTAGTCGGGGTTGGTGTTGTAGCTGTTAAAGCAAATGATTTGATATAATTAGAAAAATACTGAGACTTTTAACATCAATCAACATAGATGAGTCAATGAATTTCAGTAAATGCAACAACACATGTGTATCTCGTTGACCTTGACCACGGATAAATCGGGTCCAAATGTTTACAAAGGTAAACAAATACAAAGAGCTTATTAAAACTTCTACTTACTTGTAGCCGGGGTTGGCGTTGTAGCTGTTAAAGCAAATTATTTGATATAATTAGAAATAGACTGAGACTTTAACATCAATCAACATGGATGAGTCAATGAATTTAAATAAATACAACAACACATGTGTATCTCGTTGACCTTGAACTAGGATAAATAGGGTCCAAATGTTAACAAAGGTAAACAAATACAAAGAGCTTATTAAAACTTCCACTTAATTGTAGCCGGGGTTGGCGTTGTAGCTGTTAAAGCAAATTATTTTATATAATTAGAAAAATACTGAGAATTTAACATCAATCAACATAGATGAGTCGATGAACTATTTAAATACAACAACAAATGTGTATCTCGTTGACCTTGAGCTAGGATAAATAAGGTCCAAAAGTTTACAAAGGTTAACAATTACAAAGAGCTTATTAAAACTTCAACTTACTTGTAGTCGGGGTTGGCGTTGTAGCTGTTAAAGCAAATGATTTGATATAATTAGAAATATACTGAGACTTTTAACATCAATCAACAAGGATGAGTCAATGAATTTAAATAAATAAAACAACACATGTGTATCTCGTTGACCTTGAACTAGGATAAATAAGGTCCAAAAGTTTACAAAGGTAAACAAATACAAAGAGCTTATTAAAACTTCAACTTACTTGTAGTCGGAGTTGGTGTTGTAGCTGTTAAAGCAAATGATTTGATATAATTAGAAAAATACTGAGACTTTTAACATCAATCAACATAGATGAGTCAATGAATTTCAGTAAATGCAACAACACATGTGTATCTCGTTGACCTTGACCACGGATAAATCGGGTCCAAATGTTTACAAAGGTAAACAAATACAAAGAGCTTATTAAAACTTCTACTTACTTGTAGCCGGGGTTGGCGTTGTAGCTGTTAAAGCAAATGATTTGATATAATTAGAAAAATAATGAGACTTTTAACAACAATCAACATAGATGAGTCAATGAATTTCAGTAAATGCAACAACAAATGTGTATCTCGTTGACCTTGAACTAGGATAAATAAGGTCCAAACGTTTACAAAGGTAAACAAATACAAAGAGCTTATTAAAACTTCAACTTACTTGTAGTCGGGGTTGGCGTTGTAGCTGTTAAAGCAAATTATTTTATATAATTAGAAAAATACTGAGAATTTAACATCAATCAACATAGATGAGTCGATGAACTATTTAAATACAACAACAAATGTGTATCTCGTTGACCTTGAGCTAGGATAAATAAGGTCCAAAAGTTTACAAAGGTTAACAATTACAAAGAGCTTATTAAAACTTCAACTTACTTGTAGTCGGGGTTGGCGTTGTAGCTGTTAAAGCAAATGATTTGATATAATTAGAAATATACTGAGACTTTTAACATCAATCAACAAGGATGAGTCAATGAATTTAAATAAATAAAACAACACATGTGTATCTCGTTGACCTTGAACTAGGATAAATAAGGTCCAAAAGTTTACAAAGGTAAACAAATACAAAGAGCTTATTAAAACTTCAACTTACTTGTAGTCGGGGTTGGTGTTGTAGCTGTTAAAGCAAATGATTTGATATAATTAGAAAAATAATGAGACTTTTAACAACAATCAACATAGATGAGTCAATGAATTTCAGTAAATGCAACAACACATGTGTATCTCGTTGACCTTGAACTAGGATAAATAGGGTCCAAATGTTAACAAACGTAAACAAATACAAAGAGCTTATTAAAACTTCCACTTACTTGTAGTCGGGGATGGCGTTGTAGCTGTTAAAGCAAATTATTTGATATAATTAGAAAAATACTGAGACTTTTAACAACAATCAACATAGATGAGTCAATGAATTTCAGTAAATGCAACAACAAATGTGTAACTCGTTGACCTTTAACTAGGATAAATAAGGTCCAAAAGTTTACAAAGGTAAACAAATACAAAGAGCTTATTAAAACTTCAACTTACTTGTAGTCGGGGTTGGTGTTGTAGCTGTTAAAGCAAATGATTTGATATAATTAGAAAAATACTGAGACTTTTAACATCAATCAACATAGATGAGTCAATGAATTTCAGTAAATGCAACAACAAATGTGTATCTCGTTGACCTTGAACTAGGATAAATAAGGTCCAAACGTTTACAAAGGTAAACAAATACAAAGAGCTTATTAAAACTTCAACTTACTTGTAGTCGGGGTTGGCGTTGTAGCTGTTAAAGAAAATTATTTTATATAATTAGAAAAATACTTCGAATTTAACATCAATCAACATAGATGAGTCGATGAACTATTTAAATACAACAACGAATGTTTATCTCGTTGACCTTGAGCTAGGATAAATAAGGTCCAAAAGTTTACAAAGGTAAACAAATCCAAAGAGCTTATTAAAACTTCAACTTACTTGTACTAGGGGTTGGCGTTGTAGCTGTTAAAGCAAATGATTTGATATAATTAGAAAAATACTGAGACTTTTAACATCAATCAACATAGAGGAGTCAATGAATTTCAGTAAATGCAACAACAAATGTGTATCTCGTTGACCTTGACCTCGGATAAATCGGGTCAAAATGTTTACAAAGGTAAACAATTACAAAGAGCTTATTAAAACTTCAACTTACTTGTTGTCGTGGTTGGCGTTGTAGCTGTTAAAGCAAATGATTTGATATAATTAGAAAAATACTGAGACTTTTAACATCAATCAACATAGATGAGTCAATGAATTTCAGTAAATGCAACAACAAATGTGTATCTCGTTGACCTTGAACTAGGATAAATAAGGTCCAAACGTTTACAAAGGTAAACAAATACAAAGAGCTTATTAAAACTTCAACTTACTTGTAGTCGGGGTTGGCGTTGTAGCTGTTAAAGCAAATTATTTTATATAATTAGAAAAATACTGAGAATTTAACATCAATCAACATAGATGAGTCGATGAACTATTTAAATACAACAACAAATGTGTATCTCGTTGACCTTGAGCTAGGATAAATAAGGTCCAAAAGTTTACAAAGGTTAACAATTACAAAGAGCTTATTAAAACTTCAACTTACTTGTAGTCGGGGTTGGCGTTGTAGCTGTTAAAGCAAATGATTTGATATAATTAGAAATATACTGAGACTTTTAACATCAATCAACAAGGATGAGTCAATGAATTTCAGTAAATGCAACAACACATGTGTATCTCGTTGACCTTGAACTAGGATAAATAGGGTCCAAATGTTAACAAACGTAAACAAATACAAAGAGCTTATTAAAACTTCCACTTACTTGTAGTCGGGGTTGGCGTTGTAGCTGTTAAAGCAAATTATTTGATATAATTAGAAAAATACTGAGACTTTTAACAACAATCAACATAGATGAGTCAATGAATTTCAGTAAATGCAACAACAAATGTGTAACTCGTTGACCTTTAACTAGGATAAATAAGGTCCAAAAGTTTACAAAGGTAAACAAATACAAAGAGCTTATTAAAACTTCAACTTACTTGTAGTCGGGGTTGGTGTTGTAGCTGTTAAAGCAAATGATTTGATATAATTAGAAAAATACTGAGACTTTTAACATCAATCAACATAGATGAGTCAATGAATTTCAGTAAATGCAACAACAAATGTGTATCTCGTTGACCTTGAACTAGGATAAATAAGGTCCAAAACGTTTACAAAGGTAAACAAATACAAAGAGCTTATTAAAACTTCAACTTACTTGTAGTCGGGGTTGGCGTTGTAGCTGTTAAAGAAAATTATTTTATATAATTAGAAAAATACTGAGAATTTAACATCAATCAACATAGATGAGTCGATGAACTATTTAAATACAACAACAAATGTTTATCTCGTTGACCTTGAGCTAGGATAAATAAGGTCCAAAAGTTTACAAAGGTAAACAAATCCAAAGAGCTTATTAAAACTTCAACTTACTTGTACTAGGGGTTGGCGTTGTAGCTGTTAAAGCAAATGATTTGATATAATTAGAAAAATACTGAGACTTTTAACATCAATCAACATAGATGAGTCAATGAATTTCAGTAAATGCAACAACAAATGTGTATCTCGTTGACCTTGAACTCGGATAAATAGGTCCAAAATGTTTACAAAGGTAAACAATTACAAAGAGCTTATTAAAACTTCAACTTACTTGTAGTCGGGGTTGGCGTTGTAGCTGTTAAAGCAAATGATTTGATATAATTAGAAAAATACTGAGACTTTTAACATCAATCAACAGAGATGAGTCAATGAATTTCAGTAAATGCAACAACACATGTGTGTCTCGTTGACCTTGAACTAGGATAAATCGGGTCCAAATGTTTACAAAGGTAAACAAATACAAAGAGCTTATTAAAACTTCCACTTACTTGTAGCCGGGGTTGGCGTTGTAGCTGTTAAAGCAAATTATTTTATATAATTAGAAAAATACTGAGAATTTAACATCAATCAACATAGATGAGTCGATGAACAATTTAAATACAACAACAAATGTGTATCTCGTTGACCTTGAACTAGGATAAATAAGGTCCAAAAGTTTACAAAGGTTAACAATTACAAAGAGCTTATTAAAACTTCAACTTACTTGTAGTCGGGGTTGGCGTTGTAGCTGTTAAAGCAAATGATTTGATATAATTAGAAATATACTGAGACTTTTAACATCAATCAACAAGGATGAGTCAATGAATTTAAATAAATACAACAACACATGTGTATCTCGTTGACCTTGAACTAGGATAAATAAGGTCCAAAAGTTTACAAAGGTAAACAAATACAAAGAGCTTATTAAAACTTCAACTTACTTGTAGTCGGGAGTTGGTGTTGTAGCTGTTAAAGCAAATGATTTGATATAATTAGAAAAATACTGTGACTTTTAAAATCAATCAACATAGATGAGTCAATGAATTGAAGTCAATGCAACAACAAATGTGTATCTCGTTGACCTTGAACTAGGATAAATAAGGTCCAAAATTTTACAAAGGTTAACAATTACAAAGAGCTTATTAAAACTTCAACTTACTTGTAGTCGGGGTTGGCGTTGTAGCTGTTAAAGCAAATGATTTGATATAATTAGAAAAACACTGAGACTTTTAACATCAATCAACATAGATGAGTCAATGAATTTCAGTAAATGCAACAACACATGTGTGTCTCGTTGACCTTGACCTCGGATAAATCGGGTCCAAATGTTTACAAAGGTAAACAAATACAAAGAGCTTATTAAAACTTCCACTTACTTGTAGCCGGGGTTGGCGTTGTAGCTGTTAAAGCAAATTATTTTATATAATTAGAAAAATACTGAGAATTTAACATCAATCAACATAGATGAGTCGATGAACTATTTAAATACAACAACAAATGTGTATCTCGTTGACCTTGAACTAGGATAAATAAGGTCCAAAAGTTTACAAAGGTTAACAATTACAAAGAGCTTATTAAAACTTCAACTTACTTGTAGTCTGGGTTGGCGTTGTAGCTGTTAAAGCAAATGATTTGATATAATTAGAAATATACTGAGACTTTTAACATCAATCAACAAGGATGAGTCAATGAATTTAAATAAATACAACAACACATGTGTATCTCGTTGACCTTGAACTAGGATAAATAAGGTCCAAAAGTTTACAAAGGTTAACAATTACAAAGAGCTTATTAAAACTTCAACTTACTTGTAGTCGGGGTTGGCGTTGTAGCTGTTAAAGCAAATGATTTGATATAATTAGAAATATACTGAGACTTTTAACATCAATCAACAAGGATGAGTCAATGAATTTAAATAAATACAACAACACATGTGTATCTCGTTGACCTTGAACTAGGATAAATAAGGTCCAAAAGTTTACAAAGGTAAACAAATACAAAGAGCTTATTAAAACTTCAACTTACTTGTAGTCGGAGTTGGTGTTGTAGCTGTTAAAGCAAATGATTTGATATAATTAGAAAAATACTTTGACTTTTAAAATCAATCAACATAGATGAGTCAATGAATTGAAGTCAATGCAACAACAAATGTGTATCTCGTTGACCTTGAACTAGGATAAATAAGGTCCAAAATTTTACAAAGGTTAACAATTACAAAGAGCTTATTAAAACTTCAACTTACTTGTAGTCGGTGTTGGCGTTGTTGCTGTTAAAGCAAATGATTTGATATAATTAGAAAAATACTGAGACTTTTAACATCAATCCACATAGATGAGTCAATGAACTATGTAAATACAACAACACATGTGTATCTCATTGACCTTGACCTAGGATAAATATATTCCAAAAGTATACAAAGGCAAACAAATACAAAGAGCTTATTAAAACTTCAACTTACTTGGACTCCAAGTAGTCCCCAAAGCTATGAAAGATAACATATAGATATAATTAGAAAAATACAGAGATTTTTAACATCATCAACCATCGAGAGAAATAAAGGGCAATTTTATTTAAAGAAAATACTTACTCATCATCCCCAAAAGTAGCAGAGGCCACAGGATTTGACGTGCCATTTTTGAAAGTTCAAAATCCTGCTGATCATATGAATCAATATGATGCATCCAAATTCAAGGAAGGAAATAAAATCTAAAAACTAAACTAGGATTCAAACAGGAAGCACAGAGCCCCACAGGAATGCAAATCCTTTTTATTTCTATTCATGAAGCGAAAAACAGTGTCTCTGTTATATTCTGCTCACTGGCTATAGCAGGAATGATCCCCTATGTGACCGAGGTAATAATGGTATTAAACAATAAACTGGCAATGTTAGAGGATGATCAACAAAACATTATTTCATTACAATTAAAAGTCTAGAGATGGAAATTCAGTTTTAAGCAAAATACTATCATGCAACATCGCGCTTCTGAAATAATGTTTCAATCTTACAAAGTGAATGAATTACCTGTGCACTGTTTGCAGCTGCTGTTCGGTTCTGTCACCTCTCATCAATGACAGACAGCTGGAAGTGTCAAGCCTTTATACAGTGAAAGTTGGATCAGCTCCAGGAAGCTGTGGTTTGACCTGATTGCAGATAATTTCTCGTTGCTTCCTCATAACAAAGGTTCATTTGTCAAAGTTCATAAAATTCAGTTTTTAATTATACTTTACGTTAACCTGTACAAAAGCATTGCAAAATATCAAAAAGCAAGTATATGAACTTAAGAATATGCCCATGCAGATCTTTAGAATTGTTTGAGTGCTTGCGACACCGATTTGGGTGTTGACGGATGGGACACGTCTCTTCCTGTGACGCAGTTTTGCAAAATTCCCCTTAACAAATTAACCTTTTTTATTTTGTGTTACCAGTCTATGCAGCAATTTGGAGTTGCTGCACATATGTTTTCCACAAACAGTTGCTTCTTATGGAAAGTTGGGATGTGGTCAATTGTTCACTCTGCATGATGCATTAGCGTGCAGCTGCAGCTCGGCAGTAGGAGTGTTGATGATGAACGTTGTCGTACCTGTGGAATGTTTTCCTCACTTTGTCTATGGGTGGATCAAAAGGAGTGTTACCAGGACATGTTGTTCACAAAGACTTGAACATTTTTCATAAACTAAACTTATCATCTGTCCAACAGACGTCAGGTGATTCATTTGGACATGATGATGAGTTTGAGAAAAAACAACAAACAGGGGACGATTTCTGTAAAGTTATACCAACATTCAAAGTAACCTTTCTTCAGGAATTCATTAAAAATGTGGTTGTGGGTTTATGCGCGCATATGAATGACAGGTCACAATTGTGCTTTGTCATTTTGGACATCTTTTAGGTGTTGATGATGTTTCTAACACACTATGGACGCAAAAATGAAAGAAACAATAATAAAAAGAAAGAAAACAACACAAATGAATAAAACAGGACGGCGACAAAGACAAGATTCCTGAGTTATTACTGTCGGTGTGAGACGTCTGGTCTGTTTTCCTACTTGATAAATGTTTTAGGCTTGAAGATTTCACTTTATTATGTTTCATTATGTTTTCGGATTGTCTGTTGTTAAGATATTTGTAGAACGCCTTCAGGGAATTTTTTCAAAGGTCTGACTGCTGACCTCATGTTCTATGAGTGTGATGTAGCAGGAACACCCAATTCGTCTGTGCCTTCTACATGTGTCTCCGCTTTTTCACTGGTAGACAATTGTTTAATTTTGCGTTGTTGTGTGTTAGAATCAACACCCCCCACTCGTGAATCCAATGCAGAAACCCCTGCTGTGTTCTCTCATCGACTTGTCCTGGATCTCTACGAACTTTATACCCGGAGATCAGGTGGATAAAATTCGTAGAAAGAGCAGAGAGCGTCTCACACATGCATCTCCTCTGGAGAAAATACAGAGCAACTGTGGAGTTCAGTCTGACGGCAGCTCAAAAGGGATGGTTACCACTGCACGTACACAACACAAAGAATTTGGACAAATGGAGGAGGGGCCAACATGCCTGAAACTTTGGCTTACCGGAAAATATAAATGCATCAACACAGAAACCCACTTGCATACCATTCTATTCATGTGAAGTAGGCTAAGTAGGGGTGTGACTTATTTTGGCAGCTTCTTCAAGATAAATAACTTTGTAATAAAATAAGTTACTCCCTTGCCCCGTCTCTAAAAGTTACATCTTTAAATCACACAGCCCAGTTAAGATTTCTGATTCTCTTATGTGCTAGTTGTGCAACCAGAACATCAAATTAATTTACACTTTATACACTTTTTCTGAGCTTTCTATAGAACAGTAGTTACTCTTAACATTTTAAAAGATAAACATCAAAGATTAACTTCAAGCCCAGTGACGGATATTTTGTTTTCTAAAAGTCTTTCCATCCGTCCCATTCTTTTGAAAATATCTCAAGAACGTCTTGACAAAATTATTTCAAATTTTACTCAAATGTTCCCTGAGTCTCAAAGATTAACTGACTAGATTTCAGTAGGCAAGGGTCATTGTAGTAAATACAATTCGTCCACAGAGGTGGGATGCAACGAAGTATAAGTACTCTGTTACTGTACTGAAGAAGATTTTTTTTCACAATGGAAATATATGTACATTCTACTCTTTACATTTTCAAAACTTTATTTTTTTTGGATCATCCAACACTAAATCAAGACATACTTGATGGAGAAGAACACAGAAATGTTTCATCGTCCATCACAACATAGGTAACACGGTGGAAAGATGTTTCTAGACACAGCAGACGAGAGGGAAGCTCAAACTTGGAGAAAAGGCGCAGCACAGAAAAACAAGGAGTGACTGAAAGTGAAGAAGCTGATTAAGTCCACAATGTCCGAGCTGAAGCAGGGACACAAAACATTCCTCATCTCTGACCTTATTTAAATGAAGAACATTAAGTTCGAAATATTGTAAACGTTTACTCCTGGACTATTTTTCTCGCTTACAAAGATTTTATTGCTTTAACTCTGACTTTGCTTTGCACATATACAGCTGTTAGAAAATTGGCTTTCAGAGATGGACTTTTTATTATTATACTTTGAGCACATTTCAGAGTTTGTTGAGTAGTTGTTAACACAAGTATTTGTACTTTTACCCGAGTAATTTTGCCAGCACTGGCTGGGCACACTTGGAAGGACTGAGAGTGCACTGGTTGATGGAGGGATACAGCTTTAACCAAGGGATTCTAGTTTTAGCATATTTTAAAATTTGCTTAAAAGCTAATCTTGACAATCAGTTGATACGGACTGAGACGATGTGTGGAACAACAGAGAAAGTGATGTACGAATGGTGAAGGCACACAACCCTCTCTTCATCTTCATCAGATCCGGGAAGAAACGTGTAAAGATGTTCTAATGACTTGACTGACTGTAAGCAGGTTAAACCAGTGTGGGTAGATGTCTCAGGTTTTAATCAGTGTGGAGGGGACTTACAGTAAACTTACAAGGAAGTCAAAATATATAAACTGAAACAAGAGCTGGATAATAACACATCAATCGAAGCGCTCGCCAAGCTTTTAATTGTTTGTTGTGTTAACCATCAATTGACGTTCCCTATGGTGACTATTAGTTTTTTCAATATTTACACGTTGCACAAAGGTCGTAATAATTATACTTCAGGTTTAATTATGGATGGGAATCAATTGACTGTGTGATGATTTAACAGCATCTTGTGCAGTGCCTGTTCGATAGCTGCCTGGTTGGTGTGTAGACTGTCAACTTGTCCTGTGCTAATGATGGTTGTAGCTTTATTTCTGAAACTGTAAGATTGACCTGAGGTCAGTGAGTCACGGTCACTGCTGCTAAACAAAGAGCTGTCCACCTGTGTTAGGTGAAGCTCGATTCATTCCACTGAACCGGTTGTTATGTTGTTACCATTGTCACGAAAATGATGTTGTGTTGTGGTGATCAATGTCACTGATATCGATGATCCCAGCTGCTGCTGCTACAGAGCGCTGGTCACTTTCTTGGCCCCTTAACAGTACAAGTGCATATTGAGACGTGCCGGGTTCATACAGACTTTCGGGGAATTGTTAGATAGATGTTGACCGTGGAATCTCTGGATTGCTTCAAGACTTTTGTCTACACCGACATCATGTTTTCATAAGCATTCAAACACACACACAACACAAATCTTTCACTCTGACATGACTTGATGCTGATAATATGAAACCGGTTCTATTACATATAGCCAATTTAATATAATGTAATGTGGTTTATTGCCAAAGAAAGCACGCTACGCCTTTCTGATTTCTTATAAACGAAACCCTGCTGCTTCATTCAGGTGGCATGTTCAACATTTCATAAGTTGTTGGTTTGAAACGCAGATTCTCAGATCCATGGTTGCAAGAAGGAAAACAAAGGTGGCACCTTTTAGAGGCAGATTAACAATAATTACTGATTGAAGATTTATGCAAAGGAGCTTCAGGCAGGTGTATTAGAGGATTGCACTTATGAAGGTAACTTCTACCAGCTGCGAACAGGTGTTTCTCCTTTTGTGCAGCTCAGTCAAAGTGAGAGTTTTGGGTCTTTGATTGGGACCTGTACATGTAATATGTGGACTAGATTAAGGTGTTGACACCTGATGTACGATGAGACGTCTACTGTGGCACAGGACATGGTTATAAACTTGATTGCTGATGTAACCGGATGCGTGCTCCCTCCCTGCCGCTGCAGGGTGCTTTACCTGCTCTAATGGCGTGCTGGTCGCTAGGTGACGTCATGCGCCCCCGTATTTAATGAAGCGGCCGTGCATAACTCGCCCTCCTTCCGTTCCCGCTCGTCTCCAGAGGGTCTTTGGGTTGCCGTGAGGGTGTTTGGCAACCCAGCGCTAGTGATGGCTGGTGATGGCGAGATGAAGCTTCATGAAGCATTCCATCCAATTGGTTCACTCATGGGCCAAAGCGTCATCGTGCTTCATTTGCACTACTGCGCCATCAAGTGGACAACAAAAGGTTAATTGTGATTACAATGCCACCTTGGCTTTGGTGTGTGATGCTTTGAATTAAATAAATTAGTCAATGATGCTTGTGACGCCAATAATTAAATCATAAACTTATTAATATGGTGTCTGTCTTTATGATACAATGGCGGGGTCAAAAGCTTTCGCTGCCCCTTATATTTCGATTCGCGCGCCAAACCCAGTCACGTGGTGTGAGGCGGCGACCCAATCCCTGGTGGTGACGTTTTCTTCACAACCTGTTTTGTTAGTTTGCAGTGTCACGGGTGGTTAGTTTATTAATCCTGCCCATTCCCTTTGGTTCTCGTCGGTGTGGTAAGTCCCAGCCCTGTCTTGATCTTGTCTGAAGTGTTTTACTTCATATGTTAATTTGAGTTCTGTTTGGTTGTTTTATTTAGCTTTTTGTTGTTTTATGCTGTGCTGTCCCACACAAAATAGTTCAGTTATTTCCTGGAGGTGAAATTCAACAGGTGGCGTTGTTGCTATCCCTGCTTTCCCTCACGCTACATTTGCATGTTTTCCCACATTACAGACATGTGCAGTACCCCCATCCTGCAATCTGATCGGCTTGTCACTGACTCATCTAGATATTCAGTGAGAGTCTGCATCATGTCATTATCCCTCTTTGAGTCGCATCTGAGTCGAGGGCGGCTGTGGCTGAGGGGTAGAGTGGTCGTCCTCCAACCTGAAGGTCGGCGGTTCAATCCCCAGTCTGAACCATCTGCATGCCGAAGTGTCCTTGGGCAAGATGCTGAACCCTGAATGGCCCCCCATAGAATAACAAAGTGCTGCAAATAGATGCACTGTATGAATGTGTGTGTGATTGGGTGAATGTTAAACTTGAGTGTAAAGCACTTTGAGTGGTCATCAAGACTAGAAAAGCGCTATACAAATCCATTTATCTATGAAGAGGTATTATCAATTGGCATCCTGTGATCGAATGCAGATTGAGCTCTGATCATGAGCATTTGTTAGCGACTGGAAAGTCTGGTTAAAAACTCTGTGGCGTGAACTGGGCTTTACTTGGATTGAATTTTACACTCTGCATCTTGTGTCAAAGTAGTTTATTATAGTAATGCAACTCTGTTTCATTCTGTTGTTTTATTAACTTCAATGTTTTATAGGTAATAATAATAAGGTAAAATAACAGTAAAAGTGATGGTTCACGGTCAGAAAACAGGAATATGCAAAAACTACTGAACAGATTTTATTGAAACCAACAAATATCCACCTGAACTAAAAGGTGGATCAAATAATTTGTATCAACGTCTTTGACATTGCATGTCTTCTCGACATTTTATCGATTTCCCATAGAGAAATCCTTGTATTTTAATGTAAGGCACTTCTTTAGGAAGCCTCAACTAAGAACAATCACGTACTTCAGTGTTCCTGCTTGACTGGGATTGTGTTCAAAAAATCATAGGCAACAAATTAGATCTATTCTCCCAACATGAAAATTCTTTAATTACACTTGGAACCTTTACGATACATGATCATTTGATTAGACACGGTCATTTTAACACATTACATTTACTTAGAATAAATGCATTCAAACATGAGGATACAAACCCAGAACTACAAGAATCAAGAAAGTGCAATTTTTCAAAAGAGCATGGGATTCAATCAACGAATATAATCTGTCAACAAACAAGTGGTTTCAGATTTATCATGCTGTATGCAAGTTCCCCTAACTGATGTAAATCTAAATACCGTTCATCACTGATCCCCCTAGACCAGAATTTTGGCGGCAATCAAAGTGAGCAGCAGGTTCACCAGCGGAGTCAACAGGCCTGGGGCAGAGCTTGTTTCTCTTAATATGCCTGCAAGAGAAGAACCAAAATTACAAAACATGAATGAAATCACATTCAAGCTCTGTGTCATCTACAAGAGGGCAAAAGTGGTGAAAAGATAAGAGAGCTTTACCACGTGATTCTCCTTTCAGGCTTAGGGGTCCAACTGACAGGAATGAAGTGTCATGGAAGGTTACATCCCTCTCAACTCGCCTGTGGTGGCCCGGGTAGCAGTGCTGCAAGAAAGAACATGAGAGGATTATACTAATTCACCTGTTGAAGATTAATATATTCCATAAACTGCAGGTTAGTATGGGTCTGCAATTCTTCGCACTGTACGGAAATGGATCTAAAACCTTCTGGATAAGGGATGCTGCTGTCTTGTGCAACATCAAATAGCATAAAATAGCATTAATTAGCTAATCCAAACCAAACTTATCAGGAAAAGCTGACCCCTAACATTGCTGAGTAGGGGTATATGACCTATCCTTTAGCCAGCCACCATATATTTTTATAACAACTCACAGCTGTGCAGTTGTTGTTACTCAGCAGACACAGGTGAACCCGGCAGTGCAGGTAAATGGAAGAAAAGTTGGAAAACTTGAACATCCTGAAGGAGAAACGAGCCGCGGTGGATTTGCCATTCTCAATCAGTTCTACTGTCCCATCCTCTTCATTAGGGCACCTGAAAGACAGGGAAGATAACATTGTGAAATAAAGAAATGGTAGACCAAGTGAAGAGAAGTACTGGCAATCAAGAGTGAGAAATCACTCTGATGAGACGAAAGAGTTGAAATAGTTCCTTTACTCTGAACTGATGAGATCCCAGCGAACAGGGTAGGTCTCCAGGTTGACTGGCGTGGCCCAACAAGAGTCCAAAACAGTGGAGATCTGCTGCTGATCGACTCCGTCCGTGCGCACCTCCACATACAATCTCTGGTCTACTACCATTTCAACCTTACTGTTGCTGGTGAAGGGGTGGCGGAAGCCAGCATCCTGGTAGGGGATCATCCTCACGTGATACTCCCCTTGGCCAGCTGGAAGCTTCTTCTGAATAATGCTATGAACAAAACACATAACAACTTTATTACACAAGGCTGCGTTCACTGTTTATTATCATTATTTTTTAAATAGGTTACAATTGACACTCTAGTAGCATCTTATACACCATGACAGACCTAGATGGACCTAAGTGATGAAATCGATCAAAAACAAAATAAAGAGGAAATGGGATGGTTACCTCTCTACAGGTTTAATCTCCACATCCATAGACACGGCCTGAGTCAGAGGGTAGACACAGCAGAAGAGCAGACCGATGTTCCTCTGGCGGCTGATTAGTCCATCGTGAGGGTCCACATCGCCCTGGATGGTATTCTCATAGATGAAATGGGTTCCATTGCTCTTCAAATTGAAATGACAAAACAGTATTAGTTGGTTTGGAAATAATTGGTCAGATATTATATTCTTTATGATCTGATCACGAGTGACTGCACCTTGAGGACCGTGCCGCAGTGGCGCTCGTCGTTGTCGAAGTCGAACACCAGTCGTCCATTCTGAAGAGCACCTTTACAGGAGTCATCTTTGAGATGTAGGGCGTCGGAGTGGAAGCCAGCTTCAAAGAGCTGACAGCGGGACACGGACATGGTGCCCGAGCTACTGACGCAAGAGATGGACGAGTCTATGAGAGAGAGAGTTGGAAATAAAAATGTCTCTTTAGTTTTTTTGAATTTGGTCTTGTTTTAGGCCACATGAGTTTCTATTTGTATCTGTTCTGTAAGTGTCCGTAGGAATGCCTTTGTCGACAGTCTTTAAAGAGGCCTCACCGTAGCTCTCGTTATTGGGCCGATGGTGGTGTTCATCACAGAAGCAGCCGTAAACCCCGTCCTTCTGACCACACCACTCATTCTCTGTGCAGTTCAGCTCTTCACACGGGTCGGAGGTGGCTGTGGAAGTAGTGAGGAAAGGACGAGAAACGATACGAAATAAGTCAAAGTGGTGAAAACGGCTAGCTCTATTAACCTATTGAGGTATTGTCTCATTTATCATCTTGGCTATCAATTAGTTGAGTTCAAATTTACCACAATGCAAAGCCGGGCGCCACTCAGAGATGTTCAACCCCATAACGGTGCAGGTTCTCTCATAGGCTGAGATGGCAGAGCACAGCATGCCATTGCCTGGAGTGTAGTGGCAAAGATCATAGACACAGGAAGTGAAGAATGCCTGAGGGTCAGAGTGTAAGTGGCAGTCGCTGAATGGGCCGCTGGTGTTGGTGATGATGCTGCACAGCTCAGTGTATTCTTCCCTATAGATGCAGTTGTTCAATTCATCATCGTTCCTTTCATCAGTTGATCCACATCTAGAAAAGGCATCATACATATTAACTCTTGAAGAGACTGACATTGTTTACTTTGCTACGACATACTTCTCTGTAAGATTTCAAAAAAACGTATATGAGAATTGGAAACAATGTTTTAAATTTGACGCTGGGGAAGATACTATCTACTCTATGTAGAGGAAGTGTTTTAACTGACAACGATAATTCGGTGGTGGAATATCCTACATGAGTTTATTTCATAGCAGCTCACCCTGATTGGCTTGTAGGTGCCTTCCAGCTGTGTCCAAACTCATTGTCATTTTGTGCCAGTGTGCCATTGGGCAAGAATTTGTCATCTGCGGGATCGTTGTTGAAATTTCCACACATCCCAGTGACTTTGTTTTGATGATTTTGGCCGATTCTGACCAGTAAGGTACTTGTGCCGTCAAACTGGACCACCAGGTCATTGGCAACGACCACTATGTAGCTTCCCTGCCTCTCAATGTGAGCTAAAGCTCCTCCGGTGGTTGGAAGAGAAACCTCACCTCCATTTACCTGGAGGGATGAGAGACAGACAAAACATGAAGAGGAACATGTTCCCACCAGACAGACACAGTGACATGTTCATTCACAAAGTTATCACAGTCTTACCGTTACTCTCTTATTTGGTCCGATCCTCAGATTCACTCTCTCTGTTTGGTTTGAGAGGAAAATATCCACTGCTGACACATATGACACGTGGTTGTTGCCACGGTGTTTATTGGTGGCAGCTACTAGAAATTGGGTTCCGCTGGTACTGTTGCCAATACTCTCAGTGATGGTGTAAGAGCAAGTGCCCTGGAAATGAGCCAGTGCCCCATCAAAGGTGTTGTAATGTGGATCCCCCCACACGGTGCAAATGGCCATTGCACTGAAACAGCCCAGTTTCCCATTTCTGATGGTGCACTGTTGTTCAGGCGTGCAAGATGCAGCAGAGCAGCGCAGGTCGTTTGGAGCATGACATTTACATTGCTGGGAGCAGCCGTCGGTCCAGAAGGACTCACCCGCCTGCAACATGGGGGGGGAAAGGAGACAAATGAAATCTTCCAAAATTGAGCATTTTCTACAATAATAACACAAAAAACGGAATGGAAAATGTTATATAGCACACCTTAGTTACTTATCTTGATTTATGGAATGAAGACTTTATGTTCATTATGTATGTATGTAGAAAATATGTATTCCTGGCTTGAATATTATGATGACAGACTAAGCAACTTCACTTTATTCTACAGTTCAATTTTTCTAGCATATCGATAGAAATCTTGTTTTATTGTTCACTTGTATGACTTACATCATAGTAGAAGCCGTCATACTGGCAGCCACAGTTTTCCACAGGGACACACCTCGTCCCACTCCTGACGAACCCCTCATCACAGAAACATCCCTCAGAGCAAACCTGCTCACAGGTGGCATCAACGCTGCTGGCACAGGTGTGGCCACAGTCGGTACCACAGAGCTCATAATGGCTGTTGAGTGGACAGTTCAGTCCTTAATAATTCAGGAAAGAAAAGGTGGCTATTAGTTGGTTATGGTAGATTTAAAAAATCTAAATACAGTTGTTCAGTCAGTTTGCTAGTAATGCATTAACGGTTTGACTCACTGCAGGTGGTGTTCTGTCTCCAAGGGTAGATTCGAACATTAGCAGACTGACAGGCAGTGACATAAGATTGAATGGCCCTGCACAGAAGATCTTCACCCGCATTTCCGGACACACAAACGTCAAACACACAGTCGTTGAAATATGGTGCCGGGTCCACTTCCTCGTGGCAGAAGCTGAAGGGGCCGTCAGCTGCTTGAATCACTTCACACTGAGCTCGAGCAGGGCCCTCATCGGCACACTGAGGGCAGGAGGGTTCACAGCCATCGCTGCAGGTGTAGTTTCCTGCCACCTTCCAAGACGTTCCAAACTGACCTGGAGTATGGACTATTGCTCCAGATGGGGTGCGGAAGTCATCCATGTGATTTCCATTGAAGTTTCCACAAAGTCCACATGTTTTTCCTCTATAAAGATGATAAGTTATTGGAAAAATTCAGTGCCATTAACCCTGTACAATCAATCAATCAAACATTACTTGTGTTGCCCCTTTAATGTACATTAGGTTAGTGCAATACATAGACAAATACCTCAACTATTTCCAACTAAAACACTACTGTGAAGGTTGTTAGTGATTTAAACTCTGAATGGCAAATACCTGTAATGTGATGGCACCGAGATGTACACTGTACTCCATCCATCGTATGAGACGCTGAGGCCGAAATCAGCATTGATAAATGTGCGTGAGCCACTTGCAAAGACCGACACATTTCCACTCAACAGAATTGGCAGATTGCTAATTATTCCATTAACCTAAAACAATGGAGGGAAAAATTGCAATAAGTTATATATATATACAATCTACGGTGATCAAACTACTGTATGTAAAGGGAACAATTGTGAATAACCTCAACATTTTCTTAATTTTTTTTGCTGCAATTAAGTGTTACAAGCTATAAAAACTTTGCAAATGCCACTGTATTTGCAGAAAGACAGAGCCCAAACTCGGGAGCCTCAAAAACTGATAATGATCTTCAAACATTGTTCAACTCACCTCTACCACTCCTCTGTTTTGCCTGGACACACGCAGTTGGTAACCCAAAACATTTACAAAAACCTCAGCTGTGATTGAAACTGTCCTCCCATTCCACGGCTCATTCTTAGCCTCCACCGAAAATTGAACTCCATCAGTGTCATTACAGAGGGTTGCAAGAACATATCTGCAGGTTCCCTGGAAGTCAAAGACCCTGCGATCAAATGTGTAATAATGGGGGTCTCCAGAGGCAGAGCAGGTGCCATGAGGGTTGGTATGGCACCCAAAGTTGCCCCCTACCACACGACAGGACTCCTGGGGGACCACAGGAGCTGGGACGACAGTGCACTAACCCAGTTGTGCCATTACAGGAACACAAGCTCTGACATTCTTCACTGTCCCAGAACTGTTCTCCACCTTGTCGATAGCGTCCATTGTGATGGCATCCGCAGGATGTTGGTGGCACACACTGGTTGCCATTGAGGACAAAACCATCATCACACTGGCAACCCTCCTGGCACACAGTGTCACAAGTGAATGGGAAAGAGAGGCTGGGGCAAGTGGAAGGACAAGCGGTTTCACAAAGTTCATAGCGGCTGTTTCGCGGGCAGGTTTGATCTAGAGGATAACAAACAGGTAGAAAGGGTCATTACATTGTTTTATACCATATTTAAAGTTAACACAACAGGAGGACAAGTGCTTACCACAGCTAGTTGCATTCCTCCAGTGTGGCAAGGCGACGCCCTTCTGCTGACAAATCAGTGCATAATCCCGTAGGACCTCACAAAGTGTGGATGCTGGATCACTAGAGGCTCCCAGGATCTCCATGCACACTTCCACATGTGGTCTTGGGTCGACCATGGCCCAACACTGAGTAAACGGTCCCTCCCTTGAGCCAATGATTCCACAGTACTCGCTGGAGTTGTAGTTTGTTGGAGAATTAGGATTTACGCTTTCTACACAGTGTGCAGCGAGGGAACCGTCTCGCCAGCTGTCTCCAAAGACCTGAGAGCTGTTGACCAGAATGCCATTGGGTGTGCGGAAGTCGTCATGTGAGTGACCATTGTAGTTACCACAGAGTCCACCCAGGGAACCATTGTAGACACCAGGTGCAGTGACGCGCACAAAGTGAGGCCATACTGTCTGCACGGTCACACCAAAGGACGTGCGAATGATGATACTGTGAATGCTGCTGTGGTAGATTTGGATTCGGTTGGATGCTGAGCTGAAAGGTAGTCTGATCCGCTGACCGTCCACCTAGAGAGCCATTTGAACAGCCAGAGTCAGACATGCTTGGAAAAATCCAAAATGTATATATGGTTTGGACTTTCTTTCTGTCTTGTTTCTGTTGTCTTCAGTTTTTGTAATGTACTTAATTATCTTACCTGAACTGTGCTGCTGTTTGCCATTTCAATGGAGACTTGTGTTCCCTCTGCCTCAAACTTAAGCAGTCTGGCAAATCCATGGTGGCCTCTGGGTACTTTTTCTGCTGTCACCACAAAGTGAGTGTGAGCAGACAATCCCATCACTTTGGCCAGAGTCAGTCGACACGCCCCAGGATACTGGTACATCAGTCCATCAAATGTTTGATATGACCCTGGTCCCCTTGTCCAGCATGTTGCATAGCTGTTAGGTCTACACCCTCTTTCTCCCTCCTCCACCCTGCAGGACTCAAGGGGACTACAACTATGTGAACGACAAGTCATGCGGCCAACACTGCAGCTGCAACGTCTTCCACAGTTATTGTCAAGTATCACAGTTTGTCCAGAGCTGTAGTAACGACCCTCAAAGCTGCAGCCACACTGAGCATTAGGGACACAGACCCCAGCACTGAGGATGTAGCCTGAATTGCAGATGCAGCTCTCCTGGGCAGGGAGAGGGCAGTTGTCGGGTAGAATTGGGATTGACACAGGTAGCTGGACACCCTGTGCCCTGGGACTCAAAGTGGCTGTTGGATGGGCAGGGGATTTCTAGACAAAAACATAAAATAGACATTGACCTCATGGAAATGTTGAATGAGGTTTTAACATAATGTTAAATGAGTTACAGACATACCACAGAATCCTTCTCTCCTCCAGCTTGGCAGCTGGATCCCACTCTGCTGACACTGACTTGCGTAAACATGTAGTGCTTGACACAGAATGGGCTGGTACCCTCCTCCTACACAGAGATCATACACACAATTGTCCACAAAGGTCTGTGGGGGAAGTCCTTGATGGCAGGCGGCAAAAGGTCCAGAGCGTGTCTGGAGGATACCACAATGGTCTGCATTGCTGTATAATGCTGTCTGCTGTGAAGTGCAGGCAGCACAGGCCAGACCTGTGCATCTGACCCCACACGTGGGCTCATCATCTACTTGTGCTTTCCAACTCTCTGCAAATACCACATCAGAGCTCACAATGGCCCCTTGGCGAGTTTTAAAGTCATCACTGGGGTCGTTATTGAGGCTCCCACATAAGCCACAGGTTGCGTTTTGGTAAGTGTGGGGTACGCTGATCCTGACATAATGATATGCGTCGTAAGAAACCAGCAAGCCAAAGTTAGTACTGATGACCAGAGAAAAACCGGACTGGTAAACCTGGACAGAACCATTACTCAGGGAGAATGGAATAGCAGCAAAACTTCCATTGACCTATAAGCACAGAAACAGGCAAACACGTCATTGTTAAAAAATACAGAATACATAAAAATACTTTACAAAGTGGCGGTAAACATGTTGTGAGGTTGATGCTTACCTTAGCCTCACCAAGATGTCCTTTGACGAGCTCGATAATGTAATTGTTCACAAACACTTTCACCAGTCTTGTCCAAGAGACTCGTGTACTGCCACGGTTCTCATTCTTGCCCTCTACCCGATAGTACGGCAGCCCACGACCACATTGTTCTGAGAGAACATAAGTGCAGGTGCCTTGAAAGTGAAACACTTTGCCATCGAAGGTGGTGTAATGTGGATCACCACTAACGGTGCAGGTACTTCTCTGCACCGTCTGGCAGGAGAACTTAAATGAAGCACGACGGCAGATTTGGGAAAAGGAGCAGGGTTGCCTGACACACTGCAGGCCTGATCTGGTGCAGGTGCACTTCTCTGTGCAGGTTCCATCACTCCAGAATGAGTCTCCAATTTGAACATCATCACCTTTGGGAGAAATAGAAATAAAGGTTATTTGAAAGGCTTCTGTTACTATTCAACCTTTTAACTTTTTGGGGCATTTTTGCCTTTAATTTCAGAGTAAACAGTAGAATTTGTGACACAAAGATGAGAAAGGATGAATGGTTTGCACGTGTTCATGGTCTCAATCAATTTGACTTACAGAACTACTTAAGCGTCCTCATAAATTCTTCTTTACAAATCACCACATTCCCTGTGTAATAGCCATCATCTTTGTGCAGCACATAAAATCGTGATCAATGGCTGTTTTGTTGATCACATATCCACATCACATTAAATACGTATCCCCCATTGGTTCTGGTATTACCATTAAAAGGGCAGCCTCTTTGTCCTTGGTCTATCCGGAAAGCCCAGCGACCAGGTACATTGACGTTGCTGCCCAGACTGAAAGCTGAGCTATTGCCTGTTGCATTTACACTGAATGATCCTGGGATGGAGAGATGATGGGAAGAATTGCGCGTGTCATATCCAGCCTGGAAACACATGTTGCAAACACACAATTCAATTTTAGTTTTCTTTCTATTTCTTCACTGCCCACTGCAAGAACAGCATGGAAACTTAAAAACATGTTTTGCAGTTCTGGAGGCACTAACCTGTACATTCTGGCTTGTTGCTGCTATTTGACCATAGTTCATCAACACAAATGAGTAACTGCCACCTGAGATCAGGACCGCTTGCACTGTTGTTCGCTGTAAAAAATGATTTGTTTTTAAAAATAGTAATTGATAGAACACATTCACAACAAAATCAAGTATTACCCGAATAAAAACAAGCTGACTTACTGTGCCAGTTGTTGGATAGTAGGCCACCTCATACCACGTAGCAACAAAGACCCAGTTGGCATTAAAGGTCAGTGATGGGAAGTAGGTATTAATGTCCTGTGTAGCTTGTTGGAGGACACTACCGCTGGTATATTGGTTGTAGTAGATCTGACCATTTACTCTGTTATCCAAAATCTGTCCAGAATGGAGCGATAAAATCTCTGGATCCATGTAGTGGAATCCGTTGAGCTATGTATTGATTCCATGAATCATTAAAAGTCAGGTGTCCATTGTGGTTCACCTGGAAACACATAAAAAAGTAATTAATAATAAAGATTTAGTGGGAATTGATCACAGACAACCGTACAAATATCTACATATTTATTAACATAAATTATGCAAATTGTGTTTATGCTTATGTTTCACTACATACTATTTAATTCTCCAAACAAACTTTTCTTTTTATCTTTACAACTAAGATCTTGAATTGGAAAGGATTGTCTGACCAGTGGATGGAAATGGGATTTGTCGGCATAGAAAACAAGAAGAAAATCCAGTACAACAAAAACAATTTTCACATACATAGATCTGATTATGTGACCGTCCAAAGTAAACAAAAGCTCGTTGCAGGGGAATTCTAGGTGAACTTCCATCATCTGATCGAGAGCTTGTTCTTCCATTGATTGGGTAAAGGGGTCCTGTGTAAAGAATGAATGAAGTGCCATTAAAAAATAAAACAACCATATTGCGGTTATTATCATATAACATATATAGATCAGCAAATCTAACCATTTATATTGCAGAAACCCTGTATTTTTTGTGATCTCTTAAAGAAATGTACTGACCGACCAAACTTAAGAAAAGGGCAAATTAATTGAGACATGACTTAAAGGTTCATTATATAGGATTTACTGACATCTACTGGTGAAGTTTCATGTTGCAGCTGAACACCCCTCACCTCACCCTCCCCTTCCAAAAATGATAGAGAACCACTGGTAGAGTTCAGTTGTCATGAGAGTTCATAATAATTAGATAAGATAATTAGTTTGTCCAATTCTTGCTACTGTAAAAGCAAACACTGCCGTCTCAGTAGAGCGCACCCACCCCGATGTAAATATATTTAAATACAAAGGGTCCATTATAGGGTAAAGAAAAATAACGATTCGTAGAATTTAGATTAAAAACACACACTAAAGAAAAAAGACTAGGATCATGTTATTTTCAATTTCTGCCCTTTCACCTAAATCTGACACATATTTTTAAGCTACTCACTCTTGCTATCAAAGGCGAGACTGGTAATGGATGTAATCCGTCGGTAAAATGTAAAACCCTGGCAACACATGCTTTGAGCTGACTGACCTGAATGTGTGACTACCCTCAGAAGAGAATGATGAATGAAAAACTAAGAGTTTACTAAGAGTTTATTCAAACTTCAACTTACGTTGAGCCTGTGGCGCCGCTGTAGCTATTAAAGCAAATGATTAGATATAATTAGACAAAACCATGAGCTTTTTCCACATCAATCAACAAGATGATCAGATCCCAAAAGTTTTCAAAGGCAAACAAATACAAAGAGCTTATTAAAACTTCAACTAACTTGTACTCCCGGTAGGTCCCAAAGCTATGAAAGAAGACGTATAAATATAATTAGAAAAATACAAAGACTTTTAATTTCAATCAACACAGATCATTCAATGAATTATGTAAATACAACAACAAATGCATATCTTGTTGACCTTGGATAAATCAGGTCTAAGAATGATTAAAAAAGGAAAACAAATACAAAGAGCTTATTAAAACTTCAACTTACTTGTAGTCGGTTGTGCCGCTGAAGCTATTAAAGCAAATTATTTGATATAATTAGAAAAATACAGAGACTTTTAACATCAATCAACAAAGATTAGTCAATGAATTTGAGTAGAAACAACAACAAATGTGTATCTCGTTGACCTTGACCTTGGATAAATCAGGTCCAAAAGTTATTAAAAAAGGAAAACAAATACAAAGAGCTTATTAAAACTTCAACTTACTTGTAGTCGGTTGTGCCGCTGAAGCTATTAAAGCAAATTATTTGATATAATTAGAAAAATACAGAGACTTTTAACATCAATCAACAAAGATTAGTCAATGAATTTGAGTAGAAACAACAACAAATGTGTATCTCGTTGACCTTGAACTTGGATAAATCAGGTCCAAAAGTTATTAAAAAAGGAAAACAAATACAAAGAGCTTATTAAAACTTCAACTTACTTGCAGTCGGGGTTGGCGTTGGAGCTATGAAAGCAAATGATTTTATATAATTAGAAAAATACTGATCAATCAACATAGATCAGTCAATTAATTATGTAAATACAACAACAAATGTGTATCTCGTTGACCTTGACCTTGGATAAATCAGGTCCAAAAGTTATTAAAAAAGGAAAACAAATACAAAGAGCTTATTAAAACTTCAACTTACTTGTAGTCGGGGTTGGCGTTGTAGCTATGAAAGCAAATGATTTTATATAATTAGAAAAATACTGAGACGTTTAACATCAATCAACAAAGATTAGTCAATGAATTTGAGTAAAAACAACAACAAATGTATATCTCGTTGACCTTGACCTCGGATAGATAAGGTCCAAAAGTTTACAAAGGCAAACAAATACAAAGAGCTTATTAAAAGTTCAACTTACTTGGAGCCTCAGTAGTCCCCAAAGCTATGAAAGAAAACGTATAGATATAATTAGAAAAATACAGAGACTTTTAATTTCAATCAACACAGATCATTCAATGAATTATGTAAATACAACAACAAATGCATATCTTGTTGACCTTGGATAAATCAGGTCTAAGAATGATTAAAAAAGGAAAACAAATACAAAGAGCTTATTAAAACTTCAACTTACTTGTAGTCGGTTGTGCCGCTGAAGCTATTAAAGCAAATTATTTGATATAATTAGAAAAATACAGAGACTTTTAACATCAATCAACAAAGATTAGTCAATGAATTTGAGTAGAAACAACAACAAATGTGTATCTCGTTGACCTTGACCTCGGATAAAAAAGGTCCAAAAGTTTACAAAGGCAAACAAATACAAAGAGCTTATTAAAACTTCAACTTACTTTGACTCCAAGTTGTCCCCAAAGCTATGAGAGAAACGTATGGATATAATTAGAAAAATACAGATAGACTTTTAACATCAATCAACAAAGATCAATCATTTAATTTATGTAAATGCATCAAGAAAAATAAAGGGAATATTATTTAAAGAAAATACTTACTCATCATCCCCAAAAGTAGCAGAGGCCACAGGATTTGACGTGCCATTTTTGAAAGTTCAAAAACCTGCTGATCAAAAATGATGCATCAAAATTCAAGGAGGGAAAAGATCTAAAAACCAAACTAGGATTCAAATAGGAAGCACAGACAGGAATGGAAAATCCTGTATATTTCTATTCATGAAGCGCAAAAACAGTGTCTCTGTTATATTCTGCTCACTGGCTATAGCAGGAATGATCCCCTATGTGACCGAGGTAATAATGGTATTAAACAATAAACTGGCAATGTTAGAGGATGATAAACAAAACATTGTTTCATAGCAATTAAAAGTCTAGAGATGGAAATACAGTTTTAAGCAAAATACTATCATGCAACATCGCGCTTCTGAAATAATGTTTCAATCTTACAAAGTGAATGAATTACCTGTGCACTGTTTGCAGCTGCTGTTCGGTTCTGTCACCTCTCATCAATGTCAGACAGCTTTAAGTGTCCAGCCTTTATACACTGAAAGTTGGATCAGCTCCAGGAAGCTGTGGTTTGACCTGTTTGCAGGTAATTTCTCGTTGCTTCCTCATAACATAGTTTGATGAAGATAAACTGCAGAAACCGAGATGGGGATTTTACGTTTATAATTATGGTTTATATAATTATCATAAAATTCTGTTTTTAGCCATAATTATACTTTTACGCTAAACTGTGCAAAATCATTACAAAATACTCGAGTTCAGCAACTCTGTGTCACACAGTGTTAACATCTGAGAATATGCCCTTTTGTTATCTTCATAATATTATCTTGTAAAGGTTTGGTGTGTTTAGATAAAAAAATATATATATTTATATATATATATATATATATATATATAGTTTTGGTTTTGTATAATCTTTTGTGACGCAGATTAATGGAATCTATTTTTGAAAATATTAAAATTGAAAAGATTTCAACTTCCTGAATCTAATTCTTTAATATTGTGGATAATGTGCAGAATGTACAGGTTGTATTTATGTGGTTTCATTAAATTTCCAGGCAACATGAATATCCTTTGAGCAATGAAGATCTTTTTTCCACTTTAAGATTTGATTGTTTAAACTTGACTATTCGTGGGGCACAGATTTGGGTGTGGACGGTCGGGACACGTCTATTCCAGTGATGCAGATTTGCTAAATTGCCCTTAATAAATTAACCTTTTTCATTTTGTGTTACCAGTCCATGCAACAATTGGAGGTGCCGCATATATGTTTTCTACAAACAGTTGCTTCTTATGGAAAGTTGGGGTCAATACTTTGCATTATGCATTCTCTTTCAGCTGCAGCTCAGCAGTAGGAGTGGTGTTGATGATGACCGGTGTCGAACCTGAAGTAGTTTATAGCTTAAAGGTTGTCATGGAGTTGTAAAAAAACGTTTTTACTGTAAAGAAAACAACATCAGTTGAGATTATCTTTTAAATTTCAGTGCTTGCACATAAGGAGATTAGGTCATCGGGTCCTTCTCATATAAAAATAAAGAGCCAAAGTGTACGACTTAAATATTTGCTGTGGAATGTCTGCCTCTCCTTGTCCATGGGTCGATCAAGAGCGGAGTTCTCAGGACATGTTGTTCAGTTGTCAGGTGATTTATTTGGACATGATGATGAGTTTGAGAAAAAAATTCCTAAAAGGGGCCAGTTTCTGTTAAGTTATATCAACATTCTCATTACAGTTGTGTGTGTGCGCTCATGCCTGCATATGCATGACAGGTCACAAGTGTACCTTGTCATTTTGGCCATCTGACAACAAAATGTCAGATTAAACCAAACCTACGCCCCAAGATCTGAAGATGTAATTAAAGGCACAAACTTCCTGTTCCAATACCTTTGCTCTAAGTTAGACTATTCAAACTTAGAATTTAATTATTGTCACATGGCCTCTGAAGTACAATAAGTGCGTTGAATTTGCATATTGAGATGCTAAGGACCTGCTTTGTGGGTCACTGAGGGATGATGATGTTTCTAACACACAATAGACGCAAAACTGAAAGAAACAATAATAAAAAGAAAGAAAACAACACAAATTAATAAAACAAGACGGCGACAAAGACAAGATTCATGAGTTATTACTGTCGGTGTGAGACGGCTGGTCTGTTTTCCTACTTGACAAATGTTTTAGGCTTGAATATTTAATTTTATTATGTTTCATTATTTGTCTGTCGTTAAGATATTTGTAGAACGCCCTCAGGGAATCTTCAAATCTGGTTCATACGTTCACCCAATGATGAACTAAATTGATTTTGGAAAGTCAAAGGACTGACTGCTGACCTCATGTTCTATGAGTGTGATGTAGCAGGAACACCCAATTCGTCTGTGTCATGTAAGTGTGTGTCTCACAGTGTCACTCGGAGACAATTGTTTTAATTTTGCGTCATTGTGTGTTAGAATCATCACCCCCCCCACTCTTGAATTCAGCGGGCGAACCCCTGCTGTGTTCTCACATCGACTTCTCCTGGATTTCTACAAACTTTATACCCGGAGGTCAGGTGGATAAAATTCGTAGAAAGAGCGGAGAGCGTCTCACACATGCAACTCCTCTGGAGAAAATACGGAGCAACTGGGGAGTCCAGTTTGAGAGCAGCTCAAAAGGGATTGTGGAGACATGCAACCTCAGTCACCTTTGACTATTCCAGGAAGTTTCCACTGCACAGCATTTTGACAAATGAAGGAGGGGCCAACACTTGCATACCATTCTGTTCATGTAAAGCAGGTTAAGTAGGGGTGTGACTTATTTTGGCAGCTTCTTCAAGGTAAATAACTTTGTAATAGCATAAGTTACTCCCTTGCCCCGTCTCTAAAAGTTACATCTTTATATCACACAGCCCAGTTAAGATTTTCTGATTCTCTTATGTGCTAGTTGTGCAACCAGAACATCAAATTAATTTAAACTTCATACACTTTTTCTGAGCTTTCTATAGAGCAGCAGTTACTCTTCACATTTTAAAATATTAACATCGAAGATTAACTTCAAGCCCAGTGACGGACATTTTGTTTTCTCATAGTCCGTCCATTAGTCCCATTCTTTTGATGATATCTCAAGAAAGTCTTGACAGAATTATTTCAAATTTTACTCAAATGTTCCCTGAGACTCAAAGATTAACTGATTAGATTTCAGTGGGCAAAGGTCATTATATTAAATATAATTTGTCAGGAACAGAGGTGGGATGCAACAAAGTATAAGTACTCCGTTACTGTACTGAAGTAGATTTTCATTAAGAAAATTTTTTTTACTTTCTAGTCTTTACATTTAAAAACTTTATTTGTTTTTGGATCATCAATACACTAAATCAAGACACACTTGAACTTAAATGGAGAAGAACACAGAAATGTTTCCTCGTCCATCACAACATATGTAACACGGTGGAAAGATGTTTCTAGACGCAGCAGACGAGAGGGAAGCTCAAACTTGGATAAAAGGCGCAGCACAGAAACAAGGAGTGACTGAAAGTGAAGAAGCTGATTAAGTCAACAATGTCCGAGCTGAAGCAGAGACACAAAACATTCCTCATCTCTGATGAAGAACAATGTTGTAAACGTTTCCTCCTAAAACTATTTTTCCTGCTTGCAAAGATGTTTGCTGCTTTAACTCCGTTTTTTTGTGTATTTTATTTGAAACAAGAGTTGTTGAAGTTAAATAGACTTTGAGTGTGACTTTGCCTTGCACAGATACAGCTGTTAGAAAAATGGCTTTCAGAGATGGACTTTTTATTGTTATACTTTGAGCACATTTCAGAGTTTGTTGAGTAGTTTTTAACACAAGTATTTGTACTTCTACCTGAGTAGATTTGCCAGCACTGGTCAGGAACACCTGGAAGGACTGAGAGTGCACTGGTTGATGGAGGCATGCAGCTTTCGCCCAAGAATTCTAGTTTTAGCATATTTTAAAATTTGCTTAAAAGCTAATCTTGACAATCAGTTGATACGGACTGAGACGATGTGTGGAACAGCAGAGAAAGTGATGTACGAATGGTGAAGGCACACAACCCTCTCTTCATCTTCATCAGATCCGGAAAGAAAGGCGTAAAGATGTTTGATTTACTTGACTGATTGTTGGCAGGTTAAACCAGTGTGGGTAGATGTCTCAGGTTTTAATCAGTGGTTAGTGTGGAGGGGACTTACAGTAAACTTACAAGGAAGTCAAAATATATAAACTGAAAGAGGAGCTGGACAATAACACATCAATCGAAACGCACGCCAAGCTTTTAATTGTTTGTTGTGCACCTGTGTTAGGTGGAGCTCGATTCATTCCACTGAACCTGTTGTTGCCATTGTCACGAACATGCTGTTGTGTTGTGGTGATCAATGTCACTGATATCGATGATCCCAGCTGCTGCTGCTACAGAGCGCTGGTCACTTTCTTGGCCCCTTAACAGTACAAGTGCATATTGAGACGTGCCGGGTTCATACAGACTTTCGGGGAATTGTTAGATAGATGTTGACGTGGAATCTCTCGAATGCTTCAAGACTTTTGTCTATGTCGACATCATGTTTTCATAAGCATTCAAACCCACACACAACACAAATCTTTTGCTCTGACCCGACTTGATGCTGATAATATGAACCGGTTATATTACATATAACCAATGTAATGTGGGTTAGTTCCAAAGAAAGCACGCTACGCCTTTCTGATTTCTTATAAACGAAACCCTGCTGCTTCATTCAGGTGGCATGTTTAACATTTCATAAGTTGCTGTTTTGAAACACAGATTCTCAGATCCATGGTTACAAGAAGGAAAACAAAGGTGGCACCTTTTAAAGGCAGATTAACAATAATTACTGATTGAAGATTTATGCAAAGGAGCTTCACGCAGGTGTATTAGAAAATTATATTTATTCAAATAACCTCTACCAGCTGCGAACAGGTGATTTTTCTTTTGTGCAGCTCAGTTAAAGTGAGAGTTTGGGGTCTTTATGTAATATGTGGACTGGATGAATGTGTTGACACCTGATGAAAGATGAGACATCTACTGTGGCACAGGACATGGTTGTAAACTTTGATTGCTTAGATTGAACACTAAACAGATAATACGCAGGTAAGATCAAGTTACAATTTATACCTGTGTTCACATTCCCAATTAGAAATATGATACAGAAAAACATACTGTATAACCTGAGACACACTTCTCGCTCACACTCCACCGTGGGACGGATATGAAGAAGAGTTTGTATGTTGTCTGCCTTCAGATCTGTATGTGTGGTGTAGTTCAACCCTGCCACACTTGATGGAAGTGTGGATACTTGTTACTTCAGGTCCTCCTTGTTGCAGGTGTCAGGATCAGTGTCATGTCTGCTGGGTGTCATTTCTGCTGGGCGTTTCCAAGGGCTGGACAATCTCTGGAAACGCTGGCTCTGAGATCTCCTCTGGAGTCTCAGCCCATCGTAAGAAGATGTTATGCAACTCAATAAATACCTGATAGAGGTCAAAGTTAACTTGAAGTTCACTCCATGAGCATTTCTGATGGGAGGACAAAGGTTATTAAATCAAATCAATTCTGATTGCTAGAGCGGCCCCACAGCCAGTGTAAACATTAAAGATTATCATTCACCACAGTTTCAATGTCTGTCTTGGAAATGTCACAAACAGGACAAACTCCATTCACCTGATGGGAAGTGATGATACAAAATGTTTCTTTAAAATATTCCGTCTTCATACCAGAAACCTGTGTGACTACTAGTTTACGAGAAGCAGCCGTGTACCCAGGGTTTCCCATCATTGGTTCAAACCCCCTGTTACACAAGTCTTATGGTAAAGATTCCTTTAAGAACAAACCTTTACGTAATTTCTTCTGTAAAACCCTGAGATATTTCCCCTCAGGCTTGTTTATGTCTTCTGAAGCTTGACATACAGACAGTGGGAGGTACCATGGACAAGAGTGAGGTGAAATATTTGTGTCACCTCTCAAGGCTTTAATAAAAATTATATAAAATATGAGGCACGTTCTGAGTGATATAATGAAAGTTGACCAACTTTGTCTTTAATTTGATAAAAAACCCATCTATTATTCCATTTCATTATACTGGTTACGCTCTTGTGTGAAAACCAAATAATGATCTTTACCGTAAGAGCACCAATAGCACCAGCCGCACGATTTTCAATTTGATTTTACATAGCACCCATTAGCATTTAAGCTAGTGGACGTTTATTGCTAATACTTTTAATCACAAGTCAATGGAGTTTCACATGGAGAAGAATTAGCATCCCCAGTTAGCTACAAGCTAGAAGCTCAACTCAATTGTGCAATGAATCAGCACATGAGCTAGAAAAATGGCGTCTGACATCAGTGCTGTTGTTTTGAATCCACTCTATGATGTGATACTAAAATGAACACGTGAACACATTAACGTAAAATTTGTCACTACGATAACTTTGCTGCCATCGGGTGCTCAGGTAAAAATTGTGTTTTGACCTTTCAACTTCAGAATCTAACTCACCTGTCCATGGGGGGGCGGGCCGAAGCTTCTGATTGGCTAAGGGGAAAGTTGAACTTGACTTTATTGGCTGTTTCCATGCTTGTCCACAAAAACACAAGTTTATCTCTAAGGTGGTCAAGAGAGTCAACGCACTGCAGATTAAGGAAACACATTCAAATAGGTCAGTCTGGAACAACTAGTGACATTTGATCGTGTATTAATCTCCTTCCTTTTCGTAAACCAGGGCTTAGAAACCGAATCCTAGAGACAAACAAAACTCTGCAATGTGACCTGAGCCACGAGCAAAGAAATGTTATTCAGTCAAGGTGCTGAACAGTCTCATTAAAAACAATCAATTGTATTACTATTACAAAAGATATTAAATGGAGCAGAATAAAAGAGGTCAAAGAAATAAAAGGTATAAATCCCACTTTAATCAGGGTTCATGCATTTTTTACACTCTCTTTAAAAACCTGTCTAACAAAAAGGATGCAGAACACGTTTTCTCAGCTGGTGGAAGTAACTAAGTACGGGAATCAATTAAGTGCAAACAGTGTTGTCACGGAAATTTATCATGAGATTTGATTTTATTATGAGTTTCTCAGACCGGAGTTGTCTTAGAGGTTTAATTATTAGCTCTGCACAGTGTTACACAGTCAGCAACACGGCTCGAGTGCAACAACGAGAAGTTAAAAAGGACATCTTCATCACTGCTGATGATTTGTAAGTCATCATTGGACTCTAGTGTCTGTCGTGCTTCTCTCGTGGTGAGATACATTATTCTCATAGAGCTCAGACTTGAAAACTACCAGATCTGTAAGCATCACTCCAACTTTCAGATGGATTTGATCACGTTATCACTTTATCACTCAAGAATCTGCCTTTTCTTTTAATGCATCTGACACGTGGAACTATTGGGCCTATTCTAGGTTACACACACTGAAACTGGAGCACCCTTTCCAAAGTGACGCTAATACAATTTATAAATGAGTCATTAAATAATTTAATAATTCAACAATTAACAACACAATACAAAATTACAGCTGGATTCATGAAGCAGCACCGCCTCACTGTGACATGTGCCGGTGGCTTTATGTAAGTGCCAAAAACAACAACGCTGTTGGCGTCACAGATTGAACAATTATATATCAACAATTCAGCCATCCTTTTATAGCGAGCTATCTAAACACTCTCTAGTTTTAAGTGCCGGGCCCATTGTATAATCTATTGCCACCCATCATTCCTGTGCTGAAAGTTTCTGTCCTGCTTCCATCATGATTAGCTCCACACCTTCCTCTGTGAAGAAGCATCAGGATTATTCTGGATCCTGTATTTTGTCTCTAACATTTTCCTTTCCTGAGCCGCATGAACTGGAGTCTATGTCGGTATCTGGCCACAAGATGGCAGTGTTACATATGCCTTGTACACGACAATATTTTTCAATCAACCAGAAATTAATGCAAGATGATTTTCAGTGGGGGGAAAGAAGGTGGGGCTACAGTGTGATAGTGTTAACATTGCATATTCTTAGATAATTGTGTGTGTGTGTGTGTGTGTGTGTGTGTGTGTGTGAGAGTGAGTGAGAGAGAGAGAGAGTGAGAAAGGGGTGAAGCAGAGAGAAAGTAAAAGTGTTGAAAATCTCCAGATCTGAGAAAACCTCTCAGTGTGTGATGCTGAGGCTGCAGCTCTCTCTCTCTCTCTCACACACACACACACACAGACAAACACACACGCACACACACACACACACACACACAGGCTCCTGCTGGTGTTTCATGTGGATGTATCTGTTCAACGTAGAATTTCCACAATTCTTATTTAACCAGCTTCATGTTAGAGTGGATGGATCTTCTTGTAAGATTTGATGCAACATGAAGCTGCTCGCCGGCCGCTGCTTCACCTGGATCCTTCAGAGAGGAATCTTCTGTTTGGTGAGTAAAGAAAGGACGGAGAATACTTAACACAAATTAGATGTAAGGAAAGTAAAGTGTATTCCCTAGATACAGAGCACTGCCACTTACATTGATTTCTTTATTCAATTGTTTCCAGATATATTTGGCAGTTTTTCATTATATGGCTCTGAATTGTTATTTTCCAGTTTTACATGCAAAAATTCATTATAAACTATTTAAATTGGGATGCATGTGTACAGGGAAATCACAAAGATTGTTATAGACCTGTTGTTTTTTGATTTTCAAGAACATTATTTAAGACCGTACGTCTAATTATTTTCCATCCTGGTGTTTCTGATATAAGTTTTCCTTCTTTCTTAGGTCCACAATTTTTTGTGAATTGGAATGCCATCGTTTAATAGCCTTTCTTTTTTGATTTTCTTGTTTTAAATTGACTTCCAGTTGTACCTGATGTCTAATTCCTCCCTTTCGTCTGTAGTTGGTCCTTGGGCAACGTCCTCATGGCGTCTTCACCTCGGACCACAGAGCATCAGAGGAGCTCAACGGACACCAGGAGGATTCTTCACAGAAAAACCAGGAGCCTCAAACGCTGAGATTGAATCAAAACACCAAACTTCCCATCGGCCCATTCATCCCTCTTTCAAAACAGGGACTTTGGGAATTACTTGGAGGAAACTCGCAGTCCCACTCCAACTCGTCCTTAAAAATCAAGTTTCAGCCGATAACGAAGGTTCATGGAACTTCTAAATTCTCCAGGAAGTTTAGTTGGGGGGACTTCTACTCCAACATCAAGACGGTCAAACTGAACTTGCTGATAATGGGGAAGATCGTGGATCACGGGAACGGCTCTCTCGGAGTGTACTTCCGCCACAACTCCACAGGTGTGGGCAACGTCTCCATCAGCCTGGTGCCACCCATGAAAGAGGTGGAGTTCGACCTGGAGCGCCAAAGTGTGGTCAACCCCAAAGACTCCAAGACGTTCAGCTGTAGGGTGGACTACGAGAAGACCGAACGCAACAAGAAGGTGATGCTGTGTAACTACGACCCATCGAAGACGTGCGACCAGGAGCAGACCCAGAGCCACGTCACCTGGATGTGCTCCAAACCCTTTCAGGTCGTCTGCATCTACGTGTCTTTCTACAGCACGGACTACAGGCTGGTTCAGAAAGTCTGCCCCGACTACAGCGACCACAAACCAGGTGCCCTCCTGCCCACAGGAGGTTGATGCCTCAGTAGATCCAGTTTCCAGCTGTACCCACACTGTGGTGGATGTTTTTGAAGGGATCGTCAAACGTAGCATTTCTCTCGATATAAAATGTTCAAGTCTTGCATTTGACTAAATACTGTGATTTACATGCTTGAGCACAATATATTTCTCGTTGTAGACTATAAGAGTTGTATTAGCCTGCCTTCTTTAAAGACATGCACATAACTAGAGCTGTAATTTAGAATTATTCTCACTCTATAGGTGAACATGATTAGTTGATTGATAAAAAACTTATAACGTTTGATCATTTTTGTAGTTTTTCATGAGGTTTTAGAAAAACATGTGTTACTTGTCCGTCAGATTATGAGGAATTGAACCTGATCTGTTTGAAAATTTTATATCTCTGTGCTTTTGACTTGAGATTGAACAAATTTGAAAATGTCACCTTCCCTTTGGGAAAATGTGACGTAGGTAAGATGCAGCGTTCAAGGCTCGGATGAGGTGAATGTTTCAGGAGGACCAGAGTTCACCAGGGGTCCTGGAATAAATTTGGGGGTTTGCTGATGTCAGTTGTGGCTTTTGCTTCAACGGCGACAACTAATCTACAAACCAGCCAAAGTTCTGAGCTTCAGTTAACTCAGGACCATCGTAAACCTGAAGGTTGACACACATACACGAGTTAAGTGTTTGGAATAAAACACAACTGTAGATTTTAGATGGTAGCTGCTTGGCATCAACGTAATGACAACTTTGTGTTGAGACTGTAAATAAAGATGGACGACATGACTGCTCCCCAAAAGTAAAGCCAATGCCTCTTGATAGTCCCCTTGTGGCTGGCTGTCGTATTGGTCATAGACCCAGCCTCCTCCATGTTAGTGGACTTAAATTTAAAAAATATATATTCTCAAAAATGGTTTCTGTCATTTTAGGTAGTTCTTCTCACACTGATGTCTGTTTAAGTGTAACTGGTGTTTTTAATTAGTAATTTGATGCTGTAAGAACAGGGCGTGTGATCATGATTGACAGCTGAGACCGACTCACGATTGGTCGAGTGCATGTATGGGCGGCTCCATGGCGACTGACCCCAAATGCACAAGATGACAATGTTTGTATTCTGGATATTTTGGCTTCATGATAAATTCCAAGTGAAACTTCCACAGGTTTTTTTTTAATGACAACTAAGGTAAAAAAAATTCATCACATTAGTTTACACAAAAATACCCAGACAAATGTTTGCATTGCATTCAATACAAAATAGTTGTGGTTTATTTTTTTTTGGGAACAAAAAATGGCAACAACTAAGTGTCACTTCTCATGACCAGCGATATCTACAGGAAAGAAACAACGATGGTTCCTTCTCTCGATTTACCATTTCCCACCGGGTTTCAAATGATAACTTCAAATGTATTTCATGTGGTTCTCCATAGTTTCACATTCTGTCTTTTCTGAACATTAAAACGTGTTCATTTCAATTTCACTTCCCCCCCTCAGTCTTCATGCCTGCAAAGAAAACACTTGTCCACTTCTTTCTCTCTCAATTTCATGTTCAAATATGCTTTTTGTTTTACACAGCTTCAAAAACACTAGTGTCTGTACAAATTCCTATGAAAAAAATAGAAATTACAGTTCTGAGGGGAAAAATAACAAATAAGGAATTTGTCATTAAAGAACATTAACATGCCCGACTGAATCCTAATGTGGTTTTTTGATTATTTCTGGACATTTCATTTCTCCGCCACTTGTTTGTGTGGTGACACCTTGGATTGTGTTTCCTCTCAAGGGCTACAAAGACAGATCCACACACAAAATACTGTTTCCCCAAGAATGAAATCCAGTTGTGCGTTGCTGTTTTTCCTGTATCCTCTCATCACTGCCTTTTATTTCTGTAATGAAAACGGACGCAGATGAAGCTTGGAGAGTTCTGCTTGGGAGTGTCTGCGTTGTTTTTGTCACTTGCTGATAAATCTTCTTAAAGGGATTCTTGTTCTTGGTGGTCCAGCTGCGTCTTTAGTCCATGAAGCTTGCTTCAATGTGTGCTTGCCGACAGTATTTCTACATTACTGCTGGTAAGGGTTGACAAGGTGTAACCTGTGACTTTAGTGCAATGTTTTCCCAACGTCATTTAGGAAAATGATTTTGATTTTTGTCCCATTTTCTGCTTCTTTGTGACTAGCCCTTGGTTGTCTTTCTCGGGGGTGGGGGGGGGCTTCTAGTTGGTAACCAACAGGCCCACGTCTTCTTCTTCTGTCCCTCACGGACCCATATGTCCTTAAGATCAGGGGCTTCTCCACCTGCTCAACTCCAAACTCTAAGAACTGCGTGAAAAGAAGCCTTATGATTAAAGTCGACAGTTTAGACTTAATTTATCTGCACTTTTCCTTTGAGCCTTTGAAATTTCCTGACACTCGTTTTTCTTCGCTGGGTTCTCGTGTCCAGTTCGTCCTTCCGATCGGATTCCGAAGCAGGAACTAGCAGGACGTCGCAGGATTTCATTTTCACACGCTGGAAAAGAGCACAACGTCAGATCTCACTACGCCAGAGCCGAGGAGAAAAGGGAAGGTTGTTGTGGTTCATTTGTAAACGACAAACATCCACTTCACAAGCCCACCTGTCCCTCTCTTTCTCGTCCTCCTCCTCCTCCTCCTCTTCCCTCTTCTTCTTCTTCTTCCCTCCATCTTTAGAAGAGACTAAATACAGCAGGTTTGGATGGGGCAGAAGGGGGAGATTCGGGGGAGGCTGTAGGTAGTGTAGTAAGTAACAGTGATTGGGAAGGTTTTGTCCCTGTGTGTTTGAGAGGGGGGGGTCTCTGTGTATGTGTGTAGGTGCGTATGAGTATGTTGACGCCTTGCTGTGAGGCTGTTAGGATTGTTTGAGGCGCTTGCGGGGGGGGTCCGAGAAACGGGCACTGAGCGGACGCCAGGGAGCGGTAAGCCTCGGCCACCAGGTGGGGGTGAGACGCGACCATGGACTTCCAACCGGCGGTCTCCATCACCTCGGCGGCGTGGCTGGAGGACGAGGAAGAGAGACAGAGAGACAACAGTCAGGGGAAATCAATTTGTGTAAATAAATACAGCGCAGCATCTTAAGGATAAGTTCATCATCAATTAAATGCAAGATCATATTTTTTGAGGTACTAGTCCAGTTAAGTTGTCTTTATTGAACAACCAGACTGAACTGAAGTCATGAGTCAAGTGGCCAAGATTTATCGCTGGCACAGCTGATGTGAGAGAAAACAAAAGTCTGAAGATCAGCATCATTTTTTAAGTGTAATATCTCTGTTTCACTTTTACGTGTATTATGTAATTTTTCTGACTCTTTTCTCCTTGGATCTCAGAGAAATTAGAATTGAAAATCTTATTGTTACTGTTATTATTATTATTAGGAGTTTACTTGTGAAAAACAACTGCAGGTGTCTCAGAAGTCTAGAAGTTAAACGGTTCTGTGAATATAAATCCTGAACAATTCGGCAAGGGGAGAAAAGCAATCTGAGGAGATTTGTGTGAGATGAACATTCTGCCGACACATGTCCTATGTTACGTTTGATCACACGTTGAGTCAACGGAGGAGGGGACGGCCGACGAGTGAGGAGTCAGGTTGCCCTGATCCCTCAGAAAGCCTCTACAGGATTTAATAATATCCGACAGACTACTTGAGGAAGGGACATGTGAAATTAGATTAACTGTGACACCAAGACATGAGTGGAGAGGATGAGACCCGGGTGCTGCCACAGTCGGTAATGATGCAGAGATAAAGAGGAGAGAGATATAACAAATCCACAGAGACAAAATGTGCAGCGGACGCTGGATGAGAGTTTGTGAAACGCTGCTTGTAACCCAATTAGAAGTGAAAAGCTCCTAGTGTGAACTCACTAGTTGATGAAGTCGACGGCCTGTGTTTTGAGCTGGTCGGCGCTGTGCAGGTCGGCCAGGATGAGGATCTCAGCAGCGTTTTCCACTGACAGACTGGTGCACAGAGCGTCTTCACACATGACCTTCAGTCTCTCCAGAGCATACTGGCAAAGAGAGGACAGAAGGTTAACGCACCTCCCTTTTTCATTGCTATTCAATTATTCACAGAAATGAACTTTGAGTTCAAAATGACAGCGAATCCTCAAATATGTATTTAGATTTTAAGATGCAGGACTGAGGAATAAACATTTCAATGCTCAATCTCTGAGGGAAACTGAGCCTAGAAGTAATTCTTCCATTTGGTTTCACAGTCCGAGGAGTGAGCTCAGGGGGAAATCATCCAACTGTCTCTTGTAATCCTGATGGTTTACTGCGACAGGATCCAAACTGACAGAATTGAAAATCATATCACAGTACATCACACGACCATCCACATCCACTAGCTAGGTTCTTGCTGGTGTAGGAGGAAGCAAATTGTCTATTTGATATAAATGATTGATGAGACATGAAACCTCTTCAACAATCTACTATTCTTGGACAAATACATGAATGCAGAAGTTGAATCACCTTGTCAGCTGCTGCCAGCAAGTCGTCAGCCATCTTGTCCAGGTTGGGAGCCTTGTCTGTGTAGATGAAGCACATCATCTCTTTAAACACCTCGGGCTCCACGTCGTTGATCTCCACGCGGTTCTGACAACAAAGAACCAAGCAGAGTTAGACAAGAACAATTCACCGTGACACAAGCTTCAACTGCTGTGAGGAAGAAGGTACAAACAGGAAAAAACATAATTGGAAATACATGTTTGCCCTGTCTTCTATCCATTGCTTCTCAGGAAAATAGAAAAATCCACATTTTGAAATGTTTGATTCCTTCAGACGGACTTGATTTCAAAAAACATCAGAGCGGCTTCTCCTGCAATTTCATTTATTGCGGTCACGTGCACAAATAGGGAAAAAAAAAGCAATTCTCTGCCTCTGCGGCTTTGTCAGTGAAGGATGAATCCTGGCCCTCGTGTACAGCAGGACAATTTCATTTCAGGTGGGCGCTATCATTCAGTTTCACCAAACAGCTTTGTGCTGCGGCCAGTTGACAGCACACAATCCTTTACTCACTTTAACCCTTCAACACAGCAGTGAGAGTCTGAGCTGGAACAAAACACATTTATTTCTCAGAGTAAAAAAGCTCCAGGACATTGGGCTCACCTTTTTGCTCTCCTCCATCTCGTGCTCAAACATGGCGCTGAATACAGGGGAACGGGCTGGAAGCAGTGTTGTGGAGAAAGATTAGAACAACAGGATCAAACATTAATGTGTGAGTAATTGTGGGAATAAACGTAGGTCAGAGGGCAGAGTGGGAGCAAAGACAATAGAAGTGACTCATGCTTGTACCTGCCAGGATGGCTTTGTGGGCCTGAAACTCCTGACCGGCCACACAAAGGGAACAGTCTGTGAAACGCGAGTTCTCCCACAGCCCCCCCCAGCTCGTCTGCTAGCCGGCAGTCAGGCACCTTCACCATGTTCATGGTGTTCTGACCAGATATGTTGACTGAGTCCTGCACTACACTCACCTGGGGGAGAGAGAGATTCAATGAGATGCAAGACAGAACACTCTGCATGCTTTAAAAATAAAAAGGTTGAACCAGAGGAGGCAGCTACCTCACAGAAGAGTGTGAGCTTGTCGTCAGGTAGAAGACCGTTGGCCTCATCTAGGAGGAAGTCTCTCCGGATGAACTTTTTGAAGCCCCAGTCCTTCCCCTGGACGAAGCGATACGCTCTCTGGCTTTCTGCAGACAGCCGGGACACAGAAGTCAAAGACATAAGTCCAAGTAATCTTTAAAAAGTACATGTGACTCTTTAATGGCCTCTGTCACAGCTAGAGAGTTTGTTGTATGGAGCTGACTCACCCATGGCTTTGGTCTCCTCTCCCTTGGCGTTGAGGATGGAGAACTTGAACTTGGCGCGCACCTCGGCCTTCGGACAGCTGACCAGCAGCAGGTAGAGAGACAGGTAGTCTTTACTCTCCTCATCCAGGCCCTTCGGATTCACTCGCAAACACCTGATCGTGGTGAAAGTTTCAGAAATTAAGATCTCTAGTAAAGGGGATAGAGTCAGTAATGCATTAATCATTTGATCAAAAAGATCTGAGAAGTCACAAGGTTCTGAAACCCGGCAGCATCTTTCCCACTCACCATTTCAGCTTGTCATTGGCCCCTGAAGAGAAGGTGGAGCTCTTGATGACCTCACCCATCTCCTCACGACAGAAGCTGAAGTTGTTTATGGTCCACATGTAAGAGAACTTCACCACTTTGATCTGGTGGGTAAACACACAAAACACACGTATGAAGTCAGCAAAACATAAGTGGTGACAAGAGCGTGCTCTGTGTGTGGGGTCACTTTTACCTGTGTGTAGCACCAGCTCTCGGCCACTGGCCCGCTGGACATTTCCGCAGGGGGAGGGGGACTCGGGACTCTTGACATTGCCAGCGTGACAGAAGGTGGGGGGGCAAGAGGGTGATGGGGATGAGTCCGTCACTTCCACTCGTCAACGTGCGGTCCTGACGTCCATCTGCATCCGCACAGGCCAGATGGAAGCAGTTTGCCCCCTAGAAACCGACAATGAGAGTGTGATTAACTGATGAGACTAGGAATTAATCCCATCTCCAGAAAGTCTGGTTAACCCTGAAACTTATTCTTCAAACACAAACTCCTTAACTTGTTTATTTCTGCATATGACATCAAAGCCTTTGCACCTTTTCATCATTGAACCTTTGGACCTTGAACGGAGGCAAGCAATCCCAGAAAACCATGCCTTAAACAAAACACAACTTATTGTGATGCGACACACAAACTCAGCACCTTCCATTAATCCAGTGTCTTTTAATTCATGTGTCCCCAAGGCCGGGTGCTGGGGTCTGTGATGATGAGGACAGGAGAATGGGCCCTGACCCATCGGGGGACAGCAGGAGATCGATGGCTCGCGTCTCTTTTAAGATCAATAACCTCTACAATTGCAATTAAGTCTCAAAAACGAACTGTAAATAAACAAGTCGTCTCACAGGACTTTGGTGGGGGTTGCGGGAACTCGTTAAATCCAAGGTTCCCAAAAAACCTTCATGTCCTACAGGAAAGAAATTAAAAACTGGTGAGCTAAGACTATTTCATGCTACAAAATATTGAACCCTTGGAAGACTGAGTTTTGTGTCCATCTCTCAAAGAGTCAGTTATCTATTCTTGAGCTAAAAAGGGTTTTTTACAAGACTTTCACATTTATCCTGTGAATTGTAATAATGCAACATTCATGCCTGTATAAAAAAGGCCACAGAGTCTAAACAACAGAAAAACGACCCACGACAGATGACTGGTTCTGCCCGGTTCCAAGACTGGCTTTACAAAATTCAATGAATGAAGAAACAACCAATCTGTCCCATTCCTCAACACTGGCCACCGGTAAGATGGAGTGAGACGATGAAGATAGAGGAAGGTGGCACAGGGGAAGAAAATGAAAAGTAAAGTGATAGAGAAGCCAAATGGAAAAACAGGTGGCGAATGAAAGATTGACCAAACGTCTGCAGGATCCAACGCGAGGAGATAAATTGCCACAAAAAGAGGTTAGATGGAGCGAAAGGACAAATCAAACAGGGGTATGAGAAAGGAATAAAAAGCCTGAATATCAGGCTGAAGAAGAGGCACACCGGATTAAAGACAGCAAGTTAATTTACAGTGAAATAGCACAGTAACAGTCTATTTTAACAATATAATATATCATTAACTTAAAGTTGTTAAAACACCTCATTTTTCATACAGCTTTCTTTACAAATATTCATTCAGTGTATTTACATTCAGAAACAATCTGCAGTTTTGTTTTACGAGCAGAGGCAAAGTCCAGCGTTCCCACGCTACCCCAGCATGTTGATGTCAGCGTCACCGTTAACCGATCGCTCTCTTCACTTTGTGTCAGAGCAGAATTGAGGAACTGCCAACTGAACATTTTTCCCCTGTCACTGTGATCACTCACCCAAACTGCACCTCAAAAGCAAATCGTGGTCATTTTTACACGTAGGCACATTCACAGTGAATGAGCAGTTTCCCGTTTACGCCCTTCAAACACGACGGCTACACCGACGTCACTTTGTAAAAAAAAATCAAGAACACGTCAGCCTCCAAAAACACAAGCCACCACTAGAAGAGGTCAAAGGCTAAAGGTGAATACATTTTTATAGTTGTCAGCTGAACTTTAACCAGACGATCTTTACACTTATTACCAATAAACAGTACATTGATTATCTGTGGGTACAATAATGATAAAAAAAAGTTATAACTGGCATGGTTTGAGCAAATTAAAGTGGCTACAAGTAAAAATCCATTCGCATTAGATGGCGGAGATATTCAACAAACAAGAACTCTATTCTCTGAATCCTTCAATCTGATGTTTTCTTTTACTTTTCTACATTGGCCCTGGGAAACCAGACAGACTAGATCTCACGGTTGTGGCTCTACTAACCCAGTTACTAAAAGCACAACCACAACCACATGATGCAAATCTCTTCTAATCCACTGAGACGTCACATTGTAGGTGCAGACTTCATTGACATGCCGCACAAATTCAACTAATGTGAGCTACATTTTCCCCGAAGGCAAGATGACACAGCAAGAAAACCAAAACATTAATACAGTCCTCCATATCTCTGAAATTCCTGAATGTTTATCTGTGAGAATATAATACATAAGGTGGCAGTTATGACCACAATGCCTTTTCTCTCCTGATATTTCACTCCACAGATCAAAAAAAAGGAGGAGAAATCAATCTCTGCTCCAAATTAAAGACGGGAGGTGTGGAGCCATTTTCAGACGGCAATTTCCAAGGGGGATGAAAAAATTGCAACCCCTTGTCGAAGTGTCAGTGAACACAATGTCTATTTCCAAAGCTTTGGTCTTGGAGGACTGCAGTAAGCCACATACAAACCTTAAAACTATAATTGGTACAGGGCCTGGGGATCGATTGCACAGCGCGCGCTGGGCCTCTATGGGAGTGATTTCATATTCTGCCCCTGGTCATGGTGCTCTTCCTTTCCTAAAAACTCAATCTCAGAAAGGTATGAACTATTGATTTTGCCGCAGCGATCGGCTTGCCTCGCTTGCCTCGCTCGCATCCTCGACTTTGTGCAGGACTCACAATTACACTGAAGGGGATTTGACGGGGCAAGAAAAGCATTAGCACCCCGGCTTCACTGTGCTGCCTGTACTGCTTCACTAACCCCCCCCCCACTTCACAAGGCATGGGAAGTTAAAGGGAGGAGAGAACTCAATGCATATCTAATGTCTCCAGTCACCTGCGTCATACCATTACAACACTAACACTTGACATGTTGACCTGCCAGACTCAAAGTGATATTAAAACTTCAAAAGGGGATTTAGCTTCACACCACAGCAGAGGAACTATACTCTCTCAAATTTAGAATGTGATTTCCACTGGAAAGTTCATAGTTTACAATTTTAGAGAATAATCTGGTTTGCCTGAACTCCTCAGGGAACTATCTCTCCTACTAATTCCAGAAACCTATGTCTGTCGGTCGTTGTCGTATCTCGAGAACACTTCATCTTATCGGCTTCACACTTGTTAATTGTGTTTATTAAGTGCAGTGTGGAAGTTGTGTCGAAACTAAAGTGACGTTGCTGATCACAACAACATTTGTTTCTTCAGTTCGGGTTTTTACTCGCCTCGAGTCAATGTTACAGTTTCAGGAGGGGAAACGGGAACAGTCATGAGCACACGTCAGGGCAAACAACAGGCGTGTTTAGAACGTGCAGTCGTGCACTGCACCAGTTCACATCAAGTTTCTGACTCGCAACACTGACAGGCTTTTGGCAAACTAACTTTCTTCAGTGATTTACTTCGCTTGAACGATGTTCCAATCAAAAGGTGGATTAGTCTTTGCCACTGATATGCTTCAACAGGAATGCAATTGGATTCAATCCATCTCCCAAGGACACAAACCTCTGAAACAACAATGACCTAAAATCCCCATTTGCCAAGACGGTAACAGATGTTCCAGGCCGGAACGAGGCTTGACCTCAAAGTTCATTAAAAAAAAGTTTACGTAAATCAACAACGGTATTTTAAGAAACAAACAAAGGAACTTTTTGCACGTGATCTCCAGAGTTCCCCTTGATACTGTTTGTGCCATTGTGAGGGCTGAAAACCAGAGTCACACATTTTTACTGGTAGTTATTGGCACAGATCATTTTTTTGCAGGCCTGTTAATACATTAGTTGACATTCGTTTACTTAAGTAAACGAATGTCAACTAATTAAATTACTTAATTTATAATACTGTGATACGAATATATAGAACTGGCAATATTTTACTTATTAGAAATAGGAAAATTATTTGTCTGTTAAATACACAAAATGCTCTTACATGACACTGACCTGATTCAGCTGAATTGAGTAATGTTTACTGGGAGTATGAAAACAGATGAACTCAGTAAAAAACTTCAGTTAAAGTCCATTTTAAATCTAATTAAGTAAGAAGTCTTGGATGAATGCAGTTAAATGCAGTTTGATGGAAGACAAACACCCCTTTTCCATCAAACCGAACCAAGTCATAGTGCTGGTTAGAAATTGGTTTTGCGAACATTTTAAGAACCAGTTTGCTTTTCCAGTCACACAATTACATCCCCATAAACCTCACTGTGTGCATCTCCATGCCTCATGTTTAAATTAACTCACGACCTTACACTTATTATACATCATATCATTGTATATATGTATTCATTCATTCATTCACACCATCCTGACTCCGACAACCGACAAACTTAGTCACAGACAAAAAACACTGATTGTCTAATAGTTTCCACCAAAACACAAACTGTGGTGAAGCCATTTTTTTTAAGTTCATGGTTGCACAGGTGAATATTACAATCTTCACACTGGACATTTTCTAAAGATATTATGCTGGAATATATGAGATTATACTGTCCCCTCCTGCATGGATTTATCAGCAATAAAAACTTGAATAAATAACAGAAATCATGTAATATATCCAACCAACCTGCAGCATCGAATTAGCCATAAAGTTTAACTTTAAGAATATGATGAAGGCCCAGGACGTGTGACCTCTCATTCGTGAAATCCACTGAGGAAACACACAATGTGCTTCTTTTAACACAAAATCCTGGACGTGTGTTTTTCTGTTAAAATACGTGTTTACTTGAAGGAGGTTGTTGTTGTTGGGGACACAGACAGTGGATGAAGGCGGTGACAGTAGCAGGTAGTCAACCTGCTAGCAACACAGATAAAGTAGAGTTTTCACACTTTTAACTTGGCTCCTTGCTTCAGCCGCACGTCAACAGAACCTGTGCTTTCAGAGCAGAGTCACACGTGGACACCAGAACCTGGTTATTCAGTCAAATAAACCACACGGACCCACGTTAGCTCGGTGGCTAACTCCCCCCCCCGAGCTAGCTGTCCAGTTAGCCCAGTTCCTGTAGCAGCTAATCTGAGCCAAACCAAAAAAAAAGGTCGTGGAAAGAGCCACAGACACCGCGCGTCAGTGAGCAACGCGGTAACAGACGCGCCGCGAGTTTCACGTGTTCTGTCGCCGCGTCGCTACCTGGTTGTGTATCCAGCGCCACACTCACCTTTGTGTTGGGTTTAATTATAACGGTGTTCGACCGGGATCTTGTGTTGTTGTTAGCTAGCAGGCTAGCTGTCTTCATGAGGGGCAGACGTGGGCCGGGTCATCTCACAACCAGCGCCCCCTGCTGCACGGGAGGCGTTTGAGAATGAGAAATAATAATGTTCTGACGTTTAATGATTTATATTCTGAAACAAGCGGTCAGAAATTATCTTAAACCACAACAGGTTATTTAATACACAGTAAAAAAAGACACTTCAACACAGACTGAATGAAAGTGTTGCAAATGTATATTATTGTATCAGAAAATACCTTCTTACTTGTAAGCTTATAGCATTAAGGATGCACATTATATATGTTATATTGGGTTAATCAAATATTGTACATACAGTGTGATTTTACAATTATTTTAGTGTTTTCATGCTTTTCTTGTGATGTTCAAGTCGCAGTGGCTAGATTTGACCCACAAGCTGGTATGTTCTTATATTAAACCAGGGTGTATTTATAAATATTTTTTTTTATCTAATTGAGTTTGGTCTTTATTGATATTTTTGCACATTAGTCAAAACATCTCCACCAGTCATTCCCCTGGTTCCACTGCCTCGGTTTAATTTCCACCATCACTGAAGACTAATTTATCATAAATTAATCAGCAGAGTAGATGAGCTCTCGTACGTACGCCAAGATTAACACCAAGATTAACACCAAGATTAAGGGATATTGACTGTTGAAGGTTGAATTTAATTAAGATGTGAACGGCATTAATCTCTGGATTCATCAGCTCAGCTTGAATGTGTCTTTAATACATCTCTGTCCTCTCATGTTCACATACTAACGTACACTCTGCTGATGAATTGTGATAGTCAACTTCAAATATCAAAGAGGTGTAGGTTCTTAACGGGTAATAATGAAGCACAAAGAACAGGGACAGGGAACTTTATTTCTATATTTATTCATTTTCAAAGACTGTGTAGCCTCTTTTTCTTTTATGCTGTCAGACATGAAATCATGTGCATAAAGAGATAAATGAAGAAAACATGTGCTTATCACTGATACCACCAAAATAATCAACACTCACATTATGTCATTACAGAAAAAGCCAAGACAGAAAGATTCATAAACATCACAAACAAAATGTAATTGTCGGTGTTGAATATATTAACAAATATTTACAACTCTATACAAAACTTAACATTCAAAATAACAGAATTCCAAACAAATGCAGTGTAAGAAAAATGTGAAGATGCCGGAGATGAAACCAAATAAAAAGCATGAAGCTGTACATTAAATATTCAAATCTGTTTTTTAGGGATGACAACATTTCCACTCGTCGCGATGGGGATCAAGAGCTTGCGCTGCTCCATGCGAAGATATTTCTCAATGAGCACTTCCACCGGCACCTTGTCATTCACATGACCCTGCCTGCAGAGTGACACAAAACACACAGCAGTCAAGTTAAATGGTAAAAAAAAACGAATGCAACATGTCAAGCTTTTTCAATCTGTGTGCTCCCATAGGTAAGTGTTGTGTGTCAGAGTAAAAGTTTCCTTCTTCACAATCATGACCCATCCTTAAACACCAAATGGAGCTCAAGGTTGCCATCTAGTGGTTACTATAATCTTTGTGTGGCACTGTAGTCTTTTGTTTGTCATGTTCTGTTACAAACTTTAAATGCAGAGGTCATAAATAAATACAAATAAATACAAAAACAGAAATAATCATATTTGTACTTTTAAATATTATGTGCCACCTTTTATCTTTGTTTTTGTATGTAAATGTTTCAATAACTCTCCATTTTAAAAACCTTCACACAGAGCTGGTTCAACACACTGACCTCTTCAGCAGCAGCACAACATCCTCGACCTCTATGGTTTTTCTCTTTGCATGAGCTGCATACGTCTCCAGGTCGTCTGCCAGCCGCTCAAAGAATTTATCCATTCTGCCAAAGAGACGAATGTCCTCAGTTATCTCAACAGCGACATATTCACCAAATTACAAAACATGAGATTCCAAATGGCTTAAAATAATAAATTCACTTGTTTCTTAATTTGTTCCAGCACTCGTCCTGTAGTCACGGTTACTTACACTTCATCCAGGACAGGGTACACATCTGCAGAGACCTTTGCTTTTGCAAAGTGTCTGAACGCGTTCATCAGGTAGCTCTTAGGGAGGGTTCTGCTTTTCTTGGCTGGGGCTTTCTTCCTCCGTGGCACCTGCTTTGGTTTAGCTGCTGGTAAAGCTTCACTTGTACCAGTGGTGGAGCTGCAGAGAGAAGAAAGGGTCAGTTACATAAAACATGAGGAATATAATCAGCACATTTAAACTGACTGTACTGTGAACCTCCGGCAAAACACACAAGCTTATTTTAACATGTGTCTTTACAACGGAAAGGCCACTTACCTGGTTTGAATATTCTTAAGAACAGAAGTTGAAGCCTGACGGTCCAGGTGGAAAAAGTTAATTTTCTCTTTTACAAAGGCTGGGGCCTCTGACCTGTAATCTGAGGGGTTAGAAAATGGTAAAACAACATGTTACTCATTTGTTTGAAATAAAACACACACACACACGTTAGTGTCAAAGAGAGACGCCCATTCATTTCTTGGAGACTAACTCAACATCAACCTGGCACCAACTTTAACCACAGACCCATACATCAGCTTCAAGTGTTGACACAATGACAGAGACACTGACCCTCGTTCTCTTCTCCATCTTCATCCTCCCACTCTTCTTCCTGTTCAGCAGGTTCCAAAGCAGCGGCCTCTTCTTCAGATGCAGCATCACTCAGGTGGTCGTCATCTACGATATCATTCGTCAACTCCAGAGGAAGAGGAGGGTTTTCTTTACCAGCATCAGACTCTGTCTCTGACTGAGAATCATCATTCTCTCCTTGGGTCAAAGACTCATCCACGTCAGGCATCTCAGAAAGAGGGCGGCTGCTCTCGCTCGGCTCTATAGCAGCGTGCGCTTTGCCCTCACTCCATCCTACAGGTAGGCAACAACACTTAAATAAGAAAACTGGGAAACATCTATAACTTGCATTGAAACAATTAATATAAACTAGACATGACGTTCTAAACAAAACAGTGTTTTGATGGGTATTGATAAAGAGTTTGTGTATATTATTATTATTGGACAGCATCAGCATCAATTATTATTTAAATTTAGTCTGTCAGTGATAAATAAACTGTACTGTATTATACTTCAATTAAGTGATAAGTGAAATAATCTATTCCCATCGAGCTTTAAACTGTTTAGTGGGGGAAAAACAAATGATATTAGAAGATACCTATTATCAAGAGTAAGAGATTCTAGTTTTGACTTTACCTTCTTCTGCTGCATCTGGCAAATCTCCCACTGCTCCTGCAACTGGCACAATGAGGCCGCCCTGCGAGCGCTGAGCCCTTCGACTGATGTGCTCCAGCAGGTCTGAGGCCTGCTCACCTTCCTCCCCCTCCTCTTGCTCATCTTCAACCACAGACTTGTCGTCCTCAGATTGAGAATTGGCTGCAGGTTCTTCTCGGTCACTTTGATATTCCGCTTCATCAGCCGCTGCCTCAGACTGAGACCCGGCTTCAACATCCCCCTCAGACTGAGAATCAACGGCACCTTCTTCTTCCTCAATTTGAGAGTCAGGTGCAACCTCCTCTTCCTCAGACCTGGCTGCAATATCCTCTTCAGGCTGAGAATCGACTTCATCTTCTTCCCCTTCAGTTTGAGAGTCAGGTGCAACCTCCTCTTCCTCAGACCTGGCTGCAATATCCTCTTCAGGCTGAGAATCAACTTCATCTTCTTCCCCTTCAGTTTGAGATTCAGGTGCAACCTCCTCTTCCTCAGACCTGGCTGCAACATCCTCTTCAGGCTGAGAATCCCCAACATCTTCTTCTCCTTCAGTTTGAGAGTCAGGTGCAACCTCCTCTTCCTCAGAATGAGACCTGGTTGCAGCATTTCCTTCAGTTTGAGAATCAGTTGCACCTTCCTCCTCCGTTTGAGCTTCACCTTCGAACTCCTCTTCCTCAGAGTGTTGACCGTCAGATGCACTCTTCATCTCAACCTCTTCAGCTGTATCCACATCTTTCTCTGACTGATCCTCAGAAACACCTTCTTCACTCTGAGGCTCAGCTGCACCCCCTCCCTCGGTTGGCTCCATGTCCCTCGTCTCCCCTTTGTCCTGTGTTGCAACGATGGACGAGCTGGACGTCATGGAATTAGGTTCTGTGTAGAGGGCTGTGTTACAGTTGACGATATCTGTTGAGATATCAGGTTCACTGAGACCACTTAGGCCCAGGTTGAAGCCCTCAGAGTAGGTGGTCATATCCGGATCCTGTGGTTGGTCTAGGCGATAAAAGAAAATTTAAAACTGTTGACACATACGTTTCATCATTAACTGATAAATTAATAATCAGTGCTCTCTTCAACTCGTTATACAAACGATAGGAAATGGGGGGAAAAATAGAACATTTGCTTGGTTAAGAAAAGCTATTTAATCACCATGATCGCCTCCCATATGCCTTTTATTTACACCAGCACCGAATTCTTCTTCTGTGATTTGTCTACGGCTGGCCAGTCTCCTCTGCAGACCTCTTCTCTCAGATCGCATTTCCACGAAGGGGGTTTTCAAACCCAAAGAAGTGGAGCTTTCAAAGAGAGTAAAGAGACAATACAGTCAATTAGATACTCACTGTTAACAGGAATACCTATTAACCAGAAGTCAACTTTCTATATGTGACAATTTACCTCGTTAAGGAAAGTGATGAATGATCACAAATCGAAGCTTCACTTTCTTCTCCAACATCTGTAAACATAAGGATCTGTCAGCTAATCAATAAAACAGTTTTCTGATGCAGCTCAAATTATTCAAAACACAAACATCTCAGTAAATGTATGAATTTACAAAAACAAACATTCACAGCATCTTATACAATCAATCGTTGGATCCCATCAGAAGTTGCTTTAACCTCACCAATTGTGCCTTTCAGTCGTTTTTCAAAAGCTGTAACATTGAGGCTTCGGTGGGGCCTCTTTCTGCTCAGCCCCTTTGCGACGCTTGCTGCGTTGCCAAAAGTTAAATCAGGCAGATCCAGCCCTGAGAGCTCAATACTGAAAGAAAAGAAAACATCAAGCTATAATATATATATATATATACATAGAACATAATTCGGCCAGTGGCATACAAACAACCGATAATGGAGAGACATCCTGTTTCACACACAGCTCACCTGGGACGCTTGCTAGAAAGGCTGGAGTCGGCTGAAGGCAGCTGTAGCTCTTCTGACGCAGCTATTTCATGAACCACCGGGGACCTCACCGGCTCTGAATCACACAATAAAGAACTCTTTTTAAAAGAAAAACAAACATCTGCATCATGACGAGTGCAGAAAGCAAGTCAGGCCCACGCACCTGTCAGCAGGATGTTCCTGAGCATGTGCCTTGGCGTGTCTCCCTCATCAAGCAGCATTGAGGTAGGGCCGGGAGTTTGCATCTTCCGGGGCCCGGCCGAGGCAGTCCTCCTTGTAGTGGTGGGCAAGGACTTCCTGGTTATACTCTTAAAAAGAAGCAGGATAAATTGGTTTCATTAGACTCGACAACAACATGACAATCATCCGCATAGGAATTGCTCTTCCACCTCACCTCACGCATTTTATGTTTCAAGCTGCGCCTCAGGATGTCCTGTGGGGTCTGGGCTCCAGCATCTCTCTTGCTCAGTCTGCTGCTGCGCCGGGTCTCGCTGGTGCTCAATTCTTTGGCGGCACTAAGAGAAGATAGTTTCAAATGTGTTCAATTCAAAGTCGCTGAGACAAACGTTCTATCTTGAAAACATTTTTGGCCACAACTCCTTATTCATTGGCATAAATTTGTTATTTTTATACAGAATTTGCTCCTGACTTCCAGAGAGTAAGTTACCTTTGTTTCCTCTCATCTGCTCAGTCAATATCGATCATGATAATTGTCACATTATTATTTATTTTGGGTATTTAAAGACTGATTCTTGCTCCTGAATGAAAGTTTAGGTTTTTAACTCTATTACAAACTCTTGAGAAACAGTTTAACACTTTATAAAGCTGAGATTGATCAGTTGTGTGTTATATATGTATGATATGTTCACTGTACTGCACAAGGCATAAGCAGTAAGATATTGATATATCTTGAATTTTGTTATATTGCTATTGATGAAGATAATACTGCAATAACTATTGATATTGTTTTATTGCTCAGCCTCCTTTGGAATTTGACATTTTAAAGTCGGAATACACCGGAGAGACTCTTGGGCTCAAAGTCAATAAATCAATTAATCAATTAAAAACTGTCTAAGTGAAAAAGGGAAAACAATCATCAGCTACAATTATTAGCTGGAGTTTGGATGTTTTACATCATAAAGATGTATGGCTCGTGCTTATTCACAGAAGAAAAACTTAATAAAGACTTGTTATTTACTTCCTATAATGTTTGTCAAGTCAGTTTAACCTTTGCAGATACACAAACAACTCAGACCGGGTCCAGATTTGAATCCTTCGACTCTTGACAACAACATAGAACACAAATAAAGATATAGATGAGTAAATGAATGAGTGAGTGAGTGATGGAGGGATGAGGACCTGCGGGTGATGGGGGTCCTGGGGGTCTCGGAGCTGAGGATGTTCCTCAGCAGGACCCGAGCAGACAAGTCCTCCGTCAGATCCATGGAGCCGCTGCTAGCTTCTGTTAGCTGCTGCTAAGCTAACACTCGGTACCAGAGGCTGCGTTAACCGCGTTTAAATCCCGACTTTATAGAAACCAGGCGATTAAATCCAAGAGCACAGAGTCCGAGGGTCGCAGCTGAGCCCGAGCACGTGTCATTTATCGTAGATTCTAACGCGTTAAACGATGTTTGAGTTTGTTTACGTTCAGCTCGACCTGCTCCTGTCGCGCTGCCTCCCGCGTTATTTTCAAGTGAAACCTCGCGATAACTCCATCTTCTCGTTCACAGCCCATTCAGCTCGATACCGCCATCTAGTGGAGAATCGAGGGAAGACATCGAGTTAACGTCGTGGGAAAAATGATTTAGTAATGTGAGTTTAATGTTATTGTCTCTTTCTTCTTTATTATTACATAAAACATTATATTTTAATGATATTTGCTTTATTTTTATGTGTGAAGAAGAAGAAGTTTAAACCATCTCCCTAAAAAGCTGAAACATGTTCCTTCATTGAGGTAAAATTATAAAAAGTATGTTTCTTTTGATTTATCCCATAAAAGCTTATTTGTTTGTCAGACTCTAACTAACTCTTTTCATTCAACAAAAAGTACTAACATGAACTTAAGCTCCTGAAACCCTGAAGCTGGGATTCCTGAGGTGTTTTAGTCTCAGGCCACAAGAGATACACACGAACAAAAGGTGGGGTTTATATAGATTTAATGATTTACAACAAAAATAAATTCATACATTAGTAAAACAGGTGGTTGCCTGCTTTATAAATTCAGACAGTCACTGATAAAGTGATTGATCCCATTCTCCTTCGTCCAGTGTCACGGGTTGATTTCATATTTGGAAAAACAAATAAAAGTGCAACGGCTCTTCCCACTGAAGACGACGTCAGAGGTGGACGTGCGATTTAGAAATCAGGCCTGTCCTTCTCCAGCTTGGAGTAGTCCATGTTAACTGCGAAAAGCTGGAAACACACACACACACACACACACACACACAGAAACAAACATACACAATCAGTATAAAGGAATATGGACTTTGAGGTGAGATAAGATATTGGATGTCCTTTACAGATAGAGGTTCATTTCTTTGAATCAAACCAAGCTGTCACACACAAAAGTGTAAAATCAAAACAATCCATATCATTATTATTATCGTGATTATTATTATAATCAGAGAGCTGTTACTTTGTACTGGTGGTTGGGCCCCAGTTTGTTCCAGGGCTCAGGGTTGTTCTTACGATCCCATCTGTGGACAAGAACAGAGGACACTTTTGGAATTTGACTTCTTGAGGTTATTAATGTTCCTCCTGCAACATGTGAAACTTACAAATATACCTAGGTTTAATAATCATTTACAATATGACCTGGATGCAAAACAATAGATCCAAAACAGGAACGCCTACGTACGAGACATCTGGATTTTTCAGAGCCAGCCGAGCCAGGTACGTGGCGCTCATGGTCACGCCACCACCGATGAAGATGAAGAGGGGGATCAGCTGGTGGGAGAGAGCAAACATTTGTTCACAAATTTATGGAAAACAAAGACTTTGTGTGTGTGACCCCTCGTCCCCGAAAGTGTTTTTCTTCATTGTTTTAAATAAACCATTTCATATTGAAATTTGATTCTAATGTCGATATTATTAGTATTAGTAGTAGTAGTGGTAATAGTAGTAGTATTATAAGGCCACCTTATCTTTGTGCTCTTCTGTTGTCTGATGCTGTTATTGTTTTCTATTATTTTCTACAGTTGCCCTTAATTCTTCAGTTTTAATTTGTAAAGCAACTTGTAACTGTGTTTTAGTTCATTATATTACATATTAATAGTATAATACCCATAACATAAAATACACAGGACTACCATATTGAGCCAATCTCTACCAAGTGAACTGAATCAAATGTGATTATAATCACATATAAAACAGATTATGATTATAATACATGTTTAGAGACACAATGTCTCACCTGAAGCACAGTTCACAGTTTGAAGCAGGAGACAGACACACTCAGCCTTTATTCAGTGATCTATTAATAACAACTTGACTCTGTCGCCCTCTGATAAACAGTAGAGTCATTCCAGCATGGAGGCTATACAGTCCATATAGAACAGTACAGTACGTGCTGCAGCGACCTTCATATATGTCTGGCACGCAGTGCTAGCATGGAGGCGCCTGGTTTCACCTGATCTAACCCCTCAGATCATCATTATTATCATTTTATCATTATTATAACAAGTGAATATCGTGAGGATATTTTTCTGCTTCGTCACTGCAGGTGATTCGTTTTTTAAAGCTGCCAAAAAGACGCTGAGAAGGTGGCACAGCCCAATCTACAAGCGTGAGGAGGGATCACACCACAAATATATGGATGATTGAGTAAAGAGTGGGATTACAAAGGAAAGGTCTATTCAAATTATATGACTTATATTATTTTATCGTTAATTTAGTCACAAATCTGTGGCTGTAGAGGAATCATCAGATGAATACACATGTTAGTCGCGTTTTTCTCCCTCGCCCTAATGACATGTAAATCTGTGCCTTTACGCATCGGCTGCATTTGGTGTAAATGCCATTGCGGTGCATTTTAATTATCACCAATTATGATTAAGGAGTGAATGGGATAAAAACGGGAGCGCGCTCCAGGCACGCACCCACACAGCGCGCGTCCTCCCCGGCTCCCTTCAATGTCACCGGGTCGTTCACGCGTTAGAATAAAAGCACACTTACAGCCGGGTGGCTCCGGAGCTGTTTGGCGAGGAGGCTGAACACAGACATGGCAGCGGGACCTCTATCCGGCCGAGTCCGTAGAAGAGCTGAGGCTGTGCGGCTGAGGGAGCGAAGGAGGACCGCTCCACGGGTTCCTACAGGCCAGGACGTACAGTGAAGTGGACACCACCTCCTTGCAGCCTCAGCCAATCACACAGCGAGACGACACGACAGCTGCACATCTGTATCGGGCTGCGTCATGTGACATGGATGTATATGCATGTGTCAGCAGGTGATGGATGATAAATCCTCCTCCCTGACATCTACATTCATTTTCACTCCAGAAATGGTTCATTGGGAATTTTAGAAGATTCAAAATACAGACAATTCAGGTCCATTTGAATAAATGGAACAATGCTGGAAGAGGAAACTTCCATTATTGTTATTAGTCTGCATATTGTGTCTTATTCTTAATTAATCATTCGGTGCCAGACAACCGTGAAAAATCCCAATTTCTCATAGCCCCAGGTTGTGTTATTTTGTCCATTCATAAACAGCATGAGCAGCAAATGCTCCTGTTCAGTAAACTGGAAACAGTTTCTTCAGCACTTTGGTTTTAACTTTACAATATCAATTCTCAGTTTTTTTTTCCTACTGAGAAACAACAGATCTGAGTTTTGCTTTATTAAACTGAGAGGACAAAAGGTTGAGTTCTAAAAGACAAACTGTGTTGTCAACTTGTCTCACACGTCGTTATGCAACACCAACACCCAGCTCTGTTCCTGTGACACTGTGAGCGGAAAATGTTACCGCACTTCTTGCATGTTAGATCATGATAGGCGCTGGAACCTCAAAACAGTGTCATCAACAGTCATAACCAGAGAGTAGAAATTCACACGGAGTCAGCAAATTATCAATCATATATTTATGTGGACAGAACACAGAACCTGAGATAACAGCACGTCCCTGGCTTCATCGCAGACTCAATACACATTGACCTTGAGGCTTATTTGGAAAAAGACAATGTTTAAATGCCTCAGCGAGTCACCAGGACACTAAAACTAGCAGAAGTTAGTCGAACAGTCAGACTAGTTAACTTCCCATCAACGTGCACACACACACACACATACATACAGACACACACCCATTAACAAAACTCCTCTCAGATGCAATAAACCCAGGATTCACAAGCGTTTCCTCCAAATAAAAAAAGCCTCTCCTGGAAGTGCATAAAAATCCACCTGATACAACATCTCATGTAACACCTGCCTCACTTATACTGACAGAATGAAACTAAAAGTAACTGTTTTATAGCTTATGTTGCAGGTAATTGGAAAAAAAAGTGTAGAAAATACACATTACTACAATTTACAATGAAGTACAAAAAGTGGATATAAAACTAAGAATTGCGACTCAAACGTAGCAGTTCAATTTGTGCAAACATGTCTACCAGAAATAAACCTCTATCTGAACATCAGCTTGTCAGCATGGCAGATGAAAAGAAGAACATGGTCAAAGAAAAACACTTGATGACAAATCTACACCACTAAAACTGGTTAGGTAGTCAACTAGGCTGTGAAACCTCCAAACTATAAACATACAGTCAAGCACACATCTAGAACATCGAGGAATAGCAGGTTTTCATACTTTAACATGTGTACAAGTTACTTTTTTGGAAGTAAACGAGATACAACAAACAAAAATAACAACGGAGCAACTTTGAAAGCAGGAATGCATGAAGCTGAAGCCTTTAGGTACTGATGGTACCCAAGTCAGACAACTGGAATTTTCCCTTCAGTCTACAGCTAACAAAAAGTTCATTTTTAAATCAGGAAAAAAAAAGTACCAAACTGATTTGTCATGCTTTGTACACCAGCAACAGCTGAAGGGTCGAGTAAGGTGAAAAAAATCTAAGGAGAATTGCAGATATATATCTTTGAATGCTTAAAAACAAACGTATTCCCAATATGTTTTTCTAACTGGACCCAGACTGCCGACATTTTTGACCGAGAGGTACACCACAGTCCAGGGGTTTTATAACCAGCATCAAATAAAAAGTCTGTATCATGGCTTCTTTGGGGAAACGGAAGAATCTGTGCAGCAAATCAGTCAACGAATCACATCTCAGATTGTCTAAGAGGAGAATAAATGAGCCGTTGCTCACACTCTGGTTTGGCCAAAACTAAATCTTTGGATAATGAAATGTCTCAACTAAAAAGCTCTTAATTTAGAGAGGTCACGATGCCTGGAAACCCAACAAGAGTAACGTATAAAGCAAAGCTTTGGATAATTATAATATTCAATTTCTTTCTATATATATTTTTTAACATAAGTTATACCTGTTTAGAAAAGAAATGGGACCTTCCTAAAATAAAGCAACTGGGATAAATCTGTCCCAGAAGACTCAAAGATTTGCATTATACAAACTCTTCAGAAATCGATCTGCAGCACTGATCAGAAAGCGAGGCCCTGACCGGAGCTCTCTCCCACGGGGGCAGCGGCAGCAGCCGGAGGATCTGAAGCAGCAGAAGGGTTCTCAGAGGACGCCGCCTGACAGGAAATCGTACCCTGGTTTGAGCAGCTGCCTGCTGGGGAGATGGCGAGGCTGCGGAACAACAGGTCCATGGAAGGGAGCAGGGGCCTCAGGAGGCTGACGGGCCAGAAGGCTGAGCCCCCGTGGGGGGTGAAGTTCACCTTGTTGGGGTCCGGGCAGGAGGAGAAGAGGGTTGGCTTGGATTGGCTTTGAGTGCTATAGAATGAGAGGAGAGTCGACATGAGACCAAACTAATATCCATCAAATTGTAAGTGGTGGTAATCTGCGTGTGCCAAACTTTATTCTACTCAAGACCGAAACAAGCTACAAACTCAGCAGGAGATAAAAATAACACGGAAAACTAAAAATCAAAACAATGAGGATATTATCACCTGATGAGTCATCGAAACTTGTCCAAAAGGACGACATAAAAAGATGTATTTAAACCGAACTGAAGAATGGGACTATTAGTGTAAACACTTACACATCAAATTCTAATTTATTCTACTTTGAATAAGAATCAAGTATGTACTGACAGAGTGGTGCCTTCACTTGGTATAAATCAAAAGGTGAATAGGACAAAGAACAAACTATAGTCACCACTAGAGGTCATCATCGCACTGACAGAGAGACAATACAGTTGAGTCCTGTCTCAACTACTGTAACGAGTGTTAAAACTAGAATAAATAAGAAACGCACCTGGTCTCCTCCCAGACTCGGACCTTTTCGCAGCCTTCTGGAGGTTCTCGCTGGAAGCAGAAGCTTTTGTTGGGTCCTGGAGACGAGGAGATCAGCAGCGGCAGGGGGAGGTCCGCCTCGTTCTGGGAGGAGAACGGAGACAGGAGGCACATCTCTGCACTGTCTGTGGAGCCTGAAAACAAGAGGGAAGGATACGCTCACAACAAGATCTGAGAATCTTATTAAAGACATTTTCTAATGTTCATGTCATCGAAATATAAGAAATAATATTTCAAGAGTGTCAGATAACGAAGTTTCTTTATATCTTCCATTAAGGGCCAAGTTTATTTCAAATATAAAAATGTATCACACGCATTATTCAAACTTGAAGGAGTTCTCTGGGTTTTATGTCTCAATTTCAGCTTTTCATTGTAGCAGGGTGTCTACAGCTGAATTATAAAACTTAAGACATATTAAATACCACTTGAAAGTTCAAACCTGCTTAGGCTTTATTCAGCTCCTCCCCTGACCCACACAGTGTACTGCCACATCAGTAGTGACCTTAAGATGGCCCCCTGTGCTAAAAGACTAACCTAGTTGCCGGTCCACAGGGGCCTCTTCAGAGTTGGGTGGGGAGGAGGAGATGTAGCAGGGAGAGGAGCAGGGGGAGGGGGAGCATGAAGATAGGGTTGTGGTGGTGGTGGGGTCACTCTGGGAACCACTGCTGCAGCTCAGTCGAGGGACCGGAGCCCGGTGACCATCAGGCACCTCGAGGAGCTGAAAAACAGGAAACAACCAGCGTTATTAACATAATCTATTATATTTGAAGCGTTTTTACATATTGTTCCCTTCTTTGAGAGTAAAACTGTTCCTGGGGTTTTCCATGTGTGGATGGCGAGTGGTAGTTACCCTGTGCTGAGGATGCAGCGGCTGGCAGATGAACATGCCCTCCAGCTCCTGGTTGAGGCCCTCCACGCTGCAGCGCAGTCGAGGGACCAGCGTAGACAAGGGAGCGAGGGGGATGGGAATTGACTGAGTCTGAGGACACACGAGTTGAATAGAGTTGAGGTTGATCACGGTTGAGGAGCAACTTTCAACACATCAGATGCCTTTTTGCACAGCTGTCTTGTCAGCTTTTCTTGTTTCCTCTTATTTCAAAGCTACGTGTGTTACATCATTTAAAAAGTGCAATAAAAAAAAGGTTGTGACTCTTATTACCAAATCACATCCTGAAGCCTTCCTGTACAGTGTACAAAGCTCAGACTTCACAAGCCCAGTATCAAAGCTACGTGTGTTACATCATTTAAAAAGTGCAATAAAAAAAAGGTTGTGACTCTTATTACCAAATCACATCCTGAAGCCTTCCTGTACAGTGTACAAAGCTCAGACTTCACAAGCCCAGTATCAAAGCTACGTGTGCTGGAGATAACGGCTGAATTCACAGAGTTCCACAATGATAATTACAACTGGCAAGTGTTCAACGTCCTTATAAATGCTTTAACCTGGTTTGTAACCTTTGTATATTAGTTTGCTATGTCTCTACACGTTGGTCTCACAACCTGAGACCAGGCATGAGTGGAAACAAGCAACGAAACAGAGCAGATGTGCTGAAAAGAAGAAATTTCACTCTGAACAGAAGAAGCATGATGTCGTCTTCCTGTTGCTTCAATGTTTGTTTTTTTTCATTCACTTCCTGTAATGAGCTGCACCATTTCCTTATTCACTTTGATGAAAGTCAGCAGTGATAATTTGGAGACAGGTCACCCTGGTTAAAGATGTGTTTTGACTAAACTTAAAGAAAAACACGTACATGAAGTAAGTGGGGCTGTGTGTTTGTGTGTGCTGATGCCGGTGAGTTACCTGGGCTGTTCCTAGGCTGCAGCTCCTCTGAGGATAACCTCGCTGTGAGTTTTTGTCATGTCCCCCTGAGAGCGCAGGTCTGTTGCGCTGCTGCAGCTGTTGTTTTAGTTTAGCAATCTGCAAGGAACAGAGCGTTACAGTCAGTCAATAAGTCCTTTAAACATGTCACACACACACACACTCTGCAAGATCCCTTCAGTGGCTTGTTTTGATAATCTGATCGTGGTGTTGGGATAAAAAAAGATGTCCCAAGGAGTTGAGCTCTAGTGGAAAAAAGGGAAGTTTCTTTTGAGATGAGGTCATTTGATCTCCTCTTGCTCAATGCTGCCACAGTAACCGAGTCAGGGCTTCGTTCAGCAGCTTGTCCTCTTTGATTCAATAACACAACATTGTCCTGAGTGTTAAAAAAACATATGTTGACCAGAGACGGCTGATGCTGACCTCCCGCAGATGTTCATCACTGCTCCATGATGCTGATCGCTTGTGGCTGCCGCTGCCGCTGCCTCTCCGGCTCTGAGAGCCGTCCGACCACGAGTCTGGAGTCTGAAGGTGGAAGAAACCACAACATGGTCAGCAGCTATGAAAACACAAAACCCTCAAAGTAATGTGAAATGTCACTGATACATGAGCATGTATATTAAAGCTTTGTGTGAAGCTGCAATATTCAAATCTGACACTGTGACACTGTTGTCACATTAAAACAAGACTTCAAAACATATTGCACAGACGTTTCACACCAAGTACAGATCAGCTTTTCATGCTCACAAGCCGATCTGCAGCCACATCACATCATCCACACCCACAGACTCTCTGTTCACACTTGTACAAGAGTAAGAAACAGCCGAAGAAACTGAAAAACAAAGACGGGGAGGGGGGGTGGAGGATGTGGGCAACCGAAGCAGAGTGGCGAGTGCCTGCGCTGAGCCGAGAGGATGGGTGCAGCCAAAACGGCCTCGTCAGCTGACTTCAGGGACTGTTCTCACGGCTGCGGTTCTTAAGTCTGCAATAGCTGTGCAAGCACCGGACACTCCCTCCCTCACAGTTTCTCATTGCAACCCTGTTCTCTGCAAAACATGCAAACTAATCCTCCACCATATCCTGACATTACTCACTTGAAAAGGTCAAAACAAACAAACCTACGCATGCTTTCATTCAAACTTTGCCAGAATCATTATTAAAAATTCACACTTCTTTCATCTGGGGCTGACCTGAGTGGATTTGTCTGTGCACGAGGGGCTGCTCGGTCCCTCTGGTTCTTTGGGCCAGTGGCCCTGCAGGTACGGCCCGATGATGGCGTCCAGGGACATGGTCCGCCTCATGCCCGAGCTCAGCTGGTGCAGTGTGGTGTTTCCAGCTGTCAAGTGTCAGAAACAACTTTACATTATACACGCGACAACAGATTTACATCAAATCTTTGTTTTTATATGTCAGAAAAAGATTTGTTAAATTTTGAGCCCAGTGTTGCTTTCAGTCATTTTAAAGATATCAGAAAGCACATGAATAATATAACGTTATGAACTAAACACAAGGGTTTAATGTAGTTGCATTACTTTACATATATGAACAACATTGTTTTAAAAATAATATTCTGCTGTCATTTTGAAAAGAGATTAATAGTTAGGAAATCCCCATATTTGGGTTGAAGTACTTTTCCTTTTATAGCTGAGAATCTGCAGCCGTCACCTCTGGAGACTTTTTTAAACGGCCATTTTGCAGTATTGTCTGATATTTAAAATCAAAATGATTCTCTGATATATTGACAATGTGTGACCTTTATAAAAGAGTAATAACTGCTAGTTTGTATTATCTGTATTACTTTATTTCTAAAGCATTGTTGTATAAAGTGTTGGGCACATTTCCTTTTTCGAAATCCAATGACAGTAAAACAAAAACAAAACACTTTAATATATAGAGATAAAGATATTCATAGAAAACAATACAACACACATAACAATGATTAGTTCATCAGTAAATAAATAAATGATAATCACCAAACAATGAATATTCGATTAGTGATGTTCAGTCGAAAAACTTGTGGTTAAGAAACTTACAAAATGACAAGAGGAACCTCAAGAACCAAACGTCATGTGGCCCAGTGGGGTTTTATTCTTATCTTTTATTGCTATTTATATGATTTTTATAAGTTTGGAGCTCAAGAATGTTAATTTTGCTATTTTATTTAACTTTTGTTAAGTCATCAATAACATAAAACATTACAAGTACTTAACAGGCAAACTGATGAGGATGTAGCTGCTACATTTATTCTGAAATACCTTTTTATTATAGTGGCAGCAACTTTATTATTTGCTTTTTAACTGTTTATGATTGTTTGCCTTCACTTCTTAACTTTTAAACCACCTGGTCAATGAGTTTTGGTTAAAGTTGCAACTTTAATAAAGTTTACCATCATTCTTATTTAGCACCATTAAACATGAATCCAGGGGACCGGACTTGTGTGACAGGTGTCGGGCTCTTACCGGACTTCCCATCCCGGTGGTGGGACCGGGGTTTACCGGTCAGCTGGTAGGGGACGGTGGCCTTGAGGGGCTGCGGGCGCAGAGCTGCCCCCGGGGGCTGTGGAGCCCCGCTTCGGCCGGACATGTCTCAGGTCGGACCGGGTCGGAGCTGGGAGTCTCTGCGGCGGTGTGGGGGTCGTGGTTCGGCCCTGAGGGGTGAAGAGCCTGGGGGGGGGGACTGTGTGGAAAACTGTGGTGGTCGAGTTACCAGCAGCAACTCTTCCTCCTCCTCCTCCTCCTCCTCTTCTCCTGATGATGATGATGATGACGACTCAAACAAAAACCTTTTTAAATATCAGGCTTTAACTCATTTAACCAGTTTCCTGCCGAGCTTAAAGCACCAGGAAGACTCGACAGATGACACGTTCCCAAGCCGCTGGTGGTGCGGTCTCCCCCCGGGGTGCTCACGGTTCTCCCCCGCCCCTACCGGAGCTCGGTTAGCAGCCTAGCAGGCGAACTTTCTTTGTGAGGATGTTCGGATGTTTCCACTCGGTTCTCGGGAACGAGGAAGCGGCTCCGCTCTCAAAAACTCACTCGTACGTCAACCCCGACGTCTTCCACGCAAAGCCCCGCGTGTGTCTTTTCATTGCACGGACTCAGGGTCTGTTTTTTGTGAGTCCCCCGCAGGTTCGCGTGTGTCTCTGGGCCCACGGTGACTCTCCGTGTTCTCGTTTCCACACAAACTCTCCTCCTCCACTTCCACGCTGCTGTGGGTTTAATCAGGGAGGAGGCGGGTCCCCCCCCCCGGCGGCTGATCTCACTTCCCATTGGTTAGTGGAGACCCTTAGCTTTGATCCTATTGGACAGTCCCCCGTCAATCTGTCAGGCCCTCTGGTTAAATAAACTTGGCTGTCACCGCCCACAGGTCACTAAAACTAAAACTTTAAACTTCAGATTCTTAAAACTAACTGTTGAACAACACAATTAAAAGTTTTAAAATTAATTTAAAGCTATTGAAAGCTGAGGAAACTACTGTTATTTACCATTCCGTGTAATTTACTATTGTTATATGTTTTATATTTACACTTGCAATGTAAAATAATACAACGCAGTTAATTCCTTGTTTGTGTAAACCTGCCTGGCAATTAAACCTGCACATGTATCAAAACTACATACTATATTCGGTGGAACACAAACATATTCAAATAAACTAATAATACCACAGTATAGAAACACATGTATTCAAAACAATACAAATCTATTACCATTGTATACAATGTACAAAGTAAAAGTGGCTATGTATACAATTCCAATTGTTTTATTGTTATTCTTAGGTTTTAGTGTGTGCGCTTCACTAAAGTTAGGGCTAGATTAACTCGTGGATATTTTATATTGAATTTTTCCTTTTCTGTTAAACAAATGAAAAACAGACAAGGAAATGACAATAACATGTCATAATTTATATAATTGAAACACACAAAACCACTGGTATGGTCCTCTTAATAACTTCATCATGATATCCTGAGGCCTTTTAAATGACCCCAGCTGGGTGTGTATCCAGCATCTGGGTGGACTGTGAAGTGGTTATGGGTGGTGTGCGAGACAGTGTGCGTTTCAGGAGATAAATGTCCAGATTCTGCGTAAAAGGGAGTGCCAATGGTGGGACAGGAGATGGGGCCAAAGATAGCATGACACGTCCTTTTACAAACAGATCTGTGGGCTCCCAGTGTCCACTCACAAGCTGAACTGGCCCAGAGTTACCCCATGCAGCCCACGCTCAGATGACATGCTCGTGTGTCTGGCGCAGCTGAATGGGAGTGAAAGTGCTTTATCACGAAAGGGTGAAGTGCTGAACCATGTGTCCAGTGGCCTGCTCATCTATCTCCTGCAACTGCGCCCGGCAACTGATGTCACCGTCACACAGCAGCCAAAGATAAAACCCAGTAACCAAACCAAGCCTTTTTCAACCCCTCAGTGTCCATTCATTTACAGCCAGGCAGTTAATTGGACAGTGTGTCGAGGTGGAATGTGTCTCCTGCATAAAGCTTTTCCAAAGGAGCTTCAGCCGCTGTTTGTTCAGCTCTGTGCATTTGTCTGTTTTAATGAATGAATGATCCTGACCTCTGACCCCACGTGGGCCATTTTAAACCCATTTGAAGAGACACGACGTCGTGCTTCTCAAAGTGTAGCAACAAAGAGGAGGCATGAGGACAAAAAGTGACCGAGGCACAGGGGCAAAGGTCACGTGCTCTTGGACCTACAGTTAATTCATTCATTTTTGTAAACTTATCACAAGAAAAAGAGAGAAATTATATATTAAATAAACAGAAAAAGTATTATTTACAAACAGTGATGAGGAAAGAAAAACACTTAATGATTTAATCTACATATTTAAAAAGTAGTGAGAATTACAGAGTTACCCTTCTCCATAAGTAATTACCAGCTTCCTATATGTCTATAAAGAATTTGTTGACGTGTACTCTACATTGTATATTATGCACAAATAATATATGTAGAGGTGAAAGAGCGACTCAGTTCTCGGGGCGTTTGTGATTTCGATCACTTTTGGTGTTAAAGAGGTGTTAGTAGCATCGGTGTAGCATCAGTAGCCTCAATGCTAACAATGATACACATCCAACTCCTGCCAGCATTTACTGTTTCAAAAAAAGGCAGTTTTATTGCAGATTTAAATAACACAACATCACCCAACTCTCAACAAAACCACATGAGATAGCAATTTACATGATGCTAAATCATATTGGTAAGTACTCCATGACATAAAATGAATTACAGTACAAAAAAAGAAACGATCACAAGGAGACAAAAATTAAGACAAAAACCTGATGACACACGCACGTTACACATTCACCATTTCTCTCAAACTATTCTATCGAGCCAGGTTTGTTGAAAAAGGAACTGAAAACATTCACTCTGCATAGTCACAATGCATTTTTACATTTGTATGCAATAGATATTACATATCTATTCTTTTATGTTCACATCGTAGTGCCCCTGCAAACCTTGGTAACCTCAGAGCTCATTTGTATCACATCCTTAAAACCTGAATCTAACCTACTGTATGATTGAATAAGGTCTATACTGGCATTCATCCTAACATCAACAACCTCCTTTATTTTTTATCTCTTGTAATATGGCAAAAACATTCTTTCTGTTTCCTAAAACAGCTCAACACACCTGCCTGTATTTTGCAGCAGACACACTGACCGACTGATAACACACTGACAAACAGACAGGGACATACAGAACAACCCCTACAGTGAGTTTGGACGAGCAGGACCGGTACAGATGCAGCACTGACATTGCACAAAATCAAGTGTGGTGATGCAAGAGAGGTCAAACATGAACCAGTTGTTTGCATTCCAGGAGGCTTAATCATGTCAAGACAATGAGAGACAGTGAAAGTGAGGGAGGCCGTCGGGCGGCACAGCAGCTGATCCCCGAGTCCTTGTTGGGACAGTCCCAGACGGGGGGGGCCACTCCTCCTCAAACGCTTGAAAGGTGTAGCTAGAGAGCGTGCCGTGCTCGGAGCGTAAAAGGTAACTGGATGCAGTCAAGTCGCGAAGAGACAACTCGTTTGTCTGCCAACCAAAAGTCCTCTTTTTTGTTTTTTGAATTGTCTGTTTGTTGAGTGGTAGGCAGTGTTTGTTTGGCGCCCCCTAGCTGGGAGAGAGCGCAGGACTGTTTTCTGTGCTGATGTCAACCAGGCACTCACTGGACTTGAGGCTGTTTAGGGACTTGCAGCTCGGGATCGAGGCCAAGGACCCACACAGGCCCATCATGGAGGGGGTGTAGTCCTTTTCTGGAGGGGGTGGGCCGGACATAGAGTCAGTTTCCCACAGGTTAACTCACATAAACACAGTGTGGCACAGTCATCATTTCACTTTTTATAATGTTACCTGTGCACCAGTCTCCGTTCTGTTTCCCCACCCTCTGAGAGTCTGAATCCAGGCTGAGCTCCACGGACAGCAGCTCCATGCTGGGGAAGCTCCTCCTGCAGGAGAAGCAGAAATTAACCATACGTGATGCTACATCTTTGTCTTAGTGTGTAGTGTAGGTATTTAATATTTCTGATTCTATTTTTCAGTTGTTGTCATGTAGGAGCAGGAGTCCTCCATAACCCTAAACAACTGATCTCCATGTGTTGCATGTGAGATAAGTTACACCAGGAGTCAAACCTGCGGAACAGCTTGACGTCCGTTTGGTTGTTGTACGGCTGCAGAGCCGGCCACTCGTTGATCAGGGGTATCGAGAGGTTTTTGGCCAGATGATTGGAATCACATGGAATCAAGCTTGTCCTGGGGATCATGAAGGAAGATATTATCAAGAATTTATCATATCCAGACCCCTGGATCAGCCATGCCTCATACGCTTTACTGTAACTAATCAGGTCTCCAAAATCTCATTGGGACCTTTAGTGTCTGTTGCACTCACTGTTGCTCCTGAAGCTCCAGGATGATGGCCTCCAGCTCCTTCTTCTCCAGATGGCTCTGGCTCCGTATCTCCTCCAGCCGGCTCTTCAGGCTCTTGTTCTCCGACTCCGTGTTCTTCAGCTGGGACTCACGCAGGCGCACAAGCTCCTCCAGGTAACCCTGACAACACACATCCACGCTGAGTGAAAATAAATATCCACCCTCAGCTGATGCATTTACACTTATTAATCAATCGTCCATCTTTAAACATCGATTCTATGGTTCAACCTAAAAAGATGGCCTCCTACCTTCTGAGCGTTGACAATCTTGAACCTCTGCTCCATCTTGCGACACTTTGTGCTCCAGCTCTCCTCGTCAGTGACCAGGGGGACGTAGGGGTGATCGGGGACGCTGTCATCGCTCATGCTGCTGTCCACACTGCGCTGATCATCATCATCACTCTGGTAGTCGTAGCTGCAACAGACGAGGACAATTATTTCCAAAAACATCAATTATCTAGTCGACTTATTATCTAGGGGTCGTTATTAAGAGTTTTTCCTGTGAGTGAGTAAACCTTTGTGGTCAGTTTTAAATGTGTTGTTATTTTAAATATCTACACTCTCAGATGATTATTTATCTACAGTGTCAATGAAAATACCTTTGTGTGAATTTCAAGTACGGTGTGTAATCGATCACTGCCGCAGATTTCTCGTCCAAGGCCTCGCCCTTCAGACAGAAACTGTGCAAGAGAAATCAAACAGAAGGGAATAAAAATAATTAAAGACAAACAACACAATCAAAAGTAAGTGTTTAAAGGTCAACTTAAAGGTCACCTGAAGTCTATGGCTCCGAGACCGATGAGCATCCCAGTAAGAACTGTGGCTTCCTCCCTCAACATGATGGCTCCTTCTGCGTATAACCTCCTAAAAGACACAGGTATGAGCGGGTGGGAACATGGTTCCAGTAGCGATGAGGTGATGTAGCTGTGTAGCTGTTAGGTGTCTCCTACCTGGTTGTTCTGCTGTCCCTCAGAGCAGTAACGATGTATTCAGACAGTCTCTTCTCCATCAGGGCGACTCTCACCCAGGCTCGGCCCTGCACAGGTCACCAACGTGTAAGAAAAACATCTAACAAACCATATTTCACACAAAAATATCTAGAAATACGATCAAAATTATGCGTTCAAGTGGCAAAAGGTCACAGTGGCCTTGACCTTTGACGACTACAATTGAATCAGTACCTCTTTGAGTCCAACTTATTGTCTTTAGATTTAATTAAATTGCTGTCACACTGAAACAACTCATGATAGTAGAGTCTAGATCGTTATCTGATGAAAAGAATTGAGAATCATTGCTTTATTATATGTGTTAAAACTCTTCCTCCCTCTCTTTGCTTTTCTTTATTCATGTCATCATTTAAGTACCGTCACTACAGTTATGCTGCTATGTGGGACTTGCCTTGGCTCGTGATGTGCTGATGTTCTCCATGCTCTCGATGCTGCCGATGCAGCTGTTGGGGACTTTGGCACATGCCAGGCGGATGTAGTCCCAGTAACTCCTCTGTACATCGAACCAGCTGCCAGAGCCTGAGGAGGAAATGTTACATGAGAACAATGTTTTAAATGTGGAGCAAAGAGACACATAACATCAATATTGATCCAATTTTCAACAACCATTTTATTTTATTCCACTAAGAAATAACGAGAATCAACAATCATCTCTTGCTTTAACAGTTTTAAGACTGACAAACTTTCTGTCTTGTTTTCTCAACATCAGTTTCAAATGACAGCTTTTGAAACTGTTCAATATCGTCTCTTTATGTGAGATCTGTGAGAATGATTTTGATATTGAGTTTCTCTAACATGCCGTCAGTCTATTATTCTTCATTACGGGATTGGCACCTTTGAATCGATGGCTGAGGATCTGCTCGAGGATGGCGGCGAAATTGATGAACTCCTCGGATGAATCATCGATGGGCTCGGCGGTGTACTTCTCCAACAGCGTCTTTACTGAGAATCTGTGTGTGGTGGAGAGAGCGAGAAAACAGAGGCTTTAAACAAAGAGTGAGTAATAAAGTCATGATGGGAATTCATTAGTCAGGGAACAGATTAAAAGATTATTGCTTTTCTTTCTTCAGTAGAATTAAAACTATAATCTCATTTTTTTGTTATATAAACTCATTTGGTGAATAAATTAAAGTCTAATTTATGAATAAACAATAACAGATAATTAAATCCATTGAGTGTGAATCTTAATTGTGTTTATCAATGTCATTCCTTTGTGTATCTCTAATGTGAGCACTCACACTGAGCCATCCATTTCCTGCTCACTCCCATTTTTACAGCCAAGCAAGACGTCATCCATCTGCGAGGAAGATGAGCTTCACAGGAAGTGGCCTCATGCTGGAATATATGCATCACATACCATAACCCTGTGTTCTGTGATTGTTCTATCTTTGTTCCGGGTTAAAGCTCATGCTTCCCCTGAAATGACCACTCCTCCACATTTTCCTGGAGACTGAATAATTCATCGAGTCTATTTGCTGCAAGAACACCTGCCAAATGTTATTTGTTGGATATCCTGCGTAGTTGAAAAGAGCCATATGGACAAAGTAACTCCAAGTAGACGGACACGGCCCTGGAGCCGGCACAAGAATAATGTCAGATATGATGACAATTCATTACCTCTGCCAAGGATGTTGTGTTTTAGTCAGTGATTGTCTGTTTATAGCCTTTTTTCAGACTCTGGAAGATGTTTAGAGAACTGGGTCGTGACAATTTCCATGTGAGACATCTGAGAACTTCACAGTACACACAGTCAGTTTGTGGTGTGTGTGTGTCTGTGTGTGTCAATAAGACAATGCTTATCCTAACACAAGGCACTGAGCCAAGTGATTTCACGCCCATTGTTCCAAAGGCCACAATGTCTCATTGAGCTGCTCCGACTGTGGCCAGATACAAGACAATAATTGGCTGACTGACCTCAAAGCAAGAGACAATCCCCTGTGTATTCAGTGTATCAGCACTGAGACGTGACACACACACACACACACACACACACACACACACACACAGATACACACACACACACACAGTGGATCTGAACATACGTTGTGACTGGACCCTACAATCACATGACTTGGGCTTCAAATTGTTTTTAGAAACAGACTCATGGAACAAACATTATAACAGCTTTCTGCTGAAGTGGAAAACGAGGCCATGATAAAACCAAAACAATGAGCTGAAGGAAGATAAAGCACTGCAGCGTCACGTGATGTTATTCTTTCTCCATAAACCATCTGATGGACGACGTGTCAGCTCCCTGAACGTGAAGACAAATCATCTTGATCGCCCCCTGCTGACTGGCTGGCTGCAGTATAGGTCATACATCCTGCCTCCTCGATGTTAGTGGATGGGACTTGAGCCAAGTAGTTAAGTCTGTTTGTTGGTTTATTTGTTAGCAGGGTTACACAAAAACTACGACAGGGATTTCCACCAAATGAGACAATAATGTGTAGCACTGTTACTAACTGACTGTGGGTGTGGACATTTGGAAACAGAGGTCAGACTCAGCCACAGAATAACATCTGCTGTCTTTTCTCAAGGTCTCCTCCATCTCTGCCTGAATAAATGCATGTGTGCTGGATCCCTACATCAACACAAGCTGCTCTTTAGTGAAATGTATCTTTACAAGTTCACAGATGTATATACTCATGTAGGCTAAAGCAAATAACCTAGTTTGGGCCAATGACCTGACAAGCCTCACACTTGCCTCCCTGCACTGAGTCCCTGGGGTGTCAGGCAGTCCTTGCCCCAGGAAGGTTGTCGTCATAGCAACCACGCCATCAGCTGGTAGGAAACACATCAACCCCCTGACAAGGATGACAACGCTAAACTCTGACACTGTCTGCGTAACGTCACATTTTACGTAAAGAAAACCCAGCAGCTGTCAAATAAGGTCCTTGGTGCACAAAGTGGCTTCCTTGGCTCATTCTAATGACTTATTATAGGGATGACATAGGCATGGGTGTCAGAATATGTCATAGACTTTATATATGTTGTCTGTGGTGAGAATTAAACACCAAATCCAACGTTTATTTTCCTTATTAATCCCAGTCACATCACACATGACCACTTAGAATAAACATCTGGACCAATCAAAGCTCAGCAGCAGCATCAGCATCATCCTCCTCCCTGCCGGTGAACTGACCTGCACACGGTGATGAGGTTCTTTCTCTCCACCGACACGTTCCTCACCGACGCTTTCTTCGACACTTCTCCCGTGGCCATCGCTGCCTGCTCACCGGAGGAGTTGCAGGAGGAGGAGGAGGAGGAGGAGGAGGAAGAGGAAGGGTATGGAAGGACCCCTCCCTGTTGGCTCCCCCCCACACTCACCGCTTCTGGAAGCCGGAGAGGAGGATGCGATGTGCCGGCATCAGAGCTGCAGACAGGCGGACACAGCTTCCTGCCTCACACCCGCACAGTGTTGTTCTGCTTGTTTATTATTATTCCTCTAAAACACACAGACGAGCCACTTACATCTGTGCTCTCTCTCTCTCCCTCCCTGTCTCTCTCTCACTCTCTCTCTCTTCCTGCCTCTCTCCACCTCTTTTCTCTTACATCATCGTGACGTCACTGGATGCTCTCCCATCATGCAATGTGAGCATGACAAACCATGTCAGCAGCTTTACTGACATGCAACTTTCACAGCTTTAATATGTGACTGATGTATAAGTACTTAAATTATTGTGCATGTGAGACACAAAAATACACAAAGATCAACATCAACCTTTTTAATCTATATCTATTGAGTGTATATATAAATATAAGATACAGTAATATGCTGTTTAATTATATGTTGTTGTTATATGTATAAACAAATATACATATATTTCACGTGTATCTGTCCATGAAAGAAGGTTTAGTTTGTAATTTCTTTCATTTCTGGGTAAATGTGTTTTCAGCACAATAAGGATGATATCATCAGTACCATCATCATATTAAATCATTTCCTCCTTCTGTAATTTCCCGTCAGCCTCCTCCTCCCTCTCTTCTTTCTCTTCCTCTTGCCGCCTGAAGACGTTGTTGTCTTTGTGTATCGAAGTCCAACTCAATCAGTTTGGAAGTGTCATTGAAAAGCTCGTGGAGACGCCCTGATCTTTTTCCTCCCTAATGAGGTGACAGCTGGTCGGCCACCACACGTTGGGGGGTTGGGGGTCGTGGTCTTTTTGTCCTTGTGCAGGAGGAGTCACTCATGCATATCTGTCGGTGCTTCAGTGCTTCAAAATCATGTCTTCTGTGTAATTGAAGACTATTGTCTGTGACGTGAAAACGAGCACCTGAATCCCACCAACCTCTTCTTCATCATCACGATAGTCTGCTTTGTGAATGTTTAATTACCCCTATATTAAATAAAAATAACTGTGCAATCATTTTTTATTCCTTTCCTGTGACTACATGTTTGCTGTAGGTCAAGAAAGGCCCCACTCTTTTCATACAAAACATTTTCTGTGTTGCTTTTAGACCTTTTAATGAAGAATTGTAAATATTATTATAATATTTAAAATGAAAATAATTTGCAAAATATAACCAATAACCATATCCCCACGGCTCTACACTGTTCTCGCTCAAAAGAATATTGATCTCAGCCCCAGATTGAATGTATGACACAGAAACACGAGTAAGGAAGTCAGAAAGTCCCATGATCACAGTGAGTGTCAGTCAATTTTGATTTACTTCCCCGATTTATGTGTTTTACTCTAAACCTGCACTCAGATCATTTATATTTCAGCAGCCGGACTGTAGCTGATATATCTTTCTACTATGTGTCATTTTCAAACCTTTGCACTTCTTGTTCTATTATCAGCGTCAGTCTGCAGTAGATCAAAATATGTTGCAGCTAGTGAAAGTCACTAATTCAAATTTGCAATTTGAATTAGTGACTTTCAGGGAGATTGAGGGGATCTGTATGTTATATTGTTTAAAATATCTGGTATTAGAAAATAAGGAACAACAATCAGCTTTTTGTTTTATACACATATAGTTCATAAGTCATTCAATTCACTTTATTGAAACTCCGATTAAATATTAAATTATCACAATTATCTTACACTGTACATACCATAACAACACAGAACAGTAATGTGGATACCTAATCTCTCCTAAACGCTCCAGTACCCACTTTCCTGTCTGCTCATCCTGTGAATTCCTCTGCTGCACGTTTGTCAGTCACAAACAGCTCAGGTGCCTCCTGCTCCGAGCCGAGGGCCCGAGGGGAGTGTGTGAAATTCTGTACGGTGTTGTGAAGGCATTTGGGGCAGAGGTTACACGGTGGGGGGAGTTTGGCCGGTGAAGAGCAAAAGGCTTGTGCATCCGCCCCGAGGGTCGTGACAGACTGATGCATGGAGCTGAGTCGACAACATTGGACAACAACAAAAGGTGCAAAGGCTCCCGCTCTGTCTAGACGTTCAAAATAATCAATCAGGGACAGTCGTTGGGGTCAGCGCTACTTGACAGATATTCAGAAAGCTCCCCCCCCCCACCAGAGATGTGTGGTGGGAACCTAGAGGTCAATATTTGGGAAAAGGGAGGACAGTCACACACATACACACACACACACACACACACACACACACACACACACACACAAGTGCAGTTTGAATTGGGGTCAGCCAGTCTCGCATGGAAAATCCAACACAGGAGAGGCGAGGCAGCGGAATAAAAAGATGGCATTGTCTAAACATCAAGGTTCGACAGGTCTGTCCTCCTCATTTGTCGATTAATTTGTCGCCTTACGTTCACTCAAGCTGCACCAAAATCTCACACACTCGTAGATATCACTTCCCTAAATATTTGTTATGAGGAAACATTGATAATTTTCTGAGAAATCAGTGAAATTTTGAAAGACACAGTCACTTAAAGTGTTCGCAAAGGTCAACCAACACAGAGGATTTCTTGCAGATGACTTTTCAATCCAGATGAAGCCAAGTCTCTTTATGCTCATCTGACTCATATGAACTCAATCACAAGATGGTCTCCAGCTCTTTCACAGTTAAATAGTTTTCTGGATCTTCAGCTCCAGACGATTGGATCGAAGGCACCGTGGGACTTTTGGAGTCATTGTTCCCTTGGCTGGTTCTGACGTTCCTGGCAAAGACACCTAAGGTCTCGGTGTCACCAGGAACAAATCCAAGTTGGGTTTGTGTTTGCAACGAGGTGTGGTGTGGCGGCCTGACCCCTGACCCGCCACTGGTCGCTCCACCTGATCCCACCGCGCCTCCTGTGAAGGGAAGCGCTCTTGGGTTGGCGGCAGACAAGCTGACACTGTGCGTGGTGGTGTGAGACATCATGCCGCCGTAGTAACAGCTGCCTCCACCGCCGCTGCTGGTCATCCGGGTTTTCTGTTTGAGGTCCTGAGCGAGGCTGCGTCTCAGCCACGCCTTCTTTACCTCCGCCTGCACCTGAGAACAAGAGGAAGGAGACAAACAGAAGGTCAGGCTTTACCACAGTAAGTGAATCTGAGGGATTTTCATTTAGCTAGATTAGTACATTACCTCTCCATTGCAGAAACAGTAGATACATGCAACAAAGAAGCCCTGGTAAGAGGAAATGGAGAAGTTGTTAAAGAATAAGAACCTCCACATCAGTGTAGAATATGTGGAGTATAGATAATTGCATTCTGTACCTAAGAGGATGAATAATCTGACCTGGGAGGAGTTGAAGAACATCTCATAATGCATCTGCACCTGCCACAGCAGCCCAGTGACGTCAGTGTAGGGAAGAGCCATGAACACCATGTAGTGAACGCCGAACAACGGCATGAGCACTAATGTGGACTTGAGCAGCTTCCTGCCGAGAAAGAGAAGAAAAGATCAGGTTTTGTCATTTGAAAAGTTTTGTTTTGTTTACAAACAAACACATATACCAACCAACCAACAGACAATTGGATAGGGGTCAAGACAGAACCTCACTGGTGAAGGTAATTACCGGTACTGCTGTCGTGGATCCAGTTTGCCAGTGTTGGTTTCCCACAGTTTAGAGGCCAGAACTCGGATTATGTTGACAAATAAGAGGAAATTTACCTGCGGGGACAGAGATGACAAACTAAATCTCAAATGTTCTTTAACAATATTTAGTCATCCAGTTGTTTTCCTTACAACAATGGCTGCCAGAATGGGAACTTGGTAGATCCACTTCAGGTTCCCGGCACTGATGTCCCAACATCTGAAAGCAGATGGTCAAAGAGTTTAAGCAGGAGCCTGTGACACAGATGCAAACACGAGGCACCTGAATGCATCACGTGACTCACTGCGTGTCGGCCAGCGAAGCTCGTGCACTGACCCAAATGGACACAAACACAGCTGGAACACCTGGAATGAGTGCAGAGGGGGGGAAAGGTAAATCTGCAGCGTGACGATTCAACATTAATTCCATTTGTGAAGACAGAGCGACCTGCTCACCCCAGCCGATGATGGTGAGGGCCCACAGGTAGCTCTTGTCGGAGAGGAAGGCCATGAAGATGAGGCTGTGTAGGTACAACCCCTCCACCAGGATCCAGTAGTGATTGGTCGCCAGGAAATACAGGAAGAGAGTGACAGCGACTTTACAACCGGCCTGTAGACACAGGATGGAAGATAAACAGAGTCAAACAGACCATAATATGCTTATAAACTAAAATAAACTGTCAGAAAAACTATGGTTAAAGGCACATGGATATAAAATAGCACATGTTTTACCATATTTGGCTTCTGTGCAGTGAACTCAGGCTCAGCCCTGCTGTCATCGGATATGGAGTAGAGCACCGCGTCCTTCACGAAAATGCTGACTGCTCGACATATGAAGGAGGTGAAGAGGTGAATGTGGATGTAATTGCGTGTGCAGTGGAGGCGCCTGGAAGTGTGTGTGTGATTGTGTGCGTGTGTGTGTGTGTAAGAGAGAGAGACAGAGATGTTAGATCAGGAAACGATCAATGTCTTGTCATGAAACAAACCAAATTAAACCATAATTTTTCTTAATTGGATTTAATTTAATATGAACAAACGCTCATTTTTTTGGACAAAGCTGTAGATTATTTTTAAAAACAGAGGCAGCTAACGATGGATTCTAATTATTTTAAGATTCTTACTTGAAGTAGCAGAGGATGGAGACGGCCACCATCAGCGATGCAAGAGACACCGAGTACCCGACGGTGTACATGAGGTGGAGTCTCTCAAACACCTTCTGAAACAAGACAGAAAATCACTGAGATATGTGCAGATGTGCAGATGAATACAGATGTGGCACAGAAATAAGGGTCCTGACAGCTGTGTATAATATGTGAAACCCATTTGCAGGATTCAGACTCTTTATTATAGAGTCTGAACAACAACCTGTGGGCGGAAGATTATTTTTACATACAGTCTCTCCTCCTCCACAGAGAACAGAGTGGTGTGGAAAATAATTGTGCAGATTGGAACATTCTAATGTCTGCAAACACACGTTTATCAAAACACCAGATCACATGCAATTCATATACACAACTGGACACATGCACACACCTCTTCTTGTCTCCTGTTGTTGGAGCTCAGGTATGAGGTGCACTCTGTGTAGTTAGCCCACGTGCGGTTGAGGCTGGACACCTGCTCCCAGTTTCCCGATGCATCACACTGGCGGTAGGCTCGTCCTGGGACACAGGGACATTGTAAACTTCAGCGATATTCCTCCTTACATGTCAGCTCATAATGGGGAACCGAGGAGCTCTCCTACCTCCGTGGTTGAAGTCGTAGATGTACTCAGGACACAGCACTGAGACCAGCTGACCCTCCCTGCTCCGCGGCCAGCAGATGATGCCGTCCCACTCTGGGATGCAGTCGCCCTCTTTGCAAACAAAACCAAGCAGATGCACATTCACTGTACATTTTTAGCTCCATCAAATATATTGATAGATTTATACTTCTACAACTCAGTAGTATTAGATGAAGTCAAATATCTAGAGCTGGTTGTCACTTGTACTCTCAGCCTCTGAAGAGGGATCAGCTCAATTCATGTTTGTCTGAGAAGGGTTAGAGATGAAGAACTTTATTACTGTTGTTTATATCCAAAAACACATCAATATCTAATGAATAGAGATTTAGATTAAAGATGAATCTGCGGTTGTGGGATTTATTGTTTATGCGTCCATAATCTGCTAATGGAGGAAGCATTCATTGGTGTGACATTGCTATATTTGTCCCAATCCTTCATTCTAGTTTATTACCTAGTTATATTTAGGTTTGCGTACTGCTTATCTGAAAGTATGCTGTTGTCTCACTGGACCATTACGGTGCCTCTCTTCTGTCCGACTGTCGGGTTCCATCCTGTAAAATTTAATTTCACATCAACCGTTGAAACGCTGTCATCAGCCTCCACGTCATAGACTCAGTTTAAATGTCCTGCTATTGTCTGCACCTGCATTCAGCTCTACTGTGATCTCAGTGATACTGGGCAGCAGGATATTAGATGGGTGTTATATCCGATACATAAATCAGCAGGTTCTGTATTGGGACATGCACTCCCTGACCTCTCTGAGAAACGGTTAGTAAATCCTTCCCTCCTCAATAGGGAGAGCTTCTAAATATTTATCTTTTTATTCTATCTGGAGTTAAGGTTTAAATCTGATATAACAGAAGGATTTCAGACGAATGCGATAATCCCAAACAGCACATTTACCTCTGACCTGTGCCATCTGCGCCTGGATGCTCCTTTCACACCTGGCGTGAGCACCAATCAGAACGTAGATCTGCTCGTCTCGCGTGATGACATCATCTGAGTCGATCTGTAAAAGAGAGAAAGAGCTGAACCAAACCTCTATAGCAGGGGTCTACAACGTTTTTCAGGCCAAGGACCCCCAAGCTGGTGGAGAGATGGAGCAGGGATCCCCCTAAATATATTGTATAAAATTGTGTTTAATATTAAATCTACTATCTGGTGATTTCGGACCCTGATGGGTAGCACACAACTTATCTAACCTTGGACGGATGGAGGTTGTCAGGCAGTGGGTCATATCAGCCTCACAATTTGTTGGATGCATGTTAATGTCTATTTAAAGACATTTACATTTGTGGCGAAAAAATTTGTTGGAAAATAAATGTAAAAAATTGTCTCAACCAAAAATGTCGCGACCCCCTGCAGTACCTCCACGGACCCCTAGGGGTCGCGTACCCCCTGTTGAAGACCTCTGCTCTAAAGACAGACTTCTGGAGTTACAAACTAGACAAACACAGATAAAGTCATTGGCGACACGATCCTTTTAGAAAGGTTTCATTTACTCAAAGAGACATTTAGCTATAATGCATCTTCAGCAGTTTGACCAAGTGGTTTGTTATTTGTCCAAGACTCAGCACTTTTATTCATCTTTGAAGCTTCCCATATTTCCCGAATGAAAACCTCTCTGAAGTCTGTTTTCCAACCCGGGGCCGATATATCAACCACAAACGCTCCCCAGGATCCGATGTGCTGCCTTCAAATGTCGTGAAATAGTTGTGTGAGGGTGCGGTATGTGATGATCCCCCGTCAAACCCTTCTTCTGCCCGCGGCCACACGGGGGCTCTGTCCCCGGGAGCCTCGGCCACGCCGGTGAGAAGCAGCCCACACAAGGGGCTTTGTGCTCCGGGGTACATTTCACAACAGAGCAGCAAAACTAGCAGTGAGTCAACCAGAGGACTCACATGAGAACGCGTCGCCAGAAGAAGAGGAGAGGGAGAGAGGGAGAGAGGGAGAGAGGGAGAGAGAGAGAGAGAGAGAGAGAGAGAGAGAGAGAGAGAGAGAGAGAGAGAGAGAGAGATCAGACAGAGAGATCAGACAGAGAGATCACATAGAGAGATCAGATAGAGATCATACAGAAAGAAGAGAAATGCTCAGAGATTTGTTGTAATTCTGTTTTTATGATCTTGCAACTGCTGTTTTATATTTCCTTTGCAATCGGGAGGGTTATTACAGTTCTTTTTAGATATGATGTCACATAATTGTTTATATGATTAGAAAATTTATAAAAGAAATTGCAGTGCCCCCCAAACTCGATATGGAAATAATACTTACTGAAATCGTGACCATAATCAAGATCTGATTGATTATCTGTGGTGTTAAATAGTGGAATTTGCACAATAAAGTATCCGAGAACATTACTTCCTCTCACCAGCTAAACAGCTCCGGTTAAACAGACTAGAATCCAAGTGGAACAATCAATGGACGTGTGATAACTAACATTCTTTGCACGGCACAGTAAAATAAACTGTGAATGGGTGTAAAGTGTTTTCAGCATTGTCTCAGCTCCTCTCATCTCCTTCAGGGATTTTTTTGGGGAAGAGACTCTCCGCCAAAGTCCACAAACACACAAGTTGAGCCGCTCAGGCCACTTGTTGTATAGTGAAGGATTATTACACTTCCTATATGTGTGTGTGTTTCTGGCTTCAGGGTTTTAAAGATCACATATTCCCGTTTCAACCTTGACATGCAGCATATTTCAATACCCGGAGGTCAATTCAAAAGTCATTTACTTTTCTCTGTTTGCAAGTTTTTCTGCTGACGGACAGCGAGTGTTAGCAAAACAATTAGTCTATGGACGTCCCCCTCGCCTTTGTGTCGTTATTGAATTTATCCTCTCAGGCCTCTGCTTCATGTAAAGTGATTTTCAGGCTGACTGAGCAGGAGGTTGTAAGTCTACCGGACATCGACACTCGAGATAGACCCGGGGAAGGATGAAGAGAAGAGGCTCGGAGGGGACGTCGGCTGAAGTGAGTGGCGGGCAGGTACGTGGGTGAAAGGTCGAAGGGACCAGAGCTGATGGAGGTTTGTGACCAGACGACAGGTGAATTGTTTTCACCACTGCTGCAGTGTGATGCTGTGGATGTATTTGGGGTTAAAGCAGGTTTTTGTGTTTTGTCTCGTGTCCTGAATGAAAGCAAATCCTCATACATTCTCCTCTTTGTGTGTATATTTTGTTTCTGCAAAGCCATAACGAATGCATCGATTTTTCAATCACCTTGAACAGATACTCCACTTCATTGTTTAAAATCTTATTTGACTTTGTTTTACATTTGGAAATAAACTATAAACAGTGGGGTCCACAAACACAGCAATATCCCACTGATACTGATGCACTTTAGGCCAAATATAGAAAACGTCATTTATCTGTGAGTCTTTGAGCATTTTAAATTAAAGACATATTAGCTGTAAAAAAAGTAAGGCTATCTAATTTGTTGGAAAAGTACAAGTACAAGACGCTCCAAGAAACTCACAGATACATGAAATTTTCCCTGTGTGACCCAAAGTGCAGCAGCATGTGGGTGTTACTTCTGACGCACTGTCATAATAAAGTGTATGAGTCTACGGTGTGAAAAGTTTTCATTTAGAACATAAAATACATCATTTTTAATAAGAGAAGGGTTTTTTACTTGCTGCTGTTTTCATTTATACTCCTGACGTCCCACAAATATTTAAAGATTATTAAACATCACACAAATCTGCGCTGAAATGTTTGCACATATGAAAAAAACATTAAAACTCTGAGATGTTGTGCTTATTTTGAGATAGAGCGACAAAAATTTTGAGTTTAAACAAAGAACAAATACATCTACGACTGGAAATTAATATCTATTTTAACCTATTCAATCAATGAAGTGGTCATAAACTCAATCAACTAAATATTGAGGATAAGACGAGTTCACTCACCAGAGCAGCCGCTGTTATTACACAGTGGAAAAGAGCGAGGGCACCGATTCCCTGTGCACACAACATGATGTCTTCTCTCCAACAGAGCTGAAGTTCACTTTCCACGCTCACTCAGATCATTTTCTCCTCCTCAGGCTGTGCTGAAGGAACTTGCTTCCCAGAGTTACAGACTCTTCTTCTGCCTCAGTGCCTCATCAGAGCTCATTCTTCAGCTTTGAGCTCTGGTGACCTCCAGTTTCAAAGATGTCTCATTTTCTTCAGTCCTCTCCTTGAGGCTCAGCGGACAGATCAGGTTTGAATCACCATGGTGCTGACACTGTGTGGTCTGAGGAAGAGGAGCGCCGTGACAGATGCCTCCTCCTCCTCCTCCTGCACTTCTTTGGACTGTTGTCTGTTGGAGATGGGCTGATCTGGATTGGCTGAAGCCTCCAACTCTCTTAACCCTTTGTGCTCCTCTGCTGTGGATCTGTCTCCGTCTGATCTCCTCTAAACTGGTTTGTCTCAGACATTATTGATCCTACAATCCAATGTGTTCTCCAGTATAGGTCCGTATACATGCAGCATGTCCATGGCTTTTGAATTAATGTGTCAAATGTACGATCATCACACATAGACGCAAACTATACATATAATCCTGAACTTCCTGAAGGTACTGATCTCTTTAACCATTTATTGAGATTACATTAGGTTGGATTGGTTGGATGAATGGATGATGAATGAATGGATGATTATTCTAGATAATAAACAACATATTTTAAATCATTACTATGTGTAACATTACTGAACAACATAAAATGAATAATGTACTTTAAGTCCGATCCACTAAGTCGACCAAATTTTTTCACCAGTTCCCACAATGGGAAACAATATGTTGACTCGTGTTGCTGTTTGTTTTTGAAGACCAGCTGTAAAACATGTGCGCTGTTATTTGCAGTTGATCCCCAATCTCAACCAGAAACACCCAGGGGTCCTCAGACGGATTTAAAGTTCCCATGGTTCAGGATTTGTTTCGTTCACTTGTTGAACACACTGAATGAGGAGGGAAGTGTGAGAATCAGTTCATCCGAATGACTCAACTATAAACAGAAAATAAAACCAGCACGAGAAAAAATATTAACTTGAAGAGGAGCCAGAAAAGTGCTTGGAAATATATGATTTACTGAAAATATCTGCCAGCTTAAATCTTTAGTTGATACTAGAGCTTAGTATTTCTTTCAATTAGTACTATATGCTTAATACTTAAATACTTAAAGACAAGATATAGGATATTTCTACTTAATAATATTTAGAATAATAATAATAAAAATAAAAGTAAACGAGGCACACACATTAATAATAATCGTAATAACACACTCATTATTATTATACTGTACTATTTTTTATGAAAGAACGTACTTTGTTACCTTGTAAATGATGATGATGATGATGATGATGATGATGATGATGATGATGATGATGATGATGATGATGATGATGATGATGATGATGATGATGATGACGATGATGATGATGTCATAACAGGATTATAACAGAGCGAAGTTTAACTTTTATTTTGAAAGTCCAATATGTGATGTCACAGGAAGCAGGAAGTGCCGGGTTCACAACAAGGACAGCAGCTGCAGCGTGTTTTTCACACTAAACACTGTGAGTTCACTTCCGCTGCTTCCATTCATTTACACAGCGCTTTCTGAATTAACAGGCGTGTGTGTGTCTGTGTTGTGTGTGTGTTTGTGTGTGTCTGTGTGTGTGTAAAGGGCATGGTGGGGGCGGCGGTGCTGCGGGCTCTCCGGACCCCTCTCCTCCGGACACTAGCGGCGGCCTCTTGCAGGTGCTCTGCCCCGGTGGAGACCCTCCTGTCGCCGGCTCCCCGTGTGGTGTCTCCCCCGTGGTCCAGCTGCTCTGTGCGGCCGCTGCAGCTCTGCTCCGCGCTGTGTGCCGGACACAACAAGTGGTCCAAGGTGAAGCACATCAAGGGACCCAAGGATGAGGCGAGGGGCCGGATGTTCATGAAGTTCGGCATGATGATTAAAATCGCAGTGAAAGGTGAGGCTGCAAATGGACGGTCACATCTCTACAGTCCTGCCCCTGGACCCGCAGCTAATCTGTCTCTTGTTGTGGTTTCACCCACAGAAGGTGGATCAAACCCGGACATGAATTTGAACTTAGCTCACTTACTGCAGCAGTGCCGGATCAAGAACATGCCCAAAGCCTCCATAGACACAGCCATCAAGAGTGCGGTAGGTTGACAACACTGGCACGGGGAAATAAATGGTGTTGTTTACCTCTGCCAAGGACCAACAGTCTCTTTAAATGTAATCAAGCTGCAACACATGTCACACAATCATAAATATCAGTTCCCTAAACATGTCTGGGGTTTTCCCGTCAGGATCTATGAATTATTCTCTTAGAAATCTTTAAAACATCCCATCTTACAACCTTAGTGGATCCATCCCCTGATCCAGATCTCCACCAAGTGTTATAGATAGAGAGATAGATAGACAGGTAGATAGATAGATAGAATATTAGAATATGAAAAGGTTAAAATGAGTCAAGATTAAGAATGCAGTGAGATGAAAGTCTCGCCACCATAAAGACTACAAAGCGGTTACTTGAAGAATGTATGTGCTCATGGAGATATTGACTATACAAATATATTTTAAGTAAGTGAGCTGATTAAAAGACAAAAGTAACTGAGTATTAAAGACAAATATAAATACAGATTTAAAGATGAAAAATCTTACTTCATGAAAATCTGTCCTGTATCTTTCTCAAAAACAAACCCACCAACCAACAGGGGTGAAAACATAACCTCCTTGGCAAAGGTCATTAAGTTTCAAAGTACATGTTTTTCAAAGTACAAATTTCTGTCACACAAGTGGCTCCAGGGCTCCATTCTCTCAGTCTCTGGCAAGATTAACACCGCTCTTCTAAAAAGACAAAATAGATATCAATATGCTGCACAAGCCTGATTAATGTCCTCTCTCCTGGTTCTGCAGGAGAAAGCCAAACCAATGTCCCAGCAAATGTTTGAGGCTCGGGGGCCTGGTGGATGTCTGCTGCTCATCGAGGTCCTCACCGACAACAACACCCGCAGCCACCAGGAGATTAAACGCCTGCTCAACAAGAACGGGTCAGAAATTGTATTATATGTACCGGCACCGGAAGTTAGTTGCAGTGGGTGTTGTGCAAACAGCTGCTAATTAGCTGTTTGTACTGTGTACTGTATTGTCCATGCACGATGCAAGAACATAGAAGTTAGAAAGTCATGATACATCATTAAATAAAATCATGCATTAGTATCATGTAATAGTTATTGCTGAGCACTGGTCAAGCCTGTGTCTCCTACCAAAGTGTAATAGCAATTAACTACAGTTTATTAGTTTTATTCCAGATTCATTAAATCTGGCGCTATATATTTAAAAATACATAAAACACAACCACCTGTGTTTTACTTTACCTTACAAATACATATATAAGTGAATGGATGTGATGTCAATGTGATTTGACTGAAGGTGTAATTCCCTGCTTGTCCACAGTGGGGCGCTGTCCGACGGGGTCCGCCACAACTTCACCAAGAGGGGGATGGTGGGGGCGGCCGGCGACACCATCTCGGCGGAGAGAGCTCTGGAGCTGGCCATCGAGGCCGGAGCCGAAGACGTCCAAGAGACGGAGGATGAGGAGGAGCTGCCTCTCCTGAAGGTCAGAGAAGAAGAGACGTCTCCTCAGTGCAGACGCACGAGGAGACAAAGATGCAAATAGCAGCAGATGTGGTTGTTGAATTGACATTTGAAATGAACGTGTGTGCCTGAATGTGCTCGGAACAGTGGTGTTCAGTTAAGATTCAGAGAGCTCCAGATAGAGATCATGTCACGGTCCTGAACATCCGACTGTCTTAATGTTGGTTGGGAGTTTTTCAGTGTTTTCTGTTACTTTTTACATTTTACAGACTAAAGCTGCTTCCTGCTACAGTTTGACTCATACTTTGATTCGCTCTCCCTCCAGTTCATCTGTGACACGACGGACCTGAGTAAGGTGCGCGCCTCGCTGGAGAAGCTGGGGCTGCAGATCACGTCTTCTGGGATGGAGTTTGTTCCCAGCAACATGTCGTCTCTGGACCAGGACCAGCTGGAGGCTGCCTCATCACTAGTAGAGGCTCTGACTGACTGTCCAGACGTAGTTAGAGTGTGGGACAATATCCAGGCTGTCAGCTGAGCACGAGCCCTGGACACCGGGCTGGACACGGAATAATGTGGAATATTTATTTACACAAAGAAAGGTTTTAATAACCTTGTACATCTGTTGGTTCTGATACTGAAGCTGGTTGCGTCATTATATGTTTTTGCCCATTTTGAAATCATCTATATGGAAAAAATGAAAGAGAAAATAAATATAGATTTATTCATAATTTGTGTCTGGTATGGTTTTTGTCTTTCAAGAAAAAAGTTAGATTATGATGATGATGATGATGATGATGATGATGATGATGATGATGATGATGATGATGATGATGACGATGATGATGATGTCATAACAGGATTATAACAGAGCGAAGTTTAACTTTTATTTTGAAAGTCCAATATGTGATGTCACAGGAAGCAGGAAGTGCCGGGTTCACAACAAGGACAGCAGCTGCAGCGTGTTTTTCACACTAAACACTGTGAGTTCACTTCCGCTGCTTCCATTCATTTACACAGCGCTTTCTGAATTAACAGGCGTGTGTGTGTCTGTGTTGTGTGTGTGTTTGTGTGTGTCTGTGTGTGTGTAAAGGGCATGGTGGGGGCGGCGGTGCTGCGGGCTCTCCGGACCCCTCTCCTCCGGACACTAGCGGCGGCCTCTTGCAGGTGCTAGATTACCGACTAAACTAAAATAGCTTTTTCCTCATTGATAAATCATGCAAAACTGTATTTATGTTAAGTTGATGGGGAAAAAAGTATACAGACGACTGAAGGTCAGAGCTGAAGGACAATGTCATCACAGGTCATTACCCCCTCGTATTACTGTAGAGTCAACAGTGCAGTCAATAAGATCCCACATTAACAATATGCATGCAGCGTATTGAGCGGATACTATACATTCAGCTGATTTTATGATTTTTCGCACCGCGCTGACATGTACGTCACAGACTGAACTATATTTTGAAATGTCCAGTGCCGAAGCCAACTTCCCACGAGAATGTTGAAATGTTAATTTGATGTTAATGGGGAAGTCCTGTGCACCGGCTCGCAGCCCATTTGCTCTGTTTATCAATGCCCGTCATGGATTTTTCTGTCAGTTCCTCTCAGCTATAGTATGGCATTGATTGTTTCCCAGAGTTGGCGAATGCCGCGCCGCAACATGCGAGCTGCAGGCCAGTCCTCTGCCCCGTGCCAGAGCGGAGGGTTCAGCATCGACGTCTGCGTCCAACAGAAAAAAACAGACGTGCATTTGTTTTGGGTAAATACGAAGTAAGAAAGAGGAGAGTGAAGGTTTTTGTTTAAACATACTCGTCCAAACTAAAGTGTTGAGGAGGATGGAAGTTTGAGGGATGGCTGCGCGCTGGTCAAGTTCGAGGAGGAGCTGATATTCTGGTGTCAATTCAGGTGAGTTGTTTTTATGACTGGAGTTAAAAACCTGAGAGGCCACAGACTGGTGAGAGCTCATCTTTCTGCTGCTGCCTCCTCTGTGCAGTTAAACCTTGTGAGACTTTCCTGTGTTTGAGGACAGAGTGTTTTTGGGAGGGGCAGAGCTAGATGGGCATTCTGGGAAATCAGAGTTGAGAGGAATTGGTCATAGGTTGCAGTGAATATTTAACATCCCAGAGTATAGTTCCCTTTTGGCATTCAGGGAAAATTCAGAATGAAAAATTGTGAGGCAATTTTGTTTAGATTTTGAAGAGGGAGTGCAGGTTCTATTTATAGATTTATTGATTGACCACATAAGTCTGAACTGGGGAGAGTTTGCAAGACATGCAGCAGACAGACATGCTTTTAATTTATATAAAGTTTTCTCAGCTAAACCTCTGTATATGGAGGTGAACTAGCAGGCCCCCATTATATGGAGGCTTATATTAGAAGTTTCATGTAAGTTAATCAAAGGAATAAAGTCCAGTACTGCAAGAAAAGTACGTCCCAAACACAGTAATATTGCATAATACGAGTTGAAGTGAGCAAAGTTCTTCCTTGAAAATTAAAGGAATCAAAGTACTAAAGAGGTTGTTTTCAAGTATAAATAAATAATGGGATAACCTGTAATCCAGCAGAGCTCCATGTCTGATTCGGACCTTATGAAGAGCGGGGGACCCGGCACTAAGGGCCCCGAGTGTCGCTCGCCTCCAACCCCCAGGGCGGAGCTGCTCAGCCCCTCCAAGGTGAAGGACTGCTCTCAGCACGTCACAGAGAAGGTCACGCAGGTACGGGGGCCAGGAACCTCGCACAGGGCTCACTCAGCAGCTAACACACTCATTCTTGACCAAATTTCAAGTGAGAGTCTGTGACACACTCATTTTTGATTTAAACAGCCTTCCAGGAAGTTGGCATGATGGAAAACTGGTGTAATTAACCTGCTGGTGGAAAAATCAGTAGGTTGTTTAGCGGCTGACTGTTTTTCTCATGGGTGTGAAAAGCAAATTTACATTTAGCCACAGTTCAATGTGAGACCTGCTGCTGCTGCAGCCCCGGGGCTCAGCATTCTGCATCACTGCACTCGCAGGACGCTGATTTGAAACAAACACAAAGGAAGTCTTTGCAATGACCCCGCGACCTTGGTGCACGGGGTCACGTGTTGATCCCTGTCTGCGTGTCTGTTTATCTGATGGTCTTTCACAGGTACCTGTTTATGAAGCTGCGTGTTATATCAGCGAGATTCATCAGGGCAGCAAGCATCACTTTGAAATTGGGCGAGAGAGAACATGAGGACTTTGGCAGCACATGAACTCATGTGTTGTGTGTCTGTGACGCCCAGTTTATCATTACAGCTCCAGGCCACCAGCATCAGTCAGCTCAGGCCGGGTTGATTACAACACTGCTCATTTACCAATGCTGGAGTTTTTATCTTTTGCGATCTAGAAATTTAATGTTATAAATACTAAGTGGATGTAAAGTTTAGTCAAGTCCGAGATTCACCAATGCCACGATGGTCACGGATTTGTTGGAATTACAAGGTCGTAGAGCGGGCAGCCGCCACCAGCTCCATCAAAAGAGTGCATCTTCTACAAAGGTCTGTTGGGAACAGAAACCTGTTTCTTCTAGAGAATGTATTTAGTTTAGTGTCTTTTTCTTCAGAATATCTTGTTTTCTCAAATTGCAACTATTGGTTTCACATGAAATTTCCTCCTGAAAGACTGAAATACTGTGTTTATACGTGAGAATCATTGTGTACTGCTGGATTCTTTGTGCTCAGGTACTTTCTCTGGAGTCGGATGTGCTTCCTGAATACAAACTCCAGGTGCCAGATACAACATGGTTGATCTTGCTTCACTACAGCCCCTTCAAGGCGTTTTGGGACTGGATCATTCTCCTGCTGGTCCTCTACACGGCCGTCTTCACTCCTTACTCGGCCACATTCCTCTTGGATGTGCACGGGGATTTACGTCAAAGGATCTGTGGCTACACTTGTAACCCTCTGAATGTGGTGGACCTCTTGGTGGACGTGCTGTTTATCGTGGATATTGTCATCAACCTTCGCACGACGTACGTGGACAAGAACGACGAGGTGGTGACACAGCCGAGCCGGATCGCCAAGCACTATATTAAAGGCTGGTTCCCTATTGATCTGTTTGCAGCAATCCCGTTTGACCTTCTCATATTCAGATCTGGCTCTGATGAGGTAAGAACATTGATTGTTCTCACTGTTATTATTATTTTTGCAGTGATCCTTAGATAAAACTGTGCTGTCTTCAAGTGTCTTAGTTTCAGAAACAGCTCTGACAAGATGGTTCTGTTTTCAACTCTGTCCGTTTGGTTGTGACCAAGATTACACAAAGAGAACTGAACCGATTTTCATGAGACTTGGTTGAAGGAGGCAGTTTGGGCCAGGAAAGAACTCATTACATTTTGGTGCAGTTTCGAATCAGGGAGCAGAAGTAACCACTTAATTCACCAAGGCCCAAAAATCTCCTTAATTTCAATCAAGCTTTAACAAATTCGTAGATATTTTGGATCCGACTCCTGATCGGGATTGGTACCAAATGTTAATGGTTTCTTCCCTGACCCAAACCGCATACTTTCATCAAGCTCTGTGGAAGTCCATCTCGCAGTTCTTCAGTAATCTTGCTTACAAATGGTCAAGGATAAAAACGTAACCCCATTGACGGAGGTTACCGTTGTTAAAGCTACTCTTCATTGAATGGTAATTTCCTTGCCTAACCTCTTCTTCCCTGTTGTTATCGGAAACAAAGATGGCCACCTTAACAAGCCTGCTGAAAACCGCTCGGCTGCTACGATTGGTCCGCGTGGCAAGAAAGCTGGACCGTTACTCGGAATATGGAGCTGCCGTCCTCTTCCTACTCATGTGCACCTTTGTCCTCATCGCCCATTGGTTGGCCTGCATTTGGTACGCCATCGGCTTTGTGGAGAGGCCGTACACGGAGACCGGCTGGCTGGACAACCTTGCTGAGCAGCTGGGCAAGACATACAACGACAGCGACTCCAGCTCCGGTCCGTCGGTCAAAGACAAATACGTCACCGCTCTGTACTTCACACTGAGCAGCTTGACGAGCGTCGGGTTCGGCAACGTTTCTCCAAACACCAACTCGGAGAAGATCTTCTCCATCTGCGTCATGGTGATCGGATGTGAGTTGAACATCACTGTTAGGCACACTGTAAAAATGACTAAAACATCCTGGGTCTTATTGTTCGATTGTGTGTGTCCTTTTCTGCCTCAGCTCTAATGTATGCCAGCATATTTGGGAACGTTTCTGCCATCATCCAGCGGCTGTACACGGGTACAACCCGCTACCACACCCAGATGCTGCGAGTCAAAGAGTTCATCCGATTCCACCAAATCCCTGGTTGCCTGCGTCAGAGGCTTGAGGAGTACTTCCAGCACGCCTGGGCCTACACGAACGGCATCGACATGAACGCTGTAAGTCCAAACGAAAATAGGATGCAGGTGGTTGTTCAGGGTTCAGGTTTTGCTTCTAATCGCTGATTATTCGATTGTTTTTGTCCCATATTCAGGTGTTGAAGGGGTTTCCAGAGTCGCTGCAGGCCGACATCTGTTTGCACCTGAACAGATCTCTGCTTCAGAACTGTAAGGCTTTCCGAGGAGGCAGTCAAGCCTGTCTGCGCGCCTTGGCCAAGAGGTTCAAGACGGTCCACGCTCCTCCAGGCGATATCCTGATCCACTACGGAGACATCCTGGACTCGGTCTTCTTCATCTCGCGTGGTTCGATCAAGATCCTTAGGGATGATATTGTGGTAGCCGTATTAGGTAACATCTAAGTAGCCCCTGAAAATCTCTTGAAACAAACTTTAAAGACAGCAGCTACTCAAATAAAAAGTGTTCATCCTCTTGCAGAAAGGAATGACATCTTTGGCGAGCCTATCCACCTGTATGACGACCCGGGGAAGTCCAACTCCGACGTGCAAACCATAACCTACTGTGACCTGCACCGCATCCAGAGGGATGACCTGCTGGAGGTGCTGGATATCTACCCCGGCTTTGCAGACAAGTTCTGGAGGAACCTGGAGATGACGTTTGACCTGAGAGACGTACGTTGGACGCTTTTTGTCAAGGAAACAGTTAAGATCTTGGTATTTTGTATTTCACAGAAAAGTGAGAATGTCTTTTTTCTCCCTGTGTTCATCAGCCTGATCAAGTCCCTCCAATAATAACAACTGATGATTCTGGAGACGACTGTGGATATCACCACAAGCCAAGACACAAGCTCCACTCCCTGGACTGCAGAATCAGACCAGGTGAGATATGTAGTGAGTTGAGTGTTTTTATATTGATCCTCTGATAAATTGCTGCATTGGTTGTACTTCAAAGAAGCAATATTGATGATCTGTGTAATACTGTAGCTTCAGTTCTCGAAATTCTATTCTGTTAACAGATGGAATCGATCATGAGGATTCTTACCCCCTTCAGTCCTTCCGTCATCGTCACTCCCCCTCCCAGGCCCACTGGGACGACCGCTGCAGCTGTGGATCCCCGTGCTCCCAGTCCAGTGAGGACCTGGAGACGACTCTTGCTCACGGTGCCAAAGTAGAGCTTTATCCTCCAGAAGATGAAGCGCAGGACTACTCCCCCTCAGTGGTGCAGCTGCGACCCCCGAGTGGCACATCAGTGGGGAAGGAAGCAGGGGACAGAGGACACCAAGGTGGGTGGACAACGTTCTCGATTGTCCTGGATAGAGACACAAGATGTGAACATTGTAAACACTTACAATCTAATTATATGGATTAAACTTGTTTATTTCCCTCAGCTTCATCTGTGAATGTGCCGGCGATGTGTCGCTACTGGCCTGACCGACAGTCTTCAGGCCGCACGTGGCGATCGTCTTCTGTCCGCAACTCATACCATCCACCCCCGTTCACAGAAGAACGGCCCAGTGAACTGGAGTCTCGACTGGATGTTTTACATTCACAGCTCAACAGGTGAATTTTCCTTAAACTTTAAGTTTCATTAAAATAATATTTTTCTCTGTAGCTTCTGTGTGTAAAGATTATTTTTCCACGTTCTTCTCCAGACTGGAGACTCGCATGACAACTGACATCAGCGTCATCCTCCAGCTTCTCCAGAGGCAGATAGCTCCCGTACCTCCAGCTTACAGCACTGTATCATCCAGTACCCTCACCTCCAACTCACCCAGCCTGTATGGGACTGGGACACCAGCGGTGCACAGCATGTATCCCAACTCTCAAATACAGATGGACACACAGGTAAAGACTAATGCCACAACTAGAATGTCTCCATGAGAAACGACATTTAAATTCACTCCATGCTGATTTTTATTTGGATCTGCGCCAAATTGCACACATTCATCAATATCAATCCCCTTGTAATTTATACTTTTACTTAAAGGTTTAGTGTTTAGAATTTATTAACATCTAGTGGTGGAGTTGAATGGTGCAGCTAAATACCCCTAACCCCACCCTCCCCTTCCAAAGAGAAAGAGAACCTGTGGTAGCCTTCAGTTGTCATAGAAACTCAAAAGAAGTCTAGTTTGTCCAGTCTGGGCTACTGTAAAAAACATGGCCGCCTCCGTAGAGAGGACCCACTCCTGATGTAAATAAACAGTATTTAAATATAAAGGGCCCTTTCTAGGGCAAAGAAAATAACAATTCGGAAATTGTATATTCAGTTTGTGCTAATAGATCCCTTTCACCTGAAAGTTAAACATTCTCATGTGTCCCCTCCAAATTCACCCAGAGGTCCCAGGAGTCTCTGTCCAGCGGTATCCCCGTGACCGTGGCCTCGGACGACACCATGTTCATGACCGTCACCCCCGAAGCTGAGACCCGTCCGGGGTTAACTCCGCAGCCGCCCCGGCCATCAGACAAATCCTCCCTCGTGGAGAACCCCCGGCTGTGTGGGAGCCTCCGCTGCCCGTCGCTGCCGGAGAACCTGGACATCAGCTCGGGACTGTCTGAGATCCAGAAGCATCTGTCTGACCCGGTGCTGCCCGTCATCTGAACGCCTGCAGTAGAAGAGACAGTTTGGCCGAGAGAAAGTAGTAAAACACCGCTGCTTACAGATGTTAAGAAGAGTCCAATAATCTGTTATCAATCCAGGACAGGAAGTAGTGTCTCGTCGTCAGATAGTGGAGGCCTGCAAGGATTTCTGACTAACACAGGATTACAGTCAGCGATGAGTACTACAGTTATCACACTTCCCACAAGACATCTGCTGATTTACAGTTTGTGCATGAGTCAGATCTTCATGGTTCCGTTTTTGGAAACCACTTCTGTTGTGGTTCAATTCTCTGTATTTTTCTTCTTGTTGCTGATCGGGTCCGAGCCTCTATCCCAGATCAGAGCCTGAGTCCACAAATCCATCAGCAATATTGTTATTTACGAATAAAGTAAACGTTTCCACCTTGAAAAAGCTCATCTGGTTCTCTCTAGAGTTAGAAAAAAAAACTAAATCAGAGCTCATACATCATTCTTGGCATCATTGTCCAAATACTCATTTAAGAAAATCTGCTCACAATACAGGTGCTGATTTTGATGAGGATCCATTGAATGTGGAGAATAAACCAAGATGCATTGGTTCCGACAAGTAACTGTAAGGTTTTCATTGGCTAACAGATTCATCGACCGGGCTCCACTCGTGTTTCCCACCAGATTCTGATTCCACTGTCACATCAGTGTTGACATTGATTGACAGCGCTCGTGATCTAATGTCAGTTTTCACTCAGTAACAAAACTCCTTTTCTCTCAATCTATCATTTCTAACTGTACTTTTGTAGAATATATAAAGTCTCATCAGTGTGTTAATGAGTTTAAATTGTGATGGGGGGGATTGTTTGTTTCTGTTTATAATTAAGTTAGGTTAATAGAGTTAATGTTGCAGAAATGACAGATATGGTCATTTAATACCATTAAACTGCTATGTACTGGTGTCAGTGGAATAAAACACATTTATATAAATCACAAAACGAATGAACATGAATGAATATTGAGGCCAAACAACGTGCAACTGTCTGTTTGTTTATTGGACGACCTGCTGAGAGACTGAAGGGAATTGAACCTTGCACAGTTGTTTTTGTCTTGTTGCTCCTTCCAGTGTTCTGATGCAGTGCGATTTGGCATCATTGTGTAATAGTTGTGTAACAAGGTCAAGCAGTGGGATCAGCTGCTTTCACACAAGCATTGAAGTCCGGATATTTTCCTGAAATCTACCAGAGGGGCTCGCATCGACAACACAAATGCTCGTGTCAGTTTAGTCAGATATTTACGTGCACGTGTCTGGAAGAGCGATTATAAAAAACTTTACACACGTCATCTGCATCAACTTGGCGCCAACACAATCCTGTTGCTTTGTCCTTTGTCCTGTGAACGTGGCTGAGAATGGTTTCGCCCACTGTACATTATTGATCTCTCCCTCGGCCGTATAGGCCAACATAGGGTCCTCGATGGCCCCGGGCATCTGCTGGATGTCCCAGATTAGAGCCTGGTGGTCATCCGCTAGACGGAGATGAGGGGAAGAGGTTTGATTTGAATCGATTTATCTTGTTTGGACAGGAAGAAAATCATGTTACTAAACACCACATGCTGCTGGCCTGATTCTGCTCGATAGCTGTTTTACACCAGGTTGTTTTTCCCCCAGCAGGACAGAAAGACATCCAGACAAGATGAGAGGAAACACAAAAACACAGTATTGTACCACAGGAGCAATGCACCGACTGCAGGCTAATTGAATTTCACACAGTATAGTGTGTATGTGACTGTGTTGTTTAGTGGCTTGTGGTCAATGTCAGCGGCTGCAGAAATCAAACTTATAATAATTAATAATAATAAAGATGATGTCTCTGCTCTCCTCCTGCAACAGCTCCTCGACACAGCACGACAAAACACCAACTGCTTTGGTTTGTGTTTTTCTTTTTCCAAATGCAACAACAACAGTTTGCAAATTTACATCAACATTTACATCCGCTCCGAGAAGCTGAGGTCGATGGTTATTTAAAGGCTTGGGGTATTTTCTATACGTTATTATTTTAAGCTTTACATATTTTTTCCTCTCTATTGGCACAGACTCTTTTTCACCATCATCACTAAAACTCATATTTCCTCTTCATTCACTCCATGTTTTTTATATGTAATGATATTTTGTGCTGACATTCATGGTCCCGGATGATAAATCAAAAGCAAATATTATCCATTCTGCCCGGAGGAGGAACCTCATTGGTTTTCACTTAAAACGTAAAATATCTATCAGGTTTATGATTAGATTTATTTAGAACAGATCAAACAAATGGAAAAATTACAAATAATAATGTACAGTGCAGGGGGAGGTGTGGCTTATTTGAAAAGCCTCGACCTAAATATTGTATAAAACAAAGTTGACGTGCAGAAAATAATGTGACCACCTGAAACACAGATTAAAAACAGCAATGCCATCATCAATCCAAAAGTCAACTGACAGAAGCCACAGACTCAGAATGGACAGAATGGTCCACCATCTGAACCTGTTGTGACCTGGGACTCACTGTTTTGTTTAATTAAGTATTTAAAAACCTTTTCTTTGTGCTTCACTGACGCCGCTGACCTGCCCGTCACCTCAGACGAGATCAGCTGATGGTGCAGAGTCAACACAGAAAACACTGGTTTTGGATAATAACCATTAAACCCATCATTACCCCTGTGAACCCCCTGTAACCTGTGGGTCTGCTCGTTTCCTTAAATGATTTTGCAAAACAGCCACTGACACATTTGACTGATGCCTCAACACATACCGTGTGCAGCAGCTTTCATAGACGTTCCCCAATTCCATCAAGCGACTATTCACAGGAGTCTGCAGCACAACCACCTCATCGCAAGGTAGAGTGTTCACCAACGTGGATCAGTATTCTGATGGGGTTCCTGTTAGTTGTAGAATCTTCTTTATTACAAATGTATTTTTCATGCTCTAAAACATGACACCTGTGTTCCTCAGGTCTTGAAATCTCCTGCTCTGCCCAGTCGTGATGCAGTCGACACATTTTGGCTCCAACACCTCCGGCTCAGCCTACTACGATTTTTTCGAATGTTCAGGTTATGAGTCGAGCAGGTACATATGGGTCATATGCACATTGCTGTGCTCGGTTGTTGGGTTTCCTGCATGCGTTGCGATCCTCTGGGAGATGTTTCAGACTCGCAGGAGAGGAAGTCCCCTCACACCACATGATTTTTTCATCCTGAACCTAACCGTCATGGATGCTTTCTTCTTGGCATTCATCCCACCTGCAATGATAAATTACTTACTTTGGCAGCATTTATGGTTTGATTATGTCTGGAATGGTGTGTATGGCTTGAACATGTGTGGGAGACCCCTGCTGATGGTGTGCGTGTGTCTGGACTGCTACCTGGCTGTGGTTCATCCAATCACCTATCGGACCAGGAAAAGTATGACGCCCCGGGTAGCGATTGCCGCCATCGTCTGGACTTTGACGGTTACCTATGGTCTTGTATCAATGACTCATCCCCAGTTATACATAACCATGTTAATCCCAGCACCATTTATAGTAGCCATGGTAATGATTGGCGTGTGTGATTATTTCATCCTTCACACTTTGATCAAGTCCGAACAAGGCAAGAAAAACATCCACCCGCAGAAGCAGAGAGCTCTTCAGACCCTGATCAACAGCCTGGTTCTGACTCTCGTCTCGTACCTTCCACCAGTGCTCATGTACATATTTGGCCTTAGTCTCATCAGCGACAGAAAACTCTTAGTGTGTGTTGTCTCTATTCCAGCCACCATTACTTCCAGTCTGGGATCTGCTGTCATGCCTCTTCTCTACCTGCATAACATTGGGAAACTGGATCGTTTCAGGTGCGGAAGCTGCAGGGAAAAATAACTCATCTCGTCTCCTTCCTGCCAATTCAGGCTGAGGTATAGAAGATCTGTTTTTTTGTCCCATTGGGATATGTCTTTATGTGTTTCCTGTTCTTTTGTTCTTATATGTCGTTTTTCATTTCCTTCAACTTGTGTGTTGTAATTTTGCATGAATATTTGTATTTTACTGTGATGAAAAAGTACTTTAAAACGTAGAAGAAAAGTTCAAATGTAGTTCTCCCATCATACTTTGATCTGTATTCTAAAGACTCAAGACCTGTCTATCTAATGTTAATATTGAAGTCATGAATGAATAGTTGTGCTACAAAATAAAAAAGTACAATGAATAATAAAGTTTCTTTACTCAGTAGGAACCAAGCTAATCACACTGTAGGGAACTGCTATCTATGTATCTATCTTTATGGTTGTTTCTATATTTTAGCCTTGCGATACACTGGATAAGTAGCATAGATAAAAGATGGACACACATGGTGAGATGCAGCATATGTAGTTTGCATCTTCATCACTAGGTGGCAGGATTGTTGTGTAAAGTAACTTTCATTGACTCGTGTCTGAATTTTCACATTTTTCTATCTCATAAAATAACAACATTCAGCCAGGAGACAGTTAACGACAAATTTGATACATATTGTCTCGATAGAATCGATTCACACATTAATGGAGTTATTTTCAATACCCTGGTTGGCAGCTGTCTCTGTGTAGATCTCAGGGTTTAATTCAGTTTATATAAAAGTTGGAAAATGAGAACTGCACAAAGAAAACCCATCATTACCCCCCGTGAACCCCCTGTAACCTGTGGGTCTGCTCGTTTCCATAAATGCTTTTGCATAACAGCCACTGACACATTTGACTGATGCCTCAACACATACCGTGTGCAGCAGCTTTCAAAGACGTTTCCCACTTCCATCGAGGCAACAGGTCACAGGAGTCTGCAGCACAACAACCTCATCTCAAGGTAGAGTGTTCACCAACCTGGATTAGTATTCTGATGGGGTTCCTGTTTGTTGTAGAATCTTCTTTGTCATGAATGTATTTTTCATGCTCTAAAACACTACACCTGTGTTCCTCAGGTCTTGAAATCTCCTGCTCTGCCCAGTCGTGATGCAGTCGACTCATTTTGGCTCCAACACCTCCGGCTCAGCCTACTATTATATTTACGAATGTTCAGGTTATGAGTCGAGCAAGTACATATGGGTCTTATGCACATTGCTGTGCTCGGTTGTTGGGTTTCCTGCATGCTTTGCGATCCTCTGGGAGATGTTTCAGACTCGCAGGAGAGGAAGTCCCCTCACACCACATGATTTTTTCATCCTGAACCTAACCGTCATGGATGCTTTCTTCTTGGCCTTCATCCCACCTGCAATGATAAATCACTTTCTTTGGCAGCATATGTGGTTTGATTATGTCTGGAACGGTGTTTATGGCTTGAACATGTGTGGGAGACCCCTGCTGATGGTGTGTGTGTGTCTGGACTGCTACCTGGCTGTGGTTCATCCAATCACCTATCGGACCAGGAAAAGTATGACGCCCCGGGTAGCGATGGCCGCCATCGTCTGGACTCTGACGGTTGCCTTTGGTGTTGTATCAATGACTCAACCCCATTTAACGGTAACCATGTTAATCCCAGTGCCATTTATAGTAGCCATTGTAATGATTGGCGTGTGTGATTATTTCATCCTTCACACTTTGATCAAGTCCGAACAAGGCAAGAAAAACATCCACCCGCAGAAGCAGAGAGCTCTTCAGACCCTGATCAACAGCCTGGTTCTGACTCTCGTCTCGTACCTTCCACCAGTGCTCATGTACATATTTGGCCTTAGTCTCATCAGCGACAGAAAACTCTTAGTGTGTGTCATCTCTATTCCGGCCACCATTACTTCCAGTCTCGGATCTGCTGTCATGCCTCTTCTCTACCTGCATAACATTGGGAAACTGGATCGTTTCAGGTGCGGATGCTGCAGGAAAACCTAACTTACCTTGTCTCCTTCCTGCCAATTCAGGCTGAGGCAGAAGTTTCGTTTTTTTTGTCCCATTTGGACATGTGTTTATGTGTTTCCTGCTATTTTGTTCTTATATGTTGTTTTTCATTTCCTTCAACGTGTGTGTGTTGTAATTTTGCATGAATATTTGTATTTTACTGTGATGAAAAAGTACTTTAAAACGTAGAAGAAAAGTTCAAATGTAGTTCTCCCATCATACTTTGATCTGTATCCTAAAGACTCAAGACCTGTCTATCTAATGTTAATATTGAAGTCATGAATGAATAGTTGTGCTACAAAATAAAAAAGTACAATGAATAATAAAGTTTCTTTACTCAGTAGGAACCAAGCTAATCACACTGTAGGGAACTGCTATCTATGTATCTATCTTTATGGTTGTTTCTATATTTTAGCCTTGCGATACACTGGATAAGTAGCATAGATAAAAGATGGACACACATGGTGAGATGCAGCATATGTAGTTTGCATCTTCATCACTAGGTGGCAGGATTGTTGTTTAAAGTAACTTTCATTGACTCGTGTCTGAGTTTTCACATTTTTCTATCTCATAAAATAACAACATTCAGCCAGGAGACAGTTAACGACAAATTTGATACATATTGTCTCGATAGAATCGATTCACACATTAATGGAGTTATTTTCAATACCCTGGTTGGCAGCTGTCTCTGTGTAGATCTCAGGGTTTAATTCAGTTTATATAAAAGTTGGAAAATGAGAACTGCACAAAGAAAACCCATCATTACCCCCCGTGAACCCCCTGTAACCTGTGGGTCTGCTCGTTTCCATAAATGCTTTTGCAAAACAGCCACTGACACATTTGACTGATGCCTCAACACATACCGTGTGCAGCAGCTTTCAAAGACGTTTCCCACTTCCATCGAGGCAACAGGTCACAGGAGTCTGCAGCACAACAACCTCATCTCAAGGTAGAGTGTTCACCAACCTGGATCTAGTATTCTGACAGGGGTTCCTGTTTGTTGTAGATTCTTCTTTGTCACTGAATGTATTTTTCATGCTCTAAAACACTACACCTGTGTTCCTCAGGTCTTGAAATCTCCTGCTCTGCCCAGTCGTGATGCAGTCGACACATTTTGGCTCCAACACCTCCGGCTCAGCCCACTTTGATTTTTACGAATGTTCAGGTTATGAGTCGATCAGGTACATATGGGTCTCATGCACATTGCTGTGCTCGGTTGTTGGGTTTTCCTCCATGTGTTGCAATCCTCTGGGAGATGTTTCAGACTCGCAGGAGAGGAAGTCCCCTCACACCACATGATTTTTTCATCCTGAACCTAACCGTCATGGATGCTTTCTTCTTGGCCTTCATCCCACCTGCAATGATAAATCACTTTCTTTGGCAGCATATGTGGTTTGATTATGTCTGGAACGGTGTTTATGGCTTGAACATGTGTGGGAGACCCCTGCTGATGGTGTGTGTGTGTCTGGACTGCTACCTGGCTGTGGTTCATCCAATCACCTATCGGACCAGGAAAAGTATGACGCCCCGGGTAGCGATGGCCGCCATCGTCTGGACTCTGACGGTTGCCTTTGGTGTTGTATCAATGACTCAACCCCATTTAACGGTAACCATGTTAATCCCAGTGCCATTTATAGTAGCCATTGTAATGATTGGCGTGTGTGATTATTTCATCCTTCACACTTTGATCAAGTCCGAACAAGGCAAGAAAAACATCCACCCGCAGAAGCAGAGAGCTCTTCAGACCCTGATCAACAGCCTGGTTCTGACTCTCGTCTCGTACCTTCCACCAGTGCTCATGTACATATTTGGCCTTAGTCTCATCAGCGACAGAAAACTCTTAGTGTGTGTCATCTCTATTCCGGCCACCATTACTTCCAGTCTCGGATCTGCTGTCATGCCTCTTCTCTACCTGCATAACATTGGGAAACTGGATCGTTTCAGGTGCGGATGCTGCAGGAAAACCTAACTTACCTTGTCTCCTTCCTGCCAATTCAGGCTGAGGCAGAAGTTTCGTTTTTTTTGTCCCATTTGGACATGTGTTTATGTGTTTCCTGCTATTTTGTTCTTAAATGTTGTTTCTCGTTTCCTTTAACGTGTGTGTGTTGTATTTTTGCATGGATATTTGTATTTTGCTGTGATGAAAAAGTACTTTAAAATGTAGAAGAAAAGTTAAAATGTAGTTCTCCTTCATACTTTGATCTGTATCCTCAAGACCCGAGAGCTGTTTACCTAATGTTCATATTGAAGTCATGAATGAATAGTTGTGCTACAAAATAAAAACGTACAATGAATAATAAAGTTTCTTTACTCAGTAGTAACCAAGCTGATCACACTGTAGGGAACTGCTATCTATGTATCTATCTTTATGGTTGTTTCTATATATTAGCCTTGTGATACACTGGATAAGCAGCATAGTTCAGTGATTTTCAACCAATGTGCTGCGGCATACTAGTTTGCCGTGAGAGATCGTCAGGTGTGCCCTGGGAAATAAACTTATATCTAGATATAAGCACCAATTTATCGGCCGAACATCGGTAGCGGCCGATATTCGCCTCGTTTACTGACATTGGCACATCGGTAAGAATCTTGACTTTCACCTATATCATTGGCCGATGTTCATTGGCATTCGTGGTTGAACCGCTGGCCACGTGCGGCGGCTGGGGAGCAGTCGCCCGTCGCCCTTCTCTCCACGCCGCCGGGGGTTAGGTGTGTGGCCCGCCTACACGTGGCGTTGCTGGTGCGGGGTCTTTCTTTCTCTTGGACCGCGGGATTTTGTCCGTCGGCGCTGCGGAAGGCGGGAGGGGTCCGTCGGCAGCGGCTCTGGACGCGTGTCGGGCCCTTCTCGCGGGTCACCTCAGCTACGGAGCCCGCTCCTTCGGCGGTGCGCCTCGGCTGGCGCCTAGCAGCTGACTGAGAACTAGTGCGGAACAGTGGAAACCGACTGTTCAATTAAAACAAAGCATCGCGAAGGGCCACGGTGGGTGTTGACGCGATGTGATTTCTGCCCAGTGCTCTGAATGTCAAAGTGAAGAAGTTTAATGAAGCGCGGGTAAAGGTGCTGTTCTAAATTAACCTTGTGGTATTTTGACCAAAATATGTTACAGACATTTCATTAAGACCCCATGGAACCATATCCACTCTGATAAAATGGGCCTAATATGTCTCTGTTGTATAAAGTTTAGTTAAATCAAAGTTTGTTTCATAAATCTGATTCAATTTGTGCTCATTAAAGATAAGAGTAATAAAGGGCTGAAATAATTTAAAATAGTGCTTTTAATACATTTAGAAACTATATGTATTATATGTACTGTGTTAGGCCATAGAGTGTAATTTGGTCATTTTGGTTGGTGGTGTACCCCAGGATTTTGTAAATGTAAAAAATGTGCCGCGGCTCAAAAAAGGTTGAAAATCACTTGCATAGATAAAAGATGTATGATGAGATGTAGCATATGTAGTTTGCAGCTTCATCACTAGGTGGCAGGATTGTTGTTGTTTTTCTAGCTCATCATACGTGTAACATCAGAATAATGTTATATAAAAGTTAGAAAACAAGAACTGCACAAAAAAAATCCAGCATCAGAACACGTGGGAGGTTTAAATGTTTTATATGCTTTTGAAAACACACAACGTCTGCAAACGATTCCATATAAAAAAACGACCATTTCTTCATAAAATATTTTCTTATGTATTTACCCCCTGCACATTAGAGCAACTGGTCACAATGTTCAACGTATTTAATCAAATTAGCTACCAGAGTGATTGTTTTTATTGATATATATACACTGAATTCATATGATACACATTTACACGATGGGACTTACTGACCAAACGAGTAGGAAAGGATGCGTTATACTCCCAATAAAACAGTTATTATTCATGTCCTGTCACAATCACATGAACTGCGAAAGATAACAAAAAATAAAAAATATTCACATGAAAAGTAAAAAAATATGAAAAAAATTCTTCAAAATGTAAGTTAGAGATATTTCTTTTTCTTTAAAACCTTCAGCACACTCCTGTTCTTTAAACTAGTTATTTCTTCCTCTGTGGACATAACATGAGCGTTGAGACCAATCAACACACTTCACATAGATTGTTAACAAATTTATGACGGCAACCTTTGTCTGTTTTTCATTCAGTTTATGTTTCCTCCTTCCTTGTATCAAGGTGACACAATTTATCAGCACCAAGGTCCTCAGGCTCTGTACCGGGGAGGTGATGTTTTTAATTACTGGATTAAGCAGAAACGACTGAACCCCCTTTCCCCCTGGTGGAAGGATGCTGTATGGGTCAAGGAAGAACTCATTACATTTTGGCACAGATCTGGACAAAGGGGCAGATTCAGGAATTTCTTTTATTGCAAGGTAGGGAGTCTTTTATTATATATTTCCCGCACTGATATCTATGAGTGTGTGCAATCTGGTGCAGCTTGATTCAATTTAAGGGGACTATTGGACCTTGGCAGAGTTATACGCTCTACTGAATGCCAGTATATTGAATCTAGAATAACACACAATAGATCACACACCTCCACCAAGGCCCAACAGTCCCCTTATGAAACCACATATTTCTCCCACTCATAAATATGAATGCCCTTTAACTTGACCTTATATTTTTTATCATGATCCACGAATTAAACAATGTTGAAAAAAAAATCCAAAAATTCCTAAATCTGGGTCCAGGACAGAAGTTAACAAACAGGCCGACAGTGTAAGAACATAACTTCTGTGACAGAGGTCATATCAGTAAAAAGAACAGCAACTATCAAACAGTATAAAGGCGAACTGATGAGTTTCCTTAACGATGTGCAGACGACCTCTAAACTGAACAATTCATACAAAAGTGACACTACAGTGTAAACACACACACACACACACACACATTAACAGCTTTCAAGCTGTGTGTCGTGGTCTCATCATTTCCAAGTGAGGTAGAGAACATCTGCGAGCTGATGTTACCACCCCCTGTGAAAACTGGGGGTGGTACTTTTTTTCAAGCAGAGGTGAATTCTCCTTCCTCAAAAACAACTTGGATGTTTTAGAGAAAAATTAAAGATTTTACTGGCGCTACTGGGTCTTTAAATTATGATTTAAGTTTAACACATATCTCTAGATTCAGAGAAACTTATACATTCATTAGTGTTTTTAAAACTTTTTTTAATAAAATACCACAGAATCAGTGTAATATTTGTGTAAAATCTGCTTTTTCTCTTAAAAGACACACGGCCTTCAACTGACAGCAATAACACGTGAAGGGTTTCATTCCAAAACACTGTAGTGTATATTCATAATAATAATAAAAGACATGAAAAACGGTAATATCAATCTTATCACTCAAAAATAATTCAATCAATTCGTTGTTAGTATGCAGGTATGGATGTAAAGTCTTATGTATGTATTTAAAAAAAAGAGGTTATTCTTAATTATCTAAGATTAGGTTTATATTTTTTTGATATTTTATCCTGGAACAAAACTCTTCAAAACCCGTAAGAGAACATGAAAATAAAAAGTAAGTTTTGCCAAAGACTTGAAGAGGGAGAGTGACGGTGGAGGCTGACGTGGATTTGCCTCAGACCTCCCACTCCGGACACACTCTGTTCATTGTGTGGACGACCTCTGAGACATCACACATCTCAGGGAAGAGAAGTTCCTCCTCATAGAACAACGTTGAATCTCAGTAGTAGCTGGTGGCAGCTGGAGGACGAGCTGCGGCTCGTTTAGTGAACGACAAGATGCCGGGAAATTTATGTCGAGATAAAAAAAAAGCCCCCGAACACTGAAGCACATTCTGCTGCCGGGTCTCAAACCACCAGAAATAAAGACCTAGACTTCTCTCTTTTCAAAGCTGCGACAACACCAGTCGCCGGGACGTGTGACTTGGGAGAGCACTGACTTTCCAGCAAGGACATGGACGGGGGGGGGGTCACACAATGGCTCCATTGACTCGATCGACCTCCCCCAGCCCAACGCTAGTTAACATTAAAAAGTCTTCAAAAAAATGCTGTTGATTATTAACTGGGACGCCAGTGTGCTCTCGCTGAGTGGAATTTGAGCCATGCATTGATTATTCAAATCGAGCAGGGAGAATTTTTTTGTCTTCTCAGAATCACATTGAGCTCCAGTGTCCAGTGCACAAATACACAAACAGCAGAACGACAACACAGGTTTGTTAAGAGGCAGCGCTTTCCCCAAGGATACAGAGAGGAAGGCCAGTGGGAGAACGAAGGCAGCTGGAAGAGTCGGGGAACAACAACAAACATCTGAAAGGCGTTTGTTTAACACCTTGCGATGTTTAAAGCGTTTATTAAAGCGGCTCAATGCAAAAATCAACGCTTGGCTACATTATGGCTCCCCCTTAAGGTTGGGATGCGTATTTCGTAAATACTAGTTCCACGACGACAACAACAACAACAACAGAATCTGTCCTGCAATGTTTGGCCTCTTGCCAAAGAGTGAGATATGATCCAATATTCACTCGTATTGGGTTTCTCACTTTATCGTTTTCTCCTCCTCGGTTTCTTCGGTGGCAGTAAAGTTGTGTCCACACTGACGATGCCAGTTGTATCTTATAGCTAGCTGCTCGCTCTGGCTGTTGGTGCACTTCCAGGCCTCCAGGGGGCACTGTGGCAATAACAGACGACGCCATTCTATTGGCCAAGTTCGTGTACCATCAAAATGATAATGAAGCTTTTATTAAAAACTACCTAGTGTTGCTTGAAACAACTTATAGATCACACTTATTCTCTCACACACCACAATGGACCTTAAGGAAGTAACTTCAATGAGTAGTCTGTGATTTGTGGGAAAGCGCTGCCTCGGTGACGAGCAGAAAGAAATTCTTCATTTCTTTTGGAATATTTAAGAACAGCTCATATGAATTCTTGCACAGTGCACCGAAACTAAAAAAGCTCATTGTGATAACAAATTCTGCAAGTACCTCATATCTCATCAGCCGTACCACAAAGAAGCTGCAGCCACAGACACTAACAACCACATACATCAGTGCAGCACAATGCCTCTGTCTTCTGCATACAGGAAGCCTTTCTTTCTGGGAGCATATCTACTGGCCAGATGGGCTGCAGGGCCCTCGCCGGCCAAAACAAAATGGCTTTGAGTGTACTGAAGACCCCCATCAGGTCCGGGAGAAAGTGAGCAGAATACTAAACGCAATCCTGAGTGCACACCATGGCTCACTTGTCTTCTATATAGTTTTTTGCCCTGTTTAGCTGGACTGGAGCAAATCAGGACACGGGAGGGAAACATGGGAAATATAATAAAATAAAGAATGCTCCACATGTAGGCAAGACAAAGACAAGTTAACTGAAAATGAATGTTTAAAAATATTTAAAAAAGGAAATGAGCCTTTGTGAATCCAGTCACTTGTTGGATTGTGTGATGATCAGACTCTTCTCGTACCATGATGGGTCTCCACCAGTGAACTCTCCTGCGTCTCCAGTACTGGGTTATTTACAGAGGCCAAGTGAACTTCTTTTTGACCCTCAACAGATTGCTGAGAGGAAGGCAGTAATACAAATGATGCCACAGACACCAGATTAATTCCAGTGTCGTGTCATAGCTGGTTGATTTGGTGACGTTTGCCAAATATCCTCACCTGGCTTGGATCTTCAGAAGATTCAGCTCCATGTGCTCTTTCCCAACGTCACACACACACACACTCATCCATCTTCCCTTTCTCTCGATCATCTGTTACCTCAGTAGAACTTAATCTGACTCCTCTTGAGTTCATCGCATTACTTCTGTTCCCTCTCTTCAAGTATGTCCGCTCCAGGTGTCTGCTAGTCCCAGATACTCTGGATTCTCTGCTGTGGAGGTCACAAACCCGTTCACGTGCCGGGGCATTCCTCCCGCCCCATCCCCTGCCCCTGCTACAGCGTTGGCTTTGGCCACAAGGTCCAGATAGTACGGGTTGTCAAAGGCCGGAGAGGTTGAAGAGCCGCAGCCTGGAGGGACAAGGTATCCTGGGTTTTCCACGCTTTGACCGGAGTTCAGGCCGTTGGGGAGGCGTCGCTCTGCTCTGGAGCCTTTACGAGGCAGCGTGGAGGCACGATCTGGGATTCCCGGTCGGAAATCCTGAACCTCCTGGTTGACGTACTCTGCTCAGACAATGGGAGAAACATCAGAACAGATTTTCAGTTCAGGGACTCAATCATACAGAAGCTACACAAATCGTTTATAGTGATCAACTGATTGTAGTGATCATCGTGGCCCAGGGGACAAATGTGACCACTATAAGCAGTTTCCACTGTATTACATTTGGGAGGAATCCGCCGCTCACCTGGCACAGTTTGATTATGATTGATTCCATGACTACGTCTGGGCAGCGAGTGATGGAACTGATGAGGATGATGAAAGCCGTTCGGCCCATCTGTCTCCAGCTCGCCTTGGCTGCCGCAGGGGTACGTGGGGTCCTTGCAGTAGCGTCCAGGGCTGGCCGGGGGCAGCGAGGGGTCGTCGGGCCCCCCGTCGATGAAGACAGAGTCAGACTGGCTACCGGCCGAGGGGCTGCGAGCCAGTGTCGGGTACTGAGGAGTCCAAATGCCGTTGGAGTTGCTGGCCCCTAATGGTAGGGTGGGGTACTGGCTGCGCCCGAGAGTGGTCAGGGAGGAGTACATGCCCCGAGGGACGCCGGCGTTGGACGGATCGACGTCTAATTCCTGATCTCTGCTCTGCTGGTGAGAAAAGACGGTAGATTCATGATGGATGAAAAACAGACACAGTAGTGGTGAGGACGTTGGGACGGGGTAACACAAACTCAGTCCCTGTCATCCACCACTCACCCTGTGTGACTGGTGCCTGGACGGCCCGTTGGACTGAGCCCCGTCTCCTGGAATCCTGGGGAAGAGGTTCGGCTGAGGCACCAGATACTCCTCAGCATCCAGCAGCTCCTTTATGTTGTTCCCTTCCTCCTCCATGAGCGTCCGGAAGAACTGGCTGTCCACAGGGCAGGACATGCTCATCTGCTCATCGTTCTGCAAGAAACAACAAGGATTTAACAACAGCTTCAAATCTGAACATCTACAACAAGATTTCAACTAACATCCAGATACGCTGGACATTTGCATTACATCAGAGAAACAAACACAAGGAGTGAAACCCACGAACACGTACCTGAATGACTACATAACGAGGAGGGTCTCTGGCCATGACGGTGAAATCATTCACCAGATTTTTGAACTTCGGTCTGCTCTCTGCATCGATCATCCAACCTGCCGTTCAAACAAACCATCACAATGTCATTAAAGTAGTGTTTAAACTACTGCTACTCTTGGTTCTGATGTATTAAATTATCCATTATGAAGCAAGGCAGCACAAAGCATGGAAATTTCCATTTTTGAAATACAAAGTTCCAAAGGTTTTATCCTACAAAGTTCAACTTGACAGTTCAAGAACACTGACTCCTCTACCTTGACTAAACAGAGAATGTTATACAGCATGAAAAAAGTATGTTCATGTGCTGTTTTTTATATATTTAACAGAAAAGTAAACACTGAGACACAAACAGAATGTATCAACAGCCACTGACATTTGACCATGATCATGTAGACGTTGATGGTGCAGATGGGCGGCTGGGGAAGTCGTTGACCTCCCTCCAACACATCCGGAATTTCCCTCGCCGGGATCATGTCGTACGGTTTGGCTCCGAACGTCATCAGCTCCCAAACGGTCACTCCTGAGCAGGAAAGATACAAGTCCAGAGTAAGACACAAAGCAAAACGTTAACTAACACTGGAAATATCAGAATTTACTGATTCACTTCATGAAAACATTCAAAAAAGGAATATTAAACATCACTGACCGTAGCTCCAGACGTCGCTCTGATGAGTGAACCTCCTGTGCAGAATGGACTCCAGAGCCATCCATTTAATTGGCACCTAAAAACAAAGACACACCGGTTCTTAAACAATAAATCGAGATGCACCTCTCTGTTGATGCTCTGCCAGACGCAGTCATGGTCTTACTTTCCCTCCCTCGGCGTGATACTCGGTCTCGTCTATGTCGAGCAAGCGGGCAAGACCGAAGTCTGTGATCTTCACGTGGTTCGGGTTTTTCACCAGGACGTTGCGGGCGGCCAGATCTCTGTGGACCAGCCGGACCTCCTCCAGGTAACTCATGCCCTACACACACACACACACACACGCAGATCCATCATCCACAAATCCATGCGACCTAAACCAGCAGAGAGATGTGGTGCTTCGTGCTCACGTACCTTGGCGATCTGCACACACCAGTTGAGGAGGAACTGGGAGCAGATGTGGTCCTTGTTCTCCCTGACGTAGTCGAGCAGGCAGCCATATGGCATCAGCTGAGTGACCAGCTGCACGGTGGAGGTCAAACAGATTCCCAGAAGACGGCACACATAAGGGCTGGCCACCCCCGCCATCACATAAGCCTCCTGGGAGAACGCAGACGACAGGTGTTAAGGTGGTTGTGAACTGTATTCATGTGTAACTGTAAGTGTTTACATGTGTATCTGGGTTATACTCACATCAAGGATCTCTTTATTGGCTTTTGGCGAGGTGTTCTCTCGTAATACCTTAATAGCCACTGGTATTTTCACGTTCTCCCCGTCCGGAGCCCACACTCCCTGAAACAGTTATCAAAACCTCATGAAATATGAATAACAACTAAAACTGTATGTGTGCATCAGTGAGTTCGGTGGATTCTGTGGAAGAACTGGATCCCAGACCTTGTAAACGGTACCAAAGGCCCCTGCCCCCAGCACCCTGAGCTTCTTCAACTCCGTCTCCTTTAAGATACGCATCTGAGCCTGATTGGGTGACGCACCACTGGGCGTCAGAGGCTCTACCAGCTGCGCACACGGAGAAAGCAGACAACAGATTCCTTCAGTACGAACACTTAAGTAAATCCCATGGAAGCTGCATGGAACACGTCTAAAAACAAAAACACAACTTAAATCATCAATATTGGTGAGCCATGCACACCTCATATTCTTGCAGGATCCTCCTCATGGTCTCCTTCTTCTTCAGCTTCTTCTGCCTCCTCAGGTAGAAAACCAGCAGAGCCAGTAAGATGAAGAAGAGCACCACACCACCCACTGCAGCCGCGATGGTCGTACCCGGTCTAAACAGAGAGAAACAGTTCAACACAGATCTCACCAGTGAGCCAATCCTGTTTAAACCTGTTTAAACTGATTCAGCATCAAATAATCTGTGTGTCTAAGTGAACATTTGTGCCAAATTTGAAAGGATCTCTTGAGGCTTTCCTTAGATTACATGTCACATGCAACCTTTAACTCCAAAATCAGTTCATCTTTGGGGTCAAGTGAATGTTTGTACCAAATTGGAAGAAATTTCCTCAAGTTGGCTCTGTCCTGTTGCATTCACAAGACCAAAAAATGTGTTTTGTATGTTTGTGACCTTGTCCTTTGACCTTCAACCAGCAAATTCAAATCAATTCAAACTTAACTTCAGCTGAATGTTTGTAGCAAATTTGGCAGAATTCCCTGCAGGGGTTTTTTCAGATATTGTGTTCACAAGGCAAACAAATTTGATTTGCTAGGTCACAGCGACCTTGACTGTTGTCATTGATAGTAATGGTGTCTCACCCTGTCCTGTTATCGACGGGGCAGCCTCTGTCGTCCTTCACCGTGCAGCTGCAACATAGAAACATTAGGTGTGAGATTGTTCTCATTGTGCGTGCAGCGGGTTTTTTACAGCTGTGCGTCTAGCGTTGTGCGTCCACTCACGACAGCGAGCAGTTGGTGCTGCAGGGGAGACAGTGTCCGGAGGCATTGCTGTACTTCCACACAGTCTGCTGATCCTCCTTCACGCCGCTGGGACAGTCGACCACACAGAACTCACCGTCCTGCCGGTTTTTACACTCGGTGCAGTGATCTGCACCCTGAACGCACGGAGAGAGATATTGTAGAAAGTATTTTAATATATTGAGTCAACCAGTGTTCACAGAGGTTACGTTACTTTATGACTCAACACATTTGGATTAGGCTTGAAATAGGGGGGGGCTAACTTCTGACATGCAGCTGGCCATTTAGATGAGGCCTCTTTCAGATCATATTTAGAAATGAAATCCACCGTGATCACACTGAGACATAACTCACCGGTCCATGACAGGAGGCGGAGCCGTTCAGAGGGCGACACTCGGCGTGACAGACAACGCACAAAGATCCGTCTGCGTATTCACGTATGTCCCTGCAGCAAGCACAGGGGGGATTTAACACCACAGAGTTATAGACTCAATGCATCCGAATGTGTCAGGAGGGAATGTGTATCCAGAAAGGTTCTTCTTATCTTATATATTTAAGATGAGGTTCTACTAACGTGAAATATTTACTAATTTTTATGATTTTTTGTGTGGATCATTACTACAAACTTTTGTCCTATGTGTGTTTGAACTAACTTTAAATCTGTGCCATCTTGGCCCCAGTATTATCATCACATGTATTCGCTTCGGCAATGATTGCTTTAGGGCACAATCTGAGCTAAAAGCTTTCAGATTGATTTATTGTGACTACTGTCAACCACGCACATGAACTCATTCACCTATTAACTATCAGCAAATCTGTTGCTACGCTTCGGTTATTGACTAGAGAACTTGTTTGAGGATTATGACTCTGTTCTATAGAACATTATCAGCTGGGTTTTTATCGACGTAGTGCAGCCACACCCTCAGAAACCAACACACGTACACACTTTCTTACCCCTGATAGATGTCACACTGCTCTACACACTCTGTGCCACGTTGGAAAGCTTTGCAGGACACACACTGGCCGGGGCCCGGACCCCAACAGCCCCCTTCGCACAGCGGGTGACAAATGTGGCCCTCTGCCTCTGAAAACACAGAGACAGCAGAGCATGATGCACATGGTATTTCTCACTGTCTTTATGAGAAAAGTTATAAAAAAACTAATCCAAAAAGTAATAAATCCCTGAGAAGGACAGTTAAGCAACCCCCTTTCCCATCAATTACTTAAGTATAACACAATAACAAACATGAAGGTTAAGTAACACAGAAAGTTATTTTTCTCTGTTGTTCTTGCTGGATTTCTAATGGAACAATAAATGGGAGTGATTGTTGTATCTGGTGTTACGTACCGCAGACAGCTGCGTCCTGGTTGAGGCTGACGATGCGGTGGGGTCCCTGGGTGGGATGCAGGAGAGTCCCCCAGGGCAGTGAGTTGGTGTAGCACAGCTTGGAATTGTTGTTCAACAGCACCAGACCTCCGCTGACGCTGCGTAGAGAACGCAACCCAAGAGACTGGATGTGCAGATTTTGGATGGCAAGTGAAAACACTCCCCTAAGAAAAGAGGAAAAGAGGCAGTGTTGGGTAATTTCAAAACAAAAATCATCTCTCATGAATCATTTCCGCAAGATGTTCTTTTAGTAATAATTCATGTGATGAAAAAAAATCTGGCACAGGAGCAGAAAAGACTGAATCTTGGACACAACTGGAAAAAGGAAGAGGCAAGGAAATAAAATACATTTTGAAAAACTGGAGACAAGATAAAGGAGCAAAGTGAAAAAAGCAATTAAAAAAAGACATGCTTTAATGACAGCAGAGACATAACAAGACTGCTTTTATAACCAAAAACCAGCTTATAAAATCAGACCTCACTGTATAACAGTTTCAGATCGTACACTTTAAACTACGGCCTAGTTCTGCGCATGCTCGTTATCCCTGGCTGATGTGAGCTGCAGGTTAAATCAACAGCGCTGGCTAATAATTAGCCTTTATGACATTGAAAGTGAACAGACTGGAACCGAACACACTTCTCAGACACAGAGTCAGTTGATGAACATCCACACAGAGAGAAACAGAAACTCTGCATTGACTAATAAAAACATGTTTTTCTAGTCAACGTCTTCCTTCACACAAGTATTATCTTGCAGGAAGCTAGAAATAAAAATGAAACCCACTCTAGTCTTGTATGAGGAGTATATAAACATGTATATTTTTCTAATTTGACAGGGGGGGGTTAATAAGAGAAAGATGGGTGAGCATTATGACACACGGTTGAGGGGAGGGGGGCAGTTTAAAAGTCTTACTTGTAGAGCATCCTGCCTCGGATCACCTTCAGGTTCTCAAACACATTCAGGTCGGTCCACTCCTCGGGCCAAGCCTCAATGTACAAGTAACCTGCAAAACAAAATCAGACAAAGATTCTAAACAATCCAGCAGAAAAGATGTAGTACACCGGGTATAACATCCATGTAGTGTTTAAATACATTGAAAACGTTCAGTACCTGTTAACTCCTCCAGGTGCTTGAAGGAGCTCAACTGCTCCAGAGTCACACCTGACGTGTTGGTCTCCGGGTCCCTGGACAAAGACAATACAAAACTTTCATTGGATTTGAATATTGTGCTTACATTTTTCGAATACTAATGTATTGTATAGTTTGATGTGTTTTTACTCCATTTTATGTCGTCCACTCAGTCCAATACCTTTATAATATTTTAATAGCTAACTACAACTGTAATAGGTCAAACCACTAAAACCATGTCTACGTATAAGTAAACAGAGCAAGGAAACTAAACTGTGAGTTCTTTGTTTGATCCCACGAAAATAATTGTGCGGTTCCTGTCATGATAGTTACTTCAGACTAATTGCTTCCTTTTCAAGAGAAATAGGACACTGGAAATTGAAGCATAAGATAAATCATACACTTTCATTGTGAGATGTGGTTCTATGGGGGTGATTCTATCTTTCTGAGCTCAAAGTGTACAGAAGTGTGATATCTCTTACCGTGCAAAGCTCTGAGAGAAGAAGGCAAGACTGCCAAAGATCTTCTTGCACTTGTTGAACTCCTCCACGTTAGACGATGTCACCATGGTAATGCCGTGGTTGTCCATGACGCCTTGGTTGTCCGTCCCGAGGCCATAACACGCTGCAAAACACACCAGGGTAACACATGAATCATAAATCCAGGCATTAATCTGGGCAGAGTACCCAAAATGAGAGCACCAGTATACGTCCATATAAACCAGGACATTATCAGCATAGAGTGATCAGCATATGATCGAAGAACAAGTGAAACAAAGAGTCCAACCTGGGGCCTCAAGCCATTTTGACAAGTAGAGGATTACATTATTTAACTCCACTCGATAAAATCCAGCAATCCCTCAACTTTCTACTATACATAATATATTTAAGTGATCTTAATCTACCAATCCTTGTTCATGAGATCTGCCCGAGTCACAACAAGGTTATGGAAGAACAGGTTAGTCCACTTTGCACCATCATCAGCGCGCGATTCATCTGAACATCAGTACATGCAGCAGAAAGAATCTATAAAATCATCTATAACATCATCAGAGCCGCATGACATGGAAACCGGTTTTCTCCTGTTGGACTCCTGGAGGAATTGTACCTTTGGGACAGTCTCCTTCACACGTTTTACAGTTCTGCGTCTCGCTTCCATCAGGGTGGGTGATGATAACTTCCTGGTTGGCTTTGGGACAATTCAAAGTACAGGCCACATCCATAGCCAGGTAGTTATCTAGAGACAGGGAGATGAAGGAAGGGAACAAATTAAATTATAGATGATTCCCTACAAGAAACACTGAATCATCAGCTGCACAGTGGCCACGAGAAGATGAAGAGAAATTCTCACAAGGACACGTCTTGATGCAGGTGGCTCCAAAGTTGAACTTTTTGTCTGGGTTGGGTTTGGACTGATAGGTGATGGGGTCGTAGATGGTAGGCGGAGGACAGTTACCCTTACACACACCGCTGTCGTTCAAGTGACGGCACGCCTGGAGGGAGGAGGAGCCAGGGAACACGTTACTCAAGAAAGGTCAAAGGACTGTGACATCACAGCATGCTCGTGTGTATGTGTGTGTAGAAGTGTGTGTGTGTTCTACCAGGCAGTCGGAGTCTTTGGGTCCTGTGCATCCAGCAGCGCACTGCCTGTGACAGCAGTCGTTGGACGAAGGGCCTTTGCACCGCTGACAGCCAGATGCACAATGGATACGAGTCACTTTGAATAAAAAGGGGAAAGGTTTTCACTGCTGTGATTCTTCCAAATGTAAAACCAACCAGCGTCACGTTCATGCTGTGCACTTTGTTTTAACTCACGGGCTTGGCAGTCCTGCGCAGTTTCTCCCCAGCAGCTTTTCCCACATCCAGAGGAGCAATCTGGACCTGCACCAGGAGAAATAAAAACAATTGAGGAGGGGGAAGCACTTATCACACAATTTAACCAGAAAATACAAGACGAAGGGGAATACTTAGAATCAGAAATACGTCATTAACATTGAGCCCAAAAAACAATGTTAATGATAAAAACAGGTATTGGACAGTAAGAGGTTTAACAATCTACAGAATAACTGTCATTACAACCCTGATGTTCCCTCAATGGTCAATTATCTGCTCACATTCTGAGGCTCGAGCCTGCAGTCGGAGCTGCCTGCTGTTATGGGTCTGCTCGTCCATGGTGTCCCTCCAAATGATGTTCACGGGGTCTGGGAAGCAGAGCTGAGGGTTCCCCCAGATGTAGACACCACCCAACAGGATCTCTGCAAGGGAGACACAACATGAGAAAACTCCTCCTCCCCCTCCTCTTCCTCACTCTACTAATCTTCCAATTAACTGTGTGTTTGTTGATGTTTAATTTCCCTGAAATGTTTTAAAGCTGAATTTATTCTAAAAACCAAATATACGCAAAGACCCAGTCCACACTGGTTTTTCAACTCTAAGCTACACAATTATCTGACCTGTGAGGCTACGAAGCCGCAGGGTCCTCAGCCCCTGTCCATTTAGAGTGTTGTCCAGCACGGCCAAGGTGTAGCTGGAGTTGTACTTCTGGCTGCCCCGGATGATCCGCAGGTTGTCCAGAGGCACCAGGTCCACCGACACGTGGGCTACGAGGACATAACCCTGCACCTCCACGATCCCCTGAAGAAGAGAGGCAAGGGGACAAAGAGGATCCAGTGATGTAGCAGAAGGAGGTAGATTGAGTGAAAGCATCATCAAGAACAACAATATACCTGCAGGAAGGAGAGGTCGGGTTTCCCATGAAGATGTGTAATCTCCAGGTTGCCGTGGACGACCTGGCAGCCAGTGTAGAGCAGCCTCAGGGTCTCGTAGTGGTTTTCCAGGCTCGAGGGCAGGGTCAGCTTCATATCTGTACCCAGGCATACTGCAACACACACACATGACCCCAACTACATATAAGTGCACACACTTCCATGTGTCAATACATTCTAATTTTAAAATGGTCTGTCCAGGGGTGTTTGTTGGATCAACTAACAATGTTGCTGGGAGAGGAACAGCTAATCTACTGTTCTACACCGGGACCTGATCCCAGATAAGCAGCAGAAAACAGATGCATGGATGGATTTGAAGAGGTTATGTTTTTGTGTGTTAGCGGGATTGCGCAAAAAAACGACTGAACCGGTTACTACGCGCAGTGAACAGTAACGACTTTATGGAGAACAGCCCGAGCTCAACTGCGGGAGGAAAAGTTTTTATTCTGTAATGGCGAGATGGGGCCGGTACAGCTCAGCAGGGTCATGTGATCTCTGAGAGCCCTCCTAGTTTGCTGTTTTTCTCCATTTCAAATTGACGGAAAATAAATATCGTTGGGTTTTTTGGTCTGTGAAGGAACTTGAAGAGGCCAAATGACCGTAAGGATATTTTGTGTCTGTTTACAAGCGGCCTTGAATGTGTTCTTGTGAAATGCAAACCACATTCACTGCCTCGGCCTGTCTCCGAGTACGTATGATATATTTTCCACTGGCAGCAGAGAGCACAGATTCCCCACAGTGGGTCACACACAGAATTAATCTCAGGGTCACACTGCGTTACAATTCACCAGGGGGGGGGGTGGGCTCTCTCTCAGACACATAGCTCCCATGCTTTAGCAGGCAGTCACACAGTGGAGGGTCCCTCCTCTGCTGAGGTTATAAATGACTTCCTCTGGCTTCCTTCCCACAGTCAATAGTCAACCCCCACGTCTCCCAATTGAACCCCCCCATCTCCTTCCTGTGTTATATCCTTTCAGAGAAGACGAATACTTGCATCATCCGAGGAACGGGAAGTGGAGGAAGAGGTATTTCACGATACACTGAACCTCAGGTGTGTTCTTGTCTAGTAAGCGAGTGTCCGTCCAGAACTCCAGTCGTTTAACAGCCACTTGCGTTATTGGGTCATAAAGTGTAAATCTGACAGTGAGCTCCTGCGGGCAAGTGGCTCTGTGATTAATGCTGCGCTCGCTGCCAAAAATACACACCCCGTCGTTGCAGCTTGTGTCAGATATCAAATCAAATGACTAATCACGGCCTCCTTCTGCGATGTCATCATGGAAAACTGTTTTACATGCGAAGCCAAGTGGGAAGGCAGGATTCTAATCCTCGAAATCATTTTTTACTAAGACGGAATATCGCAACCCAAACAGAAGCCGGCTTCCTGAAAATCGCTGAAACCACCAAACACACACACATCTCCAGTACTGGGGATTAGGTAAATGTGCCGTAACAGAAAGCACAACTGAGTAGATTTTCCATTTCAAAAAAGTGTGTAAAGCCAGTTCTCAGCTCCCTCTCCTCTAATTCCCTTATTGTTTGCTCTCCAAAAGTCTCTCAGCAACGGCAGTGTGTGATTCTCTGTGTGTGTGTGTCTTTGTGTGTGTGTGGCCTTGTGAGGAGCTGCCCACCCCTTCATCCCCACGTCCTAAAATACTCTCTCTCTTTTGTCACTTACTCTGCCGTCGTGTCACTGTCCCTGCCCTCACATCGTTTTATTTCCTGGTCCAGAGCCAAGTTATCTCAACATTCCCCCTTTATTCACCCGTTCTGTCAGTTTCCCTCGGTCTGTGAATTGTTGCCCAACTCTCTGCAAAATCTCATTTCACAGGAATGCGTGTCTTTGCATATCTCAATGATGACACACGTGTACGTTTTTCCACCGGTGAGAGAGAAGAAGGGCCAAGAGGAACCAAGCTCTAGTTCAGTGTCTCGTCCAGAGACATGATGGATGCTCCTAACCCTGCAGGTCATGAGACGATGCGTGTGTCCGACACACACACACACTCACACACACACATTCACTCTCTCACACACACACACACACACACACACACACACACACACAGCTGGACATACCGGCTGAAAGATAAATGTTAAATAAGGCCGATAGTTACAGAAGTTGTCAGACACAGAACATCGATTACAGTTTCAGAGACGTGGTGGGGGGGCTGCTTAACGTCTTCTTTCATTCTTTATCAAACTCTGTATAGAGACACTACCCTTGCTTTACTTCTACCTCTTCTATGGAACAGTAGTTTAACAGTCGATTGCAACACCTTCTGGCTCTCGTGATGCATCTAGGTAGCATGCATCCGTCACCTCGTCCGGTCAATATCAGCTGATGAAGTAACCGAACAGAAAGTGGATTGTTCGGTCTCTGTTTCGACACATGTCAGTGTTGGAGGCAGGGAACTCCTAGCTGCTCGCTCTGGGAAGGAGTGCCACTGTTGACTAACTGGGTGATTTACAATGTATTGGGGAGCTGCAGCACAAGTGAATCATGACTCCTTGCAGGTGGTTGGGAGGAATTTCTTCGATATCAGCTGGTTTGGAAACTAGAGCTTTAATAAGTAATCCCTGCAGGATTATAAAGAAAATAAATTAATCGAAAGTACGGCCTCCTCTTTGCACCTTCCCTCCCCCGATTGTTTGTCTTCACGTTAACTGCTTGAAGCCCTTTGCTCCCTGTTTACGATGTTGGACACACAACTTGTTTTCATCATCACAGACCGAAGCGTCTAAGACTGAACAGTAACTGATTTGATCTTGATCAGTCGAGGAGAGAAAGTGTTGACGGTGAGACGACTGTGACCTCCTGTACCTGGTGTGCTACTCGAGAGCGACTGCAAAACTAGAAGCCAGCTTGACGCCACACCTGTGTGTGTGTGTGTGTGGCAGCGTGCCAGCGAGCAGAGGGAGTGTGTGCATATGTGTTTACCAGTGAGAGCACGGTAACAAACATGATGACAGGGATGCTGCTGCAGGAGTGAAACTAGAAGTGTGGTGGAGAAGTCTGCAGAGCAACACACCACAACCGTAAATAAGATCCTCCGGCCTCTGCTCTCCTCTAATGGATCAGATCCCCTCAAATCTAAGAACAAATAGAACAAGCAGATCCAACAGGTCTCTCTCTCTCTGTTTATTCGCTCTCAGATTTAACAGGTCCGTCCCGTAATGCAGAGCTAATCCTCGCACTGGGTCTTGCATAAACTTCAAAATTCTCCCTACCTCCCCGAACACATTCTTTCTTCTCTTCCACTGTACGGCCGAGTAAAAGAAAACAGGTATTGCTCAACAGACAAGCAGAACAGGATCTGTGTTGTTCTGGGGCTCTAGACGTGAACCGCTCACTCTGTCACCCTGTCGTGAAACAGGCGACAACAACTCACACGTCACAGCTCTCCTGTGTTCTTCTTAATCTGTTGCGGTTTGAAAGCGTCTGTGCACAGAAATTGTCAAAGAATTCATAAAATGATTAGATTCACGTTTCAAGAGGAGGTGCAAAGAAGTGGAGATGTGATTGAAGAACTAGAAACACTAGTACATTGAACTCTACAGTGATAGCAAGTGAATTAAATGTTTCTTTTCATTTAGTTAAGCAGAAATGTGCCTTTAATGAATCACTTCATCATATGCATTGGTTTTATTGATATACTTAAGGATCTTTAACTTTTTGTGTTGAATAACCTACGATCTTTTACACTTATATAACAAATTATTATTCCAAATTGATATTTTTACAATCTGGTATTAGGAAATGGTCCCAGCAGACTCGATGTTAAAATCAGACGGGTGATTAACTGAAATGAAAAAAAGTATCGGACGTCCAATCCAAGTACTTCACGATTAAATTAAATCAAAGATGAAAACACGATCAGTAATTGTTTGTTCCCATGTCTCCTGTGAGGCTGGTGGAGGCCCACTGGCCCCTTCCTCAGCTCAGAGAGTTAGATCACTAACACGCAGGCGAGACTGTGACTCACGGCTGGCTGAGTTAACCTGGCACTGAGGCCGATTCAGTAGAGCTTAATCACTTCACCGTGGGTTCAACTCAATGGGTGAACTGGAGTGTGACAAAGGACATGAACTCCGCGGACACCACACACACACACACACACACACACATGCACACATGCACACAGGGGCAGGTTGCTAGAATAATATTCCAACCACAAATGAAGGAACAGCAACACAAACACTGACCTTTGGAGTCATACACTTGTCGGCCACAAGTGTGTGTGTTTATGCATGTGTGTGTGTGTGTGTGTGTGGTTGTAGGTGTGTGTGTGTCACTGACATAACAGTTCCTTGTAACCAAACGTAGGACTGCTCAGAATTGTTCACGTGTTGCTCAACTCGTGGTTTAATGACCAATCAGAGCGCTGGCACTGAACTGATGCTTCACAGATCAACACTGTGGAGGAAAGTGCACCGACCTGTTCCCACTAACAATGCACATGTATTTGGGAACTCACCTCACCTGTGACTGTTGGCTCTGTGTGTGTGTTTGTGTGTTTGTTGGACGCTGCAGCTAATTACAACCACGGGAGCTTCACTGCACTACGTCTCTGTCGGTTTATTAGTAAACAGATCTGGAGTTAAATATTCCCTGATGGAGATCGATTGCCAAACAAGAGCCTGGTGGTATTTCATGTTATTACAATTTAAAAAAAAGTCCTTTGTCTCCTCTCTCACTAAACTGTCAAGTGCATGTCAATAAAGACTGAATGGAAAGAGGTTTTCTCTGTGTTGTTCAGGTCAATATTTTTGCCAGCTTTCTCCATAAAAAGGCTTTTAAAAACATCTGAGTGGGTTTATTGATATTCCCCCTAATAGATTTGTATCAATACAGAAGCCAGTGCACCCAGTACGATTATTAACTGGGGCTACTACCCACACTGATGGAGTTTTCCTTGACTATCAAGTCCAAATCTTTAAATATGACATTATTGTAATGTAATTGAGTAATAAAAAGCAGCAAAAACTCCCATTTGAGAAGCTGCAACTTGGGCTGAATGATATTATATCAATATATTTTGCTCCTGATTGAAGGCTGTGGTTTTAAACTCTTCTTCATGAGCAGAGAATATTGTGTTTCCACAATGCATGAACATTATATTGATGTGTATCGAACCTTTATAATATTGCTATTGATGACATTTATATAGCTTTACTATGTTGTACTATTATATGTTTACGTTTATTTAGAAAAGGCAGCAAATCCTCACATTTGTGAAGCTGCAACCATCAAACGCTTTGAAATAACTTTTACGCGTAATCAGTGTTCTACATCAAACTATGGATGGCAAATATCTATAAATAGAGTATAGATAAATAAATAAGATCACACAATTTAACATTTGATCAAATCTTCAGCTTATCGTTGTTTTGTTTGGTTGAATCTCCTTTTCCTCTTTTAAATCTCTTAAATTACACTTTTGACTGTTTTAATCCTGTTATACTGTTGTGTTGTTTCTTGTGTTTACTCTCTTTTCATCTGTAAAATGTTTTATTTCTGTATCTGTGTTCTAAAGCGTTGCGATTTGCCTTCACTGCATCTTTTAACTTGTAAAGCACCTCTAACTTTGGTGTGAAAGCTGCTCTACCAAATAAAGTTTGTTATCAACACTTGTATAATAAACCCTTTCCTTTTATTATTATCATTTGTGGAGTAAGCCAGTAAATATGCACTTGTTGCACTTTCAGTTTAGCTCCTGTTTCCCTGGCAGCCTCTCCAGCTCCAAGTGGGACAAGTGGCCCCTCTGTGAGACAATGTCCCCTTTGGGGCCAGAAGTGAATAATTGACATCGTCATGATCCTTGTGGAACAATCACTGCTCTGTGGTTGTTGTTGGTTTGTTTTTGTTGACGAGCCCAGAAGATCCAGCTTCATGTGTGTGTGTGTGTCTGTGTTTGTCTGTCCTGCAGCTGAGCGGCAGCTTCCCCGCGTGTCTCTGCTGTTCCTGGGGCAGTTGTGTGACCGTGTGACGGTGAAGCTCCAGAAGCTTCTGGGTGACAGGTGGGATCTTTCTCCTGCGGCCGCAGCGGGGACTGTCTGCAGGGGAGCGGGGGAGCGAGGGCAGCGGACCCGCGGAGGAATGCGGTCCCGCGGCCAGAAATATCAGCCTCCTTCGGGCCCCCGGCTCGATCGCAAATATCCCCCCCACACGTACGCAGCTCACATGTTATTATTGTTTCGTATCCCGCGATGAGTGCCGCGTGTGTTTCCCTGTGAAAGAGCGAGAGGAGCCATGGAAGTTACCCACCTTCTCTGCCCAGCGCGCCCGTGGCTCCGAGCAGCACGGCCCCGACAAACACCAAACTTCTCAGCGCCTCCATCTGCCGCGACCCGCCGCCTCTAGTCCATGTTCCTCCGCTGGAGGTGCCCGACGAGGAGCCGCTGTGCTGCGGCTTCTCTTTAGTCCCCAGGTTAAGTTTGGAAGTAGTTTCCAGCTCGGTGCGTTGCGGCGGTTCTTCGTCTCCCAGACGCACGGACTTCCTCCCTGAGCCTGCTGGTAGTAAAGCGTGACAGCGGCCGAGGGGCGCGCTCCCGTGAAGGCCTGAGCGGGGAGTGGCAGGTTGAGTCCGCCCTCACTCCAGACTCCTTCATCTGCACAGACTGAGACTTCTCTCCTTAAACCTGAAGATCTGAGTTGAGACTGCAACTAGTTTATTTTAATCTGAAGAATTGAGTTGAGTCTGCAACTAGTTTAAGTTAATCTACAGAATTGAGTTGAGTCTGCAACTTGTTTAAGTTAATCTACAGAAATGAGTTGAGTCTGCAACTAGTTTATTTTAATCTGCAGAATTGAGTTGAGTCTGCAACTAGTTTAAATTAATCTACAGAAATGAGTTGAGTCTGCAACTAGTTTAATTGAATCAGCATAATTGAGTTGAGTTTGCCACTAGTTTAAATTAATCTGCAGAATTGAGTTGAGTCTGCAACTAGTTTATTTTAATCTGCAGATCTGAGTTTAATTTGCAACTTGTTTCACTTAATCTGCAGATCTGAACCTCTGCAACTAGTTTAATTTAATCTGCAGAAATGAGTTGAGTCTGCAACTAGTTTCATTTAGCCTGCAGATCTGAATTTAGTCTACAACTAGTTTCACTTAATCTGCAGAGTTGAACCTCTCCAACAAGTGCACTTTCCTCTCCTGGACTTCTGGTATAAAGTCCATATATAGAAGTCGATGTGAGAACACAACAGGGGAGCGTCTAGATCTTTTCAGACACGACCTGCGGGTGAAGTCAGGAGAATTGGATCCGGACTATATCTTACTCACATGCAGAACGCAGTTCAAGACTTGCCTAAGACTTGTATCTACATATTTAGACATACTTAGAACAGTTGGTGGAGGTATGTGCTCTATTGAGTGCCGTCCCAGTTTCTTCATCTATGACTTCCCTCAGAGTCCCTCTTCAATGAGGCCTCCTCTCTGTCTTACTATCAAATATGACTTTTCATGCAAGTATAATAAAACTTAATTATCGATTTTCCAGTTCTACCTTCTTTTCCAATGGGTTTTTGTGATTCATTGATTTTTCTAAAGAGAAATTCCATCCCAAGTGAGTTTGCAGAGCATCTTCTTCTTTTCTCATGCCCTTCACTTAGCCATCACAAATCAGGAGTTAAAGGAGGAAGAATAACGTCTATTCATCCCAATCTGTCCAGTCTCCCCACCCACAGCAGCCGAGGGTCAGAGTCCAACGTGGTGCACAGAGCTATAAGGAAACAACACAAAAAGTAACTGACTGAGCCAGACAGAACACGAGTCCCAGGCGAGGGTTAGTGGTTCTGCTGGTGTTTAAATGTTTGATTCCCACAATAATAAGCCCAGTTGATAGCCACTGTGGCCTTCAGGGGACTGAGCATGTTCAGTATACTGGGTGAGCGATTTACAAATGTTTAAATATCAATAAAATTAATTAAATCAAATGTATTGAATTCTCAAGAAATAGTAAAACCTATATAAACACAGAGAAGTGTTTCAAATATTTAGCTTTTATGTTTTGAACGCATAAATAATGTATATTTGTTTTGGGGCCTCGTGGGTAGATAAGTGGGGAGGCTTGTGATACTGTAAAAAACTCATAGAACCCAAGGACAACCACTACATATACTGAATAAATGTGTAAGAGAGATTTGTTTTTTTAAATGTGTGGCATCACATCAGTAGTTTGATTTAACAGGCATAACAAATACAGACCTTGGGATATTGTAGACATAATGACAAAGATCTGTGCGTTTAATTCTGCCACAAGGTCAGTAGCACTTTCAGATGACTGTGGAAAAACAGAGGAAGGATTCACTTCTTTCACTCTGGAGTAAATTGTTGATTTTGCAGTGTTATTTAAAGGTTCAGTGTGAAGAATGTGATGACATCTAGTGGTGAAGTTGCATAATGCAGCTGAGTACCCTTCACCTGACCCTCCCCTTTAAAACATGATAGAGAACCTTCAGTCGTCATAAAACTCAAAAGATGTATAGTTTGTCCAGTCTGGGCTACTGTAAAAAAAACATGGCGTCCTCCGTAGAGAGGACCCGCTCCCGATGTTAATATAAAGTATAAAAATATAAAGGGTCCATTCTTGGGTAAAGAAATAAACAACTTGTTCAATTTAGATGAAATACATTAGTGAAATACATCAATAGGATAATTGTTCACCTAAATCTTACACACACACCTTATCAGCTACTATCACAACAAGTTAATAAAATAGACTGAATATAAAGATGGATGATTCGTCTCCTCCTTCTCCCACTATCCAGAAATTAAGCTAAATTACCCTGGATATAAAAGCTGCCATTTCGTGCATTTGGTAGTCGACCGACCAATCACAATTCAATCTCAGCTATCAATAAACCCATTTTACCCTTTTGGTCCATGTCCCATCCAGTAACATGGAGAAGGTGGGATGTATGTACCAATACTGTAGCCAGCCACCAGGTGGTAATCAAGACGCTGTGGCTTCTCCTTTGGGGAGTTGTCTAGGGCCCAGAGCTGAGAGGGGCCCCCCTGAGAACAGCTGATTACATCTGTCCACAGTGAAAACCCCCTCACAGTCCATGATGGGCTCCGATGGTTGGAAACCCCCAACAAAACCCTCTAAAGATTAGTACTTTTAAATGTGTGTGAATGAGATAGTTGGTGTTGCACTTCAACTTGAAATTGAAGAGACGAATCATGTCGGGGGGAAAAACCACAGCAGAGCCTGAGTCCTTCACAACAAAGAACATTTTTATTTGTTCTGACTTGTTAAATATTTTTCTCTTTTTGGTCAAATAATCGGTGCGAGGAGGAAAGTGCCCTCGGGAGGAGAGGTGACGGGGCCCAGGGCAGCAGGCAGGGGGCAGCAGATGGTTATGAGACTGGTTATGAGTCAGGAAGAAGAAAGAACAGTGAGATGTACAGAGCAGAAAGTGGAGTTTGATGTTAATTCCTCCAGAAACAAATAACTTCAGGTTAATTCTCAACAGTAGACAAAGTATTTGCAGTAGATTAGTGATGAAATTAGATTTTGCTCAAATGGGCTTTTCAGGTGTTTATTTACCCATTGACACCATTTCACAAATGTCAAGTACACATTAACTGATAAATACACTTTTGCCAATATGATCTATTTATTGTTTCTTGTCCCCTTTTTGCCACCAGGACCAGTGACGACCTCTCCGTGTCTTTTGTCCTCTGTCTTCCCCCACCCCCCCTCACAGGCTGTCAGCAAAGCTAAATTTACCCATCGTCTCACACACGCATTCACGCAGCGAATGTCCAACACACACACTTACACATGAGTGCTATTATAAAAGGGTCGAGCACAATCTAGCTCACTCCCTCCCTCAAACACACAGAATCAGTGTATCATGGACAAAACAACACAATGTCCAGTCAAGGCAACGTGTACACACAGAGTGGTCATTGTTCGCATTCTCACACAGGAATACAACGGTAGAGGCAGTATTTCAAACAAAAAAACGCATGTACAGTACACACACACACACCCATAAAGTGCACATATGGAGTGGAAACTCTGAGGGGTGAAGATGGACACGGTGGGAACTCAAGAGTTTTGATGGAAGGAAACTGATTTCATCCAAACAGTGGAAACATGGTCTTGGACAAGCAGGTTGTGATGTAAGGCAGGCAGTATGTAAGGCAGGCATTGAGGGACGTGGAGTGTTTCACATGATGGGGGCAGTTTTCTGTGAAGCAGCTGGTTGTGTGTGTGTGTCGTTCTGGGGATGTACTGCAGCCAAATCAAAATAATGGACGTCAAATGCCTGAACACTCTTTCTCGCTCACACACACGCACCTGCATGCACACATACACCTCCTACCTCCAGAATTTATTAGGAAAGAAAAACACTTCCTGTTGCATTGTTCATAAATCCTACCTCCCACTCAAAGGCAATCCAGGTGAATAAAATAAACACTTTTATCATCATCATCAGAAATACCCCAAAATACCCAAATTAAAAGTCAAGTAATCAAAGTAAAAGTGTCAACAGAATAAAGCACAAATAGGTCGACAACAGTGGAAAATAACAAAACGCAGCTAAAAAGAGAATCTAAAAGGAGAAAGAAAAGCAGCGATGGAAACAACAGAGGCACGAAAATAAAAGGTGTGATGGTGAGAAGAGAGGGAAAAAAAATACACAGTCAGCTAGAACGGCCTGCAAACATAAACCCCCTTCTCACGCTCTCTAGATCAATCTGCTGGCAGCTAGCCGACCCCAATGTACCCCCCCTCCCCTACACCCATCGCTGGCCCTGCCAGTCCACACTTGGCACGGACGGACCCTGGACACAAACTGTACCAGCACGAATCAGGTTAACAACAGCCTGGCAAGTGATTTGGTGCCATCTATTGTCAGCGACAGCAAACTGCTGCTTGTGCAGATACAAGAGGCTGGTGACTCGTAAGCTCAAAAGGTAAAACGTGGTTTCAGGGGATCAATTTCAGAAGCAACAAAGAGTCACAGGAAACAGGATTATTGACCCACAGTGTCACAAACTGGTTCTGCTGTGGCAGAGAATACAAAACATTTTCCCATCAATCCTGTTTTACAGTTGTGAGCGATGGCAAAAGAAAGGTAGCACACATTTGAGAACAAGGCAAAGTTAAGTAGAACAAGCATCAACGGTGATAATTCTCATTTTCTCAACAAAAAAAAAGGAAATAAATACAAGAAATCTCCAAACAGGATAAATGTAAACAGAGGCTACTTCGATGGGAGTCATCGCGGTGTCATGCATGTCATCTGGGAGGCTGAGCTACTTCCGTGTTTGGGTTTCCAGCGGCCCCGGTCGCGGGGGAGTGAGGGCGTCGGCGTGGTGATGAGGCATTGAGCTCCTCCTACTCGACTTTCACACCCATCTTCTCTGTGTTCAATAAGTAGAGGCTGTCGTCTATCAGGAAACTGGAAGAGGAGCAGAGTAAGGATGAATCATCAGGTATTTATCTTTCTACTACTGTTGCTTGTTATTCTATCAGAAATATGTTTTCTCTCCTCAGTGAAACTATGAAACAAGGAGGTGGCAGCTGAGCGGTCGAACCTGTAGAAAAGGAAGTGCACCGGGATGGTGCTGAGGTGCCACACAGCGTGAGCATCCAGAACCCAGTGCAGCGGGGGGAAGTCCATCAGCTCCAGAAGGGCCAGGCCGTGAAGCAGCACCACCACCAGGCCGCACTTCCACCAGTACGGCAGCGTCCGCCGGTTCTGCCAACACCAACACAGCCACCACAGGAGGTTCACCATACCTGGAATGATCCAAAGAGGGAGGGAGGGAGGTGGAGTCAGGGAGCGTTCGAGGAAAAGTAGCGAGAAAAACTAAATTATTCTTCCCAGCACTGAAAGTTAACACAACCATTAAAAACCAACTGTTACGAACAACCAAATACCAAAGGGGTTTACCGATGCTGACGTTAGCAGCCATGTTGTAGCCATAGTCAAAGCTGACGAAGGTCAAGTAGGACACGTGCGAGGTGAAGGCCAGGATGAGAAGGACTCCCACCATGCTGGAGACCCCAGGTCGCTTCAGACCCACAGTTCTGTCAAAGAGACGAGTGAGACCAGAGTGAATAGAAATAATGACACAGGAATGAGAGTGAGTGTAAAATACTCATAATAACAGCCTAACATATTATTTAGCTTTCGGGCTTCTTGACTTTATTAATGGCTTCTATTAATGAAAATACTCACTAATCTGATCATCTATTTAATCATTTCTGGATGTGATTCATCAACATAATGGACGAAAAAAATGTTCTGCTAACTGAGCTGATCTTCACCATACTTTGAATAAACAGGTGAACACAGAGAACCGTCATTACCACAGGCCAAACAAACAGCCCAGTCCAAACAGGCATCATGAACAAACTGAGACATTCCCCTTGTGTTGTTATAGAGCTCACCTGACACAGCACAGGTAGATTGAGTAAAGAATCACAGCTGTTGCACAGAAGTAATCCATTTTCTGAAAGAGGAAAAACATTTACTGAAGTCAGAAATCAACATCACGGATTAAGATTAGAAAAACAGCTTGGGTGGGGGGGGGTAGGGTATCAGCATTAGGATGCTAGTGATTAGCTTGACTCATTAGCTGATGAGCATAACACTGATCTCAGCAGATGGCGGTGGGGGAAAGACAATTCAGCAGTTAAGAGGTTTAATTTCCAATTAACAATTAATGAACTGGTCCCCTGTTAAGTCAAGTTGCTTGTCTAAGTATTGGAAACTCCCAGCTCTCAACAAGCCTCCAAATAAACAACGAGAAGCTGCCGCCAGCTCACAAGGACTATTTTCCTCAGTAGTAATTACAACCAACTGGAGCTATAAACGCTGAGAGAGGATTCAATTGACATTAGTCAGATGGAGTTACCCGTGTTGCTCTCTTTCTGCTGATGAGGCTTTAAATCTGACTGACAGGCCCCTGATAAAGACGTCTTTTTTAAACGACTTCCACTCAATGAAGCATCAACGTGAAGAAACTCTGAGATCCTGATTTCCATTACCTCAGTGAGATAGGTGTCCCGGGTGTGAAACACTGTTGACCAAAACCAGGCGTTGAGAGATACCTAAAGAAAAGAAACACAAAGGCCTTTGTCACACAAGCTGCTTTCAGACATTTACCATAACCTTCTTGCCGGCCAGCCCTCTGTCTGGAAAAACTGACAGTGAGCAAGTGCTCGTGTTAATGACGGAGCTCAGCACATCTTGGACCCACCAGAGAGAAGGCGTTGATAGTGCGGTACATGGGGCTCTGGCGTGGCACCATGCTCCGATAGCGCAGCAGCATGAGAAGGCAGGCCAGGCCGTTGAGCAGAGAGGCCAGGGCAGAGGCTGGTTCTTCAAAACACAGGAAGCGCGTAAACGGCCACTATAAAGAAAAATAATAATACATAAAATATGTCAGCAATATATTTTGACGTGAATCTAGCCTGTCTGATATAGAATAATTTCAGACTATGGTTATGGTGAACACGAACCTTGCCGTGGAACTGGGGGACTCTGTAGCCCTCGGCCTGGTAAAGACCCACGGTGGTCCACATGCACTGGTAGCTACAGTCGTCACGGCAACTCCAACCTGCAACAAAGGAAATGACAGAGATGCTGAGGGGGTCAGAGGTCCTCTTATGTCTCCAACAAATAACTCAACAAATTGATTAATATAAGATATACTTATTTATGACATATGTGCTTGTAAAATACACACAAATTATATCTTCATTGAACCTTCATTTTAGATATTTCTTGTTGTTGTATTGTATAACCTGGCCCATATTACTTTTTTAACTGATTTGCCATGTTTGTGTAATGTAACAAAACAGTGCAATTTCTTGGTTTCTCTTAGTTACAGTTAAGATAAGATACGATAGTAAGTAAGTTAGTAAGTAATAATAAGTAACAAGCAATACTGAAGTGTAAGGAAATATAGTAAAAAACAAGACAAATACGCGCTTCAAAATATAAAAATCACAATCATGAGCTGGAACAACAGGACGATGCATGTTTCCTTCTAGAGAACTGAACATAACTTTATGATTGACTGATAAGGTTCAGCTATATTTCAGTTTACTTTGCTGACAATTAAGTACAATTTTGAAATATCAAGTTCAGATGGAAACGAGTCTCTCTATTAAACTTCTCAGTCTCTTAATAGAAGTGTCCTGCTGTTGGATTTGGTTTGAAACCTGCCACAGTGCCACCACCACACAACTGTTAATGACTAATGGATGCACGGGCCTGTAGTTGCACCTGAACCAGCCGGTCAAACTGGATTTGACAGTTTCAATCCAGTTCGTCACAGAGCAGCACAAGTTTCATGCAGACATCAGAGGTGAGGACTAAAGAGCTGTGAGTTCTGGAGCAGCTCCAGCAGAGAGCACAGTAAATACAGAGCAGTCAGATGATGACACGTGTAGTAGATGTAAACATGTTTATCATCACAGGGGGGGGCAGAAGGCTCCAGGGTGCTAGCCAGCTCCGCTAGCCTGACCCACCTGGCTTCTGCAGCCGCTACCTCTCACCTGTCAGCGCCATGTACTGCGGCTGGGCGGACTGGAAGCCCCGCAGCCGGGCTCCGGTGCAGTTGGTCCGGACGCACTGCTTCACGCAGTCCCGGTACACCGGCTCCTTGTCGCCCTGAGAGGAGCGGACCGCGGTCACCGACAGCAGGAGCAGGGCGACCGCGGCCAGCAGAGCGGGGGGGCGGACAGATGTGCAGCGGGGGGACGCAGAGGCCATGGCGGGCGGGCGGGCGGGGTGGTGGGTCTCGGCCCAGGCGGGACTCGCGGAGGCACGGCTCGGTCTTCCACTGCCGCCGGTGCTCGTCAGCGCGGAGCCATGTTGGGTCCAGTGGGAGACGAGCTGGGCCGATTGTGTTGAACTGGGACTGTGGGTCCGCTGCCCCCTGATCACACGCACACAAACACACACTGCTTCCGCTTTCTGTCTTCAAAATAAAACACGAAATCTCCCCTCTCCTCTCAGCTCACCTGTAGATTCACTCCCAGATACTATTCTGTGCTTTTATTTTGAGGCGGTAACGTGTTGTTCCTTCTGGTTTTACTTCCGGTTTCGGTTGGTCACGTCACCTGGTCACGTGACTGCCTGATCTTTGAGTTTACATATAAATATATATAAGAAATGGTCGTTATAACACTTTTTACCATAACTAATGATAAATAAACAATAATAACAAATACTAATATTAATATGTCAGTAAATTTAATTCTCAGATAAACTTGAATGTCCATTACTCATTAAATAAATTAATTATTCAGATTCTGAGACTTTCACTCTTGGCCTGAGTGAAAAGCTAAAGATGGAAAACTGTTTTACACTTATTTCAACCTTTATTTTAACTCTTTTATTTTGTTTAGATTTCCCCAACAGAAGTTGTCATGTTTGCAGAATTTGATCCAGCAACCCACTATGGATTTCAGAATCTCAGCCTGTTCTCATTTCAGTCGTGTATCATGGTCCACAGGGAAATATGTTGTATATATGTATTCTGTGTATTATTGTGTGTTTTCATTATAATGGCCGACTCTCTTGTACATTAATGGCTTGATGCAGCATGGCTCTGCACTGATGTCGGGACTATTAATAGACTTTAAAGCTCAGAATTTTTGCCCAGAAATGATATACAGCTATCAATCACCATTAAAATGATCCTATCCCAACTTTATGCAGTCAGCATAATGCCCGGTCATTCAGCTTTCACCCACACCCCCACTCAAACCAAGAGACAGTGGCGTACAAAAGATAATGTATTTTATTTGTGTTTCTTTATTTGTTACAGTGGAGGCACAGACAACAACAGGAGGGGAAACTAAAGTGAGAGGGATAAAGAACAGTCCAAAACAAAGCTGTTTTACTTTTGTTTATTTCTTTCCTCACTCCTGCTCACCCTCTTTCACCATCTCTTTCTCTATTTACATATATTTACCTCTTCTCACTGCAACTCTTCCTTGTATACATGTGTATAAGAGAGGCAGATTTAATAAGAGCCGGGGTAGGGAAACTATTATAGCACAATACTCCCACTCTTTCACTGTGCACCCCTCCCTCATACATTTGCAGGGACAAACCCGTAAATCACTCTGTGTCAGGTTCAGACTAACGGAGCACATGGGTTGCTTACTTGTTTCAAGCAAGAACCGCCGGACCCTGAGAGACGTTCCCTGACTGACCTCCTCGACGCAGAGGAGCAGAATGAGAGACGGGAGGAAAAGCAGGAGGAACAAGAGGCAGGGACAGAGATGGAGAGAGAGTTTCACTGGCACAAGATTATCTTTTATTGAAAAAGAATCCCATGTTCCCCCTGTTGTTACTCACACACAAACACCCCCACAGCCTCCATTCCTCTCACTGAGGTTCTCGATAGAGGAGACAAGTCTTTTCGTAGTGAGCTGGCAAGCGGAAAGAGTGGGCCGGGGCGCGAGCGTGTGCGAGGACGCCTGGGTGCTGGAGAAGAGGGAGTGAGTGGATGCTGAGGCGTGAAGGGGCTTGAACGGAGGTAGAGGTCTTAAGAGAAGGGGGACGATTTATTCCTCCTTCTCTTCTCCGTGTGTGATGACGTAGCAGATGTTCTTGTAGTCAACATTGCCGGCCACATCAGGGGGGAAAGCCGCCCACAGGTTGGTCATCTGCAAAAGAGGAATTAAAGATTCACAATCCTGGACAACTTAGGGAAAACGACAGAATGTGAACCCCCTGACGGGGAGAGAAAGACAGAACAGCTCACCTCCTCAGCGGTGAACCTGTCGCACTGGGTGGTCAGGAGCTCCTCAAGGCTGCAGGGGGGAAACAAACATGAGCTGTCGTGTCAAGATTCAAGAGGAAGAGACGAAGAAGCTGTGAATTAAAGTGAAAAAACAACTCACAATTCCTTCTTGATGGAGCCAGTGGCCTCGGGGTCCAGGACCTTGAAAGCGCTCACGATGACGTCCTCGGGATCCGCACCTATGACAGCACAATGAGTTGATAAGATAAGAATAATAAATATGAGGAAATATCAAAATAGAAATAATAAATACAAAGGAAATGTTTGCATTGAATAAAGGATAAAAAATAACTAATTATATGAACTGTGAATTAATTTGAGCAGATCGGAAGATGAACGTGCCCCTCGAAGTTCCACGTATTTGATGAAATAAGAAAAGGGAAATAAATAAGAAGTTCTGCGTTAAATATCTGCGTGGACGCACCCTTCAGCTTCTCGCCGAACATGGTCAGGAAAACGGTGAAGTTGATGGGGCCGCTGGCCTCCTTCACCATGGCCTCCAGCTCCTCATTCTTCACATTCAGTTGGCCCATGGTGGCCAGCACGTCCCTGAGGTCGTCCTTGCTGATGATGCCATCTCTGTTCTGGTCGATGATTGTGAAAGCCTGCCAGGGAACAAGTAAGACGACACCTTTAATCTACAGGCTTAGCTCATTAGAAATAAAAACAGACATCCTCACATTTCTAACGAGGTCCTTATCGCTCGTGTTAATTATTTCCGTGCGGTAGCCTGCCAACGCAAACGTGTAAACGTGGTGCTGTTGTCCACTTCTCGGCCCACGTAGCTGGGCGCAGCAGCCAGTGAAACCAAAGATGGCTTTGGAAACCTTTTGGGACTTGGCAGCTGGTCCACCACTTGTCTTTCTAAGGTGTTAAAACGGTCTAGGAATTTGAGACAAGCCCCTTGCGACATTTAAGGAGAAGGTATTGATTACAGCTGTCATTCTCCACCCTCGCTTCGTCTCATGACAGAACAACCTGCCCCAAATATTCTTTCACCTTGTGTTGCCTCTAAGTGAATCAGCTGACTGACTGCAGCCATTTTGTTCTTTTATTTCTACCTGGATACCAAAGTAAAGCCCCCTAATAAAGCATAAACATTTTTCTTCCCTCTTTCTTCCCTGTGTCGACTCAACATAACATCTTTAACCTCTGTATTTTGCCTTTGTTCCTTGGACCTTGATTGCGACTCTGCTGCTTTGAATTAATGTCACCGTCCACCAGCTGTTGGGCGGCATTCCAGTGGGGTCACAGAGCGACTGTTTCCAGGCCCCGTGGCAGATTACTGAGCTGCCACAGGGGAGAGGTAGCTGCCGTCACCAGAAAAGCTCTGATTTACTGTCCTGTCACGCTGACGGGGACGATCGGGTCTACATCTCTCTGGAGCTTCCTCCTCGCCTTAGGTCAAATGACAGCGCAACTAAATGTCCCTCTTCTCACGGGACCTAAAGGGACCTCAAATCTTGCTGCTAGAACATCTTTAAGAGATCATTTGAGGAAGAGGACGTTACCTCCTTGTACTCCTGGATCTGGCTCTGCTCAAACATGGAGAACACATTGGAGGATCCACCCTCACCCTGCTGCTGCCTCCTCTTGGCCTTCTTGGGTGCCTGGGAAAGGATGAGAGGTAAAATACAATTGAAACAAACAAAACATGGAACAAAAAATACATCCTGGCAATCTCACAGAAAAATAGAAAGATAAACGGAGGCCTGTGTGTTGTCTAACACCAAAGGATGCACAGGTGCAGGTTTAAGATATTTCTCCGTCCAAATTACTCAAACAAATAAAGAAAAAGCCCAAAATAAGTATTAAATTGTCCAGATTCTGCAATAAGTATTAAAACATTCTTGGTAGCAGGTGATTTGTTTTCCATGCATAAATAAATCAGAGTATTTTAAATCTATCAGTTTAGGGTTAACGACTAAATAAAATCTTTGGGGGTTATGATGTTAAGGCAATTATTCCCAAACAGCTTGTTTCAGAATTTTAATCCTGATCCAAACTTCGGCTCAAGCCAGCAGGTTAAAGTAAGACTGGGTCCACATCCTCAGCTTGTGAGATGTTTGTGGGATGTTGGTAATCCAGACAGCAAATGCATCAAGTGATGCTTTTCACCTCATCAGATCCTAGATCCCTAGAGACTGTTTTTCCACACTCACCATCTCTCAAGTTTCTGGGGTTGTTGTTGATGGTCAAGAAGAGAAGCCTACGCAAAGACGATGTGACTGACATGTAAGCAACGGACCCTAGGGGCCTTATATACTAGCCCAACGGGGGGCTAACTTTAGCCGCACCATCAGGTTTGGCAGGAAAACAGAGCTGGAGGAAAGTAAGTGAATGAGGGAGGAGCGAGGAGGTTGCGGGACGGATCGGCTTACCGATGCTCCGAAATAGGCCACTGGAGTCTTGGAATGAGGTGAATTCAATGCCAACAGAGGCCTGACTTTGGTGACATCTGTGGACTAATATGGCCAAACTGACAGACAGGGACATGCTGAGGGACAACTGAAATCTCCCCCCCCCCACCCCCCCTCCCTCAATACCCTTCTCCTCCTCCTCAGGGGTCTTTGTCATGGCTATTTTTGGTTTTTATATCCACTGCGAGAGGACAAACACCCAGTGCAAGATGACAGGTTACCCGCTGCTGCAACCGGGAAAGTTATCCTGCAGTCAGCCACACTTTCTATCAATTAACGCTCCTGATCTCCTCAAGGCGCTGACGTGTAATCGCAGTTAACATATCCTGGAGTCATCGCCTGTCCAGATGAAAGGTTTGGTCTGAGGTTTGGTCTCACTATGAAGCCGGGATTATAAACAGTCATGAAACTTGAAATCATTTGGCCGATACGCTTTGGTCCCGCTCCAATAATGACACTCGACTACTGCTAGTCGTCCAGACACAAGTGACCTTTCATCAGTGAGAAACGTAAACAACCTTTAACTACCGACACATGTGGTCAGTATTGTTAAATCCATTGTAGATATTTTACACACAGAAATATAATTTTTTGTATTTTCTACAAGCATTTTGTGCACATGAAGACGTTACAAACAATTAACAGTTAAAAAAGTATGTATACATTAAGCTTAGTATCACGTGACATAATTTAAAGATCCTTAACGTCCACTTTTCAATGTCTGACTTCTGATTCCCTGAGATTGTGGTGTTTGGACTAAATGAGCAGCTTTCCCACTCTCAGTCTGACGCACTAATTTTGGGTGCTGCTTCTTCAGGCAGGCGCCCAGTATAGTTGCTTTAGAATAGGAGGACGCCGGCCCACCCACCTCTCTCCATATATGAGCTACATAGGCTGCAATCAATCACACCACGGTACAGCTAAGGTATGTATTGGGACCAGTGATACTGTTCCCTCAGTCGTTCGTACGCCTACAATTTCAAGTCGCAAAATACGACCTCATTTTCCCCAAAGGTACAAATGTTTACGTGAGGTTCATCTTATTGAGACGTTTGCAGTGAATCAGTGGGAAGTGAAACCCTGTGCACAGAGGGCTGCGTGCAGGAGAGCGACCACGTCCAGTGTGGGGCTTGAAGGTGAAAAGAGAGCGAGAGACACAGAGGGAGAAAGAGACCAAGCTCAGTCAAAGACCATAAAAACAAGACAGCTGGACAGACTGAAATAGCCCCGCCGCCCCCCCCCGCCGTTCTCTTTATCAGCCATTTTGACTCATGGAGAAAATTCACCAGACTTCACCCTTCTTGGCCTGCACTGCCATGCAACTGGTAGCCTTATTTTACCCATGGTCAGAAGTCTAATTTAGTCCTGCAGTAAAATCAGTCAATTAAGGGATCAATGAGATCTGATTATTGGTATCAAACCTCCGTGCTTCTTACGTATTGAAAAACAACTTTTCTTGTCAAGAGGGACTCAAAGTAAAGGCTGGACACTATCAGCCAAATGTCAATACTTATCACGATATAAATGCCACATAATTTTTTATAAAAAAATTTCCTCTGAGTGAAAGTTGGGGTTTTTAACTCTTCGTTATGGGTAGAGAATGAAAATTACATAATTCATAAACAGCAAAACATTTTACAAATGTGAGGTTTGTCAATTGGGTTATACCTCTCTCTGTGTTTACACAATTCATCGTTATTATAAAGATATATATTGGACTTTAATTGTAAAGCTAGTGATAGATATGTATATAAATATACTGCGATAATTATTGATATCCTTTTATTTTCCAGTCCTACTCAAATTATTATTGGCTGTTATGCTATTGTGCTATTCTGATTATCTTCTAGTTATTTTAGAATATAACCACACAGCACCTGTTAAAAGGTTTTAGAAGAAAATGTATTTCCATGGGCAATAATGGAAAATGCAGATTAGCAGAGTTTATCCCGGTAAATCAGATAAAGATAAAACAGGTCACAACTGCAGTCTCTTTATACAAATGTATGGTGTGTGTGTGTGTGTGTGTTTGTGTGAGATTCACGTAACTGTCATAAGGAACATAAATCAATAGGGAAGCAGGTCACAGATCATTTATTGACTCTATCACATCGTAAAAAACAACTATATCTTAAAAATATTTTTCATATTTGTAAAACCTATTTACATTGGTCCTTTGCAATGTTACCATGGCTACTGAAATTAAAGTTTAGACCCATCACATTCATCAATTTATCCAAAATCGATCAAGTTCTCCTCATGAACGTCTTCACCTCCTTGTCCTCGTTTTGACCAATTAACAATCAGTTCTTTGACTTCTCTTCCAAAATCTTCGTGCAGTTTACTGAACTCCTCCAAGCACATCGCTGACCACTCCCCCATGGGCGGAGCCGGGGCGTTAATCGGCACCACGTTGGCGTTCCTCTTCGGCCAGAGCTTGGGCGATCTCTTACTGGCTGTTTTGGAAGAAATGGTCGGAGCTAGAAGCATCGGACCGGAGCTCAGCCCGGGTACTGTCACCACGGCTGGAGCTGCGAACGAGGGCGGCGTCGAGGGTGGTCTGCTCTGATAGGCTGCTGAGGATCCGGCCTCTAATGTGCTGAAATTTGGCATCGTGAAAGGGTTCGTTGATTCACCGGGTAAATCAGTTAAAAGATCTGTGTAAGAAACAATGGAAAACAATCAAACAGCTGAAGTGACAGGAATGACTGACCCTCTCTGCCACCCGAGTCCAAATCACATGTTAAACCACTTTCAGGAAAATGATCAAATGAATTAAATGTACTATATGTAACTTTACATACAAACACCTGTATCATATAACCTTTGAATGACCCTGCAGTAAACAAAACAGCCTTTGTTAAGTTCATCAGGTTCATGTTCAGTTGACTCATAAACAAAGAGAAGCTAGATTCAACTCTTTTGTGTTATTGTCCCAGACACACACACACACAATACGACAAAACAGTTAATATTTTACAATCAAATATAACGGAACCACAAACTCTGCATTGAAAAACTCCACAGGGTTGAATTAACAGCTCTCAAACTTGTATATACAGGGATGTGACAGGTGTTTTTAACGCTGTACCACGGTGTAAACAGTGATGCACACGCCCCCCCCCCGCCCACAGCTGCTCCCCTCAACACAGACTCCTCTCTTTCACCCACATGAGATAAAAACACCCGGAGCTTCCTGCCGCTCACCTCTGTACTTATTCTCCAGGTCCATGACGAGCAGCGCCAGGTAGTTGTGGTTGGCCGACAGCAGGGCCTTGATCCAGCTCTCCTGGCCGGCCTGGTCCTCGGCAGCGAACTTGTACGTGCGCAGGCCCGGCTCGCCCCACACCAGCGAGAAGGCGAACGGCTCCTCGGACTCGCACAGCTGGATGGTGCAGCCCTCCAGCACGATCACTCCGATCAGGTCGCGGTCGTCCGCCCGCTCCTTGTAGAAGAGGAGGTTCCCCTTCAGCACGCACCAGCGCTTCGAGTAGGAAGTCTTTATCTCACCCTGTGTGACATTCGAGTCAGTTACTGAATCAGTTACTGAGTCAGTTACTGACTCATTTACGCAATTTCTTACACAACTGTGCGGGTGAAGTAAGCAGCTGACAGGGAGGTGAAATGTCGCAGAAAGCTTCCAGGAAACTACGGAGGCAAACATTTAAAAACAGAAATGGAATGACCGTCTATGCTTAAAGACATTTTGAGAGTCTTCTAAACAATTCTAGCATTCTATTTGTTTATCTGACTGATCAGGGCTGAAATGTCATTGAGGCCTGGGAGTTTGAAGGATCTGCTGGTATTTTAGCTGACTCCGATTTTCTGGACATGACCTTGAATCTGGTGGAGCCACTCTCCCAATTTGGGAGGGGTCACAGTCGATAAAGCTCCCACTTTAACATGGATCACCTTCCACATCTGTTCTAGCTGCTCTTTCAGCCCTTCAATCTTCTCTCGCTCCCTTTTCCTGTCTGCTGGGATCTCCCTATCTATCGATAAGGCCATGTTTATCCCATCGGGACTCGGGCACCTCTAATCCCCACCCGGCACAGATGTACCTGCACACTATCCCAGCCACCTGGTTCTGCCTGTCAGTGTCCTCTGTCCCAGCCTGCATCTCACACCCTGTCTCACGGGCATCTTTGCATCTTTGAGGTGGACCCTAGCCTCTATGGATCTTGTGCTTAGGCCCTGTTCCTCAGACCAGCCTTTTACCACCACTGGGAGGAGAAGGTACACATGCAATAAAGCTCAAGTAAAACAGACAAAAGCAAGTGGAAATTATTTCATTTTTGAAATATAATCTACATGTGCATATTGTGGTATTTGAGTTATTACCTTCTTGAACAGGAACCCCTCCTTGTCCACAGGTGAGCTGCACGATTCAAAATGCGCCAGAATCTTCCCACCAACCTTCATTTCAACACTCTGTTCAACACACAAACAACAACAACAACACAACTTTAATCAGCTGCTACTTCCTGATGTGTTGTTCACATTATAATGACGTGTTCAAACAACAACACAACTTTAATCATCTCCTACTTCCTGATGTGTTGGTCACATTATACTGACGTGTTCAAACAACACAACTGTATTCATCTCCTACTTCCTCATTTGTTGTCACTATTATACTGACGTGTTCATAATCGTACCACAACGTTATTTAACGCGTTTAATAGGAGGTCACGCGCAGTTTAAGTTTGTTGTTTTACTTTCACCGCAAATGACATCGACGTCTTGTTTTGACGCGTCGGTACAGTTTGTTTGAGTCGCTCGTTAGTTTCACTTCCTGTTTGCAACGTGGCGATTTAACAGTGAAAAGATGAAGAAGAGGAGGAAGAGGAGGAGGAAGAAGAGGAAGATAAGACACAGTTTGTGGTTCAGGGATCGGACACGTGTGGGGTTCACTCACCTTCCTGAAGTGTGGAAATGAGTTTCAGTTTCCTCTATGTGTGTGTGTGCGCGTGTGTGTCTGAGTGTCCCAATCACTTCCTGGTAGCGAAAGGTGAGGTGACGTCAGCACCACGTCACAACAACAACAACGTGCACTAAACTTTAAGGATATAGAATTATATATATTAAACATTTTGAGTCATATAAACTGTGCAAATTTAATCTTACCACAGACTCTTTCCTGTACAATAATACATGAATATATAAACTCATAAATATCAAAACTCATTTGCACCCTTATTTGATTTACGTTGTTTTTGAGATTCTATCGTTTTATTGTTTTTATTTCATTGTATTTATATTTCATTGCTGCTCACGGCTCCTCGGTAGTCGGTACTTGGTTTCGTTCCCTCTCATGTACCTCAGGTTTTGGAACGACAACACATTTTTGTAAACGCTATTACACATTTAAAACATGATATTTAGGGCTAATTTTTGTAAATTTATGTTCTTGTAGGAGGAATAAAGCCTACACACACACACACACAGAGACACATACATATGTCTTGTACTTGTAATGTAACTTAATACAATGAGCCGTGGTTCCTCAGATGTAACTTGATAATGATGTGCCCTCTCTGGCCGGCATCAAGTGTGTGTGTCTGTTTGTGTGTGAACTCCCCTGCGGTCAGTGTTGCGTGCTGTTTCCTCTGTGAAAATCCCTGACATCTGTTGTGAAGTCATGTAAGTGCAGGTGATAATTTCTCACACATTCTATCTGTGTAACATGATTCAACACAAGCAAGTAATGAAGTACAAGACAACACACATCCTCAGGACGTTATTCCTATTTAATGAAATCAGCCACAAGACGATGTTTGTTTAAAGACTCATCCACTGAGCTGTTTGAGCCAGTTTATCATATATTGAGCTGTGCAAGGTTCATTTCTTTTTATCCTAAATAGCTAAATCAATCTGCAATAAATATATCCAGCAAACATCAAAATTCCGTCATTCAGGAAAATTCTCATAATAATAATGACAATCATGCTGTCGAGAAGTATTTCAAATATTCAGTGTTAATCATTCACATTATGCTTTCGTCTTGCATTTATTTACAACGTTAAAAAAATGACACCGTGCCTTTGTATCACTGCATCTTCAGCTGTAAATCATCAGCCTCTTTGGTCTTGTTACATCATAATATACTTTTTACACAGCAGGGGAAGTGAAACTAATTTCATTCACTCCCAATAAGTGATGACACTAAGCCAGTGAGAACAACAACAGAATCCTGGACACAGATTACCTGAACAGTATGAATGTATTTTTAGTGTTATCAGTTACACCTGTGATTTTCATGTTTGGAAATGGCAAAATGGCAAAATCGTATAAAATAACATAAGAGACTAAAATCCCAAACAGCAATCGACTCCTTGGAACAATCAACCAATGAGTTACAGGAAAGTAACATTTACAAAAAGTCTGTAGCTTAATTATTTAAAATATATTAAAAACTTGACTTTTTCCACACACCAAAAAGTATCGCTCACAAACAAAGTGCGCTGATTTGAATGACACACACACTGAGTCTTGTTTCATAATCATAACTGCTGCTCCCTCCACGTCTGCTGGATCTGCAGTCTCTCTCCGATGTGGACCTTCTGGTGTCTCTTCAGGTTCTCCCCTCGACTGAAGCTCTTTCCACACTGGTTGCAGTAGTACGGTTTCTCCCCCGTGTGGACGCGCTTGTGTTTTTTCAGGTCTCCCGCCTGACTGAAGCGCCTCCCACACTGTACGCAGCCATACGGCTTTTCCCCCGTGTGACAGCGCTGGTGGATTCGCAAGTTCCCCACCCGGGTGAACGTCTTCCCGCAAACAACGCACAAGTGGGTGTCGTCTTCCGTGAAGTCCTCCCTCTTGATTCTCCTCACGTCGAACAAAGTCCTGTTGGGTTTTGCAAATCCATGCCTCCTATGTATGCTGTGCTTTGAGTGGGCGAGGACGAGTTCGTAAGGGTCGGCGCCAGCTTGTGGCGGGGGGGCCTCAGCAGGGATATGACGGGATGAGTTGCAGCTTAAGTCCACACATCCGGGATATTGCTCTGGAAGAGGCAGAGGTTCTGATGTGCTGCAGGTTGTCAGCTCTGCTTCTATATTGACGGCAGCCAGGTTCACCTCAAGTGGACAGATGGAGGGAGGATTGTGCAAATGGTGAGATGAGACAATCCTGATTTCTCTGTTTGCACTGTGTGATGGTTGGACAGTCATTGGCTCCTCAGTAGCGTACATCCCTTCCTCGGTTATGTGCATCTCCTCCTCAGGTTGTGCTTTGCAATACCCAAGCGATGTTTGTACTAAGTTGCATTCAGCCGGTGATTCAGTATTATTGTGTTTTTCATGTTCTCTGCTTTCCTGCTTCACGTCCTGGTAAGGTGTGTGGCTGCTCATCGGCTGTGGCTCTGTGTGTGTGACGCCTGAGTTGTGCGTCTGAGTGACACTGGAGTCCTGCTCGTGAGTCTTTGTGTCTTGTTTTTCTTCAGGCAACGGTCCACTGTCAGGCAGAGCAGCTGAGAAACGAATCATACAAATAAAAGGACTGTTTAATAACTTATAGACACAGTGGAGCTCAAATGGAACTGATGCATTATCTGTCATCACTACTACACTCACGTGCACTCTCTCTCGTTATTTTGTCCTGAAGCTCCAGCAGTCGTCTCTTCAGACTCTTGTTCTCCCTCTGTGTCCGGGCAGTTTTCTCCTGGTACTCTGACACCGTCTCCTTCACCACCTCCAGAACCTCCTGCACCGCCTCAGACAGCAGCTTGGCCACGCGGGCATTCAGACGCTCGAGTTTAGACATACTGAAATCAAACAGCACCCAGGAGGAGAAATGACGGTTTGGAATCAGATAAAGTATGTTTTCTAAAAGTTGTAAATTTTATCAATTTGACATGTCTGTAAATATTGTCAGTACATGTTTTTACCCCCTTTTATTGCGCCTTTCTTCTATTTATTGCTTTTATTTTATCATCAGCGTTTATGTGTTTTGTCGGTTTTTCACTCATCTGTCAGTTGTGAAGCACTTTGAACTGCAATAACCTGTATGAAAGGTGCTGTACTAATAAAGTTTGATTGATTGATTGATGACTTCTGACCAATTATGCATGATGTAAAAGACAAAAGATTGTTGACAGGATACACGTCCATACTACCAACATTATAATACAAGCTATACACATCCACTATGAAGGTGACATGTTGAATAAACATTAAAAATACTCGAAAATCTACCAAAACCTACATAACCACACAATTTCAATGCAAAGTTTCCTGATATGGAAATTACAATAACAAACATCCCATGTTAGCTTGGCAAGGAAGGTAAAGTTCATGTTTACTTGATATCTAATGATAGTTGGGTTTAAGTCGTGCAGTTAAACCAGTGTAAACCAGTGTAACCAGTGTGTGACCCGTGTATGGAAACAGAAGAGCTGCAGTACCTGGGAGCTGGTTCTGAACTTAGCATCTCAGTTTGACTCGTTAGCTTCAGGAGCTAACTCCGTGTTTTCCTTTTCTCTGTGAACATCGCAGATCTTCAACAGACGCGTCGCTCGATCTCCTTCAGCAACTCGTTCACGTTCAGTCCCAACGCGTCATCATTCACGAATTAATCCCAGAAATGGATCAAACAAATGAAAACACGTCATAGGATCATAACAAAATACGCAACACCAGGAAGCGGAAATGGATTCTCTTGCTTTTCACAATAAAAAAACATGGCTTTAATGCGTTTGTAAATTTGAAGTCAACATTTCTGTTTAATACTGATCATCCGACTTTGTTCATTTGACAAGCACAGAGTTATACCATCGTATAACCTCATATTAAATTGTGTTTTAATTACATAAGGCAAATGATACAATAAATATAAAAAAGTAAATAATAAAAGTTTTAGTAAACAAAATATCTAAAACACAGTTTGGTACTTTAAAGGTCAAACAATCATATCGAATTGTCAAACTCTGTAAAAGAAATAAAAAAGAAATAGGAAATGGTCTGTTAACCTAAATGAACTACTTGTCATTAAACACAGTTCAAGTAAACAATCCCTGGATATTCCAGCGAATTTGTATTTGCATCCAAATGTAATGGCTTCTCCCATCCTACCACAAAGTTCAGTGGATATCAGTTTAGAAGTTTTTGTGTATGATTTAACCAACAAACAGACACAAAGTCCAGTAGCTCCAGTTTTTGGTCGTAGAGAAGCCGGCATTTTACCGCAGCCTCACAGGTGCGTTTGTTGGTGTTTCTTCAGGTTACTCGAGTGGCTGAATCTTTTGCCGCAGTGGCTGCAGCCAAACGGCTTCTCTCCCGTGTGGTAGCGCAGGTGCACCGTCAGGTAGCTCGACTGACTGAAGCTCTTCCCGCACACCGAGCAGCAGAACGGCTTCTCCCCTGTGTGCACCCTGCTGTGTTTCTTGTAGTCGCCTGCGTGGCCGAAGGTGCGACCACACAACGAGCAGCGGTAGTTTTTTCTGACGTTTCTCTGGAAGGAGGCCGAGTCCGAAGAACCAGAGTCTGCACCAACAATGTTTGTGTGACTGTATATTGGAGATTGAGGCTCTTGGCCCCGACTGAAGATGAACCCCGACACGTTGTAGAGTCCTGAATTGGGTTGAGGGGGTTCAAATCGGAGTGTCGAGCTGGTGGCGGCATCATCATAGACATGATTAATGTGTGTGTGCAGGGTCTCCTCATCCAACAAGGGCTCCTCTTTCATTTGATTTGACGTAAGGGACAAAACAGAGACATTTTCCTCGATTGCAATTGTTGCAGTGGGTTCTACAGGATTTGTGGATGGTAATGATAACCTGTCATCAGTCTCAATTTTGAGAGTTCTAGGATGGCTCAAGTTATCATCGTGCAAATGTGATTCTGTCGTAGCTTCAGGGTAGAGGCACGGAGTAGTGAGGGATGCTTCACAGTCAGTGTCTGCAAATGAATCTGAAACGTCCTTATAAGCAGATTCAGAGTCATCTAACAGCTCCTGGTTCTCTCTCTGTTCCACATCCGCCTGCTGGGTTGCATTGAGACCTGCAACACAACAAAGAACATGAAGAGACTAAATAAATGATCAGTTTCCACATGTCTGGACGCCAGTGCTGAGCTGTGCTCTCTTACCACCGCTGTCCAGGTCGATTTTGTGTTGGAGCTCCTGCAGCCTCCTCCTCAGACTCTGGTTCTCCCTCTGGGTCCGGGCTGTTTTCTCCTGGTACTCCCACACCGTCTCTCTCACCACCTCCAGAACCTCCTGCACCGCGCTACACAGCAGCTTCTCCACCCGCACATTCAGACGCTCAATTTTGGACATGGCTATGAACTGAGAGGAAGAAAAATATGGAAACACTTTAAAGGACAAGATAAGATAACACAATACGGGGAAATCAGGGTAAGAGGTAAAAGCAATAAAACACATGTTGTTCTAGAGCGTGGTGAAACGTTGTGATATAATATTAGACAGTAAACAGTGAAGCAATATGGGTCAGCTCCAGGTATATAAGACATATATAGAGAAAATATACTATGATCACAGTACTAATAGTAATCATACAACCCTACAACAATACAAAATAAGAAGTGATATATAAATACGACTTAAATTTGCCATCATGCTTCTATCTGATCATCTTTCTCAGTTCAGTTAAATGTAAACACAACTAAAATCCGGATTTACACACAATCTTATAACAACATTAATGTGAACTCTTTCTTAAAATGTAAACAGAAACCTACCTCACACCCAGTTCAGTCTATGGTTGAATCCTCTTTATTTCCAGTCTGTGGTTGAATCCTGGTGTTTAACACAGCAGCGTTTTCAGTGTGAATCCCAGCTCGTTTGACCCGGATGTGAAACATTCATGTATTTACAATATTCACCTTAACGCAGAAGCTCGTGCTGAAGTTGCAGAATCCTCCACACGAATCAGATCGAGGAGTGAAAACTCTTATAAAATCAAACATGTCGCGAAAGAGTGAAATACCTTCATGATCTTCTTCCTGAGTCTTTAAAAAGGGTTGAAATGCAGAAGCTGGTGCGATGCTGCCATCTGCTGGTCAAGAGGCCAACCAAAATACGTCAAGAACATATGAACTCCTAAAAAATATATTTAAATCCCAATTTTAAAATGTGTAATTTGCTTTTTAAAAGGATGATTTTAACATGTATTTTTAATAGCTACAAGTGTACAAATGTTTTTCTTTGCTTCACATTGTTAATTCAATAAGAATAGAAGTATAAACACATATATATTTATAAGAATTTGCTTGTGCATGAATCTTCACAGTCACTAGAGATTATTCATTGCTTACACGTAGATATTGTTTATACTTATTCTACAATGTGTGAATAGGAAATTTTATCAAACGACTACTACACTGTCAATTGTCATCTTCAAGTCACATGAAACTTGAATAAGATATTTTGTATTTTAAAGTCACTTATAATAAAAAAAACACATCACACAGGTTGAGATTTTGCTTGTTCTCCTTGTTTTATTTCCCTTTGCAGCTCTTGAGATACACGACTCAGAGCACACCAAGCTAATGATAACTTATTCAACAATAAACCAGGACTTAAGTAACAGATTGCATTTACCCAAACATAAAAAGTGCTTTAAAGGTTTGATTACATGTTCAACGCTTGTCCCTAAATATTTTTTCCATCTTTTCAAATACACGTTAAAAGAAGCTGTTGTAAGACTGTGACAATATGGCAGAGAAAACAGTTCATACGAGCTGATTGGTGAACGTAGTACATTCAAACATCAGGTGGTTTTTAACCTGACACCTGGCAGGCGAGTTGGCAGTCTCACTGCTTGTCCTCGAGAGTCGTTTCCTCGAACAGACTGAGCAGGTTCTTTGGTTCAAAGCCGGGTCGGGGTACGACCTCCTCCGCTCGCACCGAGTCGGGGCCGCGCCGCTGTGACGACTTGGCGGATGAAGAATGGCGGCTGTGCACCGACTTCTCATTCACGCCGTCTGTGTGGAGCTCTGTGTGTATGGGGATGGCACTTGGGGTCAGAGTGCGGCAGGAACCATTTGAGTGGATGCTGGAGGGGGTCTGAGCCAAGTTAAAGGACCGGTCACCCTGATTTGAGAGAGTGGGAGTGCGGGATGGACTTTGATGACTGCAGTGTCGGTGAGACTGGGAGAGGAGTGGATGTGCTTTCAACAGACATTCTGGATCTGACCCTGTGTAAAGGAGCAGAGATAATATAAGTGGACTGTAAGGTGTTTCTACAAGTAAGACATTTCTAAAATACAACAATAGACAACATCTTGTGAACACAATGATTCTCTACCTCTGTGAGAAGGTTGGGGAAAGCTCTGGGTTGGTGTGATCCAACAGAAACACTGCGTCATCCCCTGGGCTGCCTGGCTCAGCGTGCATGGCGCTGAGGGACAGGGACAAACTTCTGTCCCAGCTGTCCTTAGGAGGGGTGCAGGGAGCTGGTTTGGTCCAACGAGGAAGAAAAGACAAGTGAAGGGAGGAAAGGAGTCTGCATCCAAAGCAAAACACCAACTGTGGGGAGAAAAAGACAAGAAAATATTATTAAAAAGGGCAGAAAGACACATTTTCTGCTTCAGGTTCATAATTTGTTTTCATGTAAGAATAGTTACAATTTGCTAGCTCATTTAGTTTCACAGAAAGCTGTGTTATATTTATGAATATTACTTGGTAGAGGCTGTTGATCATGGACTATGCCAATTGAGTCAATCTTTGTAAAGCCACATGATAAATATGTTTGATTATATTATTCAAACTCAAAAAGTTTAGGTTTTAAAAGTTTGACATTACCTGGCAGAGGCTGGTCAGATTCAACAGAGTCTCTGTGACCACGAGATAGATGCGCCTCTTCCACCTGTGCTTCCTGACAGAGGGAAGAGCCAGAAGCTCGTCGACTGTTGGTCTCGTAGAAGGTTCTGGGACCAGCATCATCTTCAATACTGTCTGCAGCTCAGTCGACAGGCCTGAAAACACAGGAAGACCAGGTAAAAAGTCATCGAGATAAATAAAACAGGGACAATTCACGAGGACTTAGAAGAAAAGTAGAACCTACTGCTGGTAAACTTTGAGGGGAGGCAGCCTTGTCTGAGCTGCTGCCAGCCCTCTCCACCATTTGGAACTTCCATATTGCACGCTAGCTCCAGAATAGACACGCCCAAGCTAAAGGAAAGAGGCAATATTCAGGCACAAATTTAAATCAAATCAGTTAGGATTGTTTTTAGAATTTTACTTCTTCTGCTTTATGGCAATTGTACCTGAAAACATCCGCAGCCGGTCCATATTTCCCACGGAGGAGCTCAGGCGCCATGTACCGGGGGTCCCCCTCCTGAGCATCTTCTTTCAATTTCCCCTCCACAGACTCTGAGCTCTTGTGTCTGAGCTGGAGCAGCAGCCCGAAGTCCCCCAGCTTCAGACGACCAGAGTCGGTGATGAGGACGTTGGCCGGCTTGAGGTCCAGATGAACAAAACCATGAGAGTGCAAGTGCTGCAGCGCTGAGAGGAGGTCGCACAGGTAGGCCCAGGCTGCAGGCTCATCTGCATTGGAGAGATTTAAACGACAGACATGTCAGTAGTGCCAACTGTCTGTAATATAAAACTGGGTTAGAACGCACCGCACGTTATGCATCTTGTTATTGTGCTTTTCAGACAGACCTGGCCCGGGAGGCTGGTTCTCAGCATGGAGCAGCAAGCTGGTGCTACACAGCTCGGTCTGGATGTACAGTCGACCAAACTCCTCCCAGGCTGCCACAAACTTCAGGATGTGGGGGTGAGGACACAGACGCTCATGGTTCCTCGCTTCCCTCACACTCAGGTTCCTCTCACTGTTTCCCCTGAAGCGATGAGCCGAGCGCTTCACTGCGTACTGGCGACCATCCTCTCTACTTAAGACCTAAATAAAAATACAGAAAATGCTGAGGTTTCTCCTCTAGTCTGGGATCTCTACATCATGTTCAGAGACAAAATAAAGTCTCCCAGATAAACATTAGTATTTTGAAATTGTGAACCTTAAAATGCAGAATTCAAAATCCACAGCTTTTGTCTTGCTCACCTTGTAGACCTCTCCAAAGGATCCTCTTCCCAGTAAACCTAGATTAGTGAAGCACTGACTGAAATAAGACTGTTGTTTGCTGGGATCATACACAGAATTTGGACCGGGAGATTTACTGAGGGAACAAGACAGGGGCGTCCAGGGGGATGGATGCTGTGGGAACACCCTGCTGGACGGGGGACATCCCTTGGAGGGTGGCAGCGGGGGCAAAGAATGTGAGACCCGGGCAGGGGAAGAGAAGGACAAGTTGGACAAAGACAACGAGGGGACATGTCGCTTTTTGAGGGAGAAGGACTGCTCTGCATGGGAGAAGTGGGTCGGGAGAGGGAGAGGAACCCTGGACGCCGTGGTCTCCATCGCCACTGACATTGTGTCGGTTCTTTTTCAGGTCCTCTCTCTGAAGATGGCGTGCTGCAACAGACAAAAAACAAGAGATATTGGTTTCGATTGACAGTTGAGAATGTAGGACGTACACGATGTAGGACATGACACATAACTCAGTGACCTCGGATTTATGAAATATTTTGCAGTTTGTTGTTAACCTTCACTCAGGAGCCAAAATTAGTCTTTAAACTCACAAAGTGAAATTATATGAGATAATTATTGATATCAACTGGTATGAACTTTTTTTATCCTGACACATGTTTTGGACATATCGCTCAGCCCTTTATGCCACCAAACAGAATTCAAAACTTTCTACTACGTGACACTTTATATAATCTGTATTTAGTCAGTAAGTATGTAAGTATGCAAGTAAGTATGCAAGTATGTATCTATATACGTCGTAATACTGTCATACTCAGAGACATGTACTTGTAGTAAATCTATCTGAGTCGAAGTAAATAAAGATAAGGTTTCGGTCTGACGTCATGTTTGACAGGTTCAGGACCTGAAACCAGGATCCTCAGATGTTTTGATGCTCACGTGCACAACATCAGGTCTCAGCTGTGCGCGTCACGAGCCACAACTGAATAACACGTAACGTGAAGCACACGATCAACATGACACGCGTGACAACCCCGTCACCTTCAGAAGTTGCTGAATTAGCTTCGTGCTAACAAAACAAGACACACGTCACCTCAGATGTTAGCTAACTGTCACCGAACAACACCTCCACGTTAGCTCGCCGTCTCGCTCACAGACAGGGTCACGTACCGCAACTGACGGCGTATGTGAGGTGGGATTCAACAACACCATCCCACCGACATGGATCCCAGGTCACGAGCACCGACGGTCTTCACCCCCACTGTGAGACGCGCTGAGTCCGAGTCCAGCTGCTCGAGCTCGTCCTGCTGCCTCGAACAAACCTGGCGCCAAATTCTCCGCACGGTCCACGCAGAGCCTCCGTAGCGGTGCTCCGAGAATACCCCTCTTCTTATCTGAGTTGCGCAACATCCGCAAGCGGTGCAGTCTGGGCTTGAACACAGAGGGCTACGTGCCTAGCTAGCTGACCACTTGAAATGGTAACTTCCATTATTATTGTCGATCGCTTTGTGAGGTTTCTTTTACCAACACGTAAACAATCCAGATTAACGTTCGGCGCGTTGTTGTGAATACCTGTGAAATGATAACAAACTACAGTGTCGTTTCTTTTGAGAGTGTTTATTTCCAGTTTGTGCTAGCTATGGCTGCTAGCGCTAAGTTTACTGTGTTAGCTTAGCTTAGCTTCCATCTGTGGGAAGAGGTGTTAGCGAGGTGACTTGTGTTAGCTTAGCTGATGTGGGGTTGTGTGTGACGGGAGACGTCCGACCCAGTTGGTCACACACCGCGGACACACACTGTCACAGCCGCCGGGTTTATTAACGCAGAGCTAACTGTCAGGCCCAGGGTTGTCTCTATAAAGTCTCAATGCTAAGCTAAGTTTGCGTTAGCTCAGAGCTACGTCTGCCTGCTGCTGCTCCCCCGTTGCTAGCCAGATTGGGAATCAATGAATTACAAGCAGCTAAAAGAATCAGTCAAACACGTACATGTCCCTTGTCCCTCTTTAGAAAGACACGCTGAGTGGACCTGTGTTCTAGTGGTGTATTAGGAACAGTCGCCAGATGGACGGTGGTTAAACACTGTCATGGCCTACTTACATGTTTTGTCAGATAAAGACGGTTTAGTGTCATTTAATGTGAATTGTCCCTCGAGCCACACGATCTGTCCTCCTGCTTGATCCTGTGATCAATCGAGAATAACGTGTTTTTCCTCCCCTCGATCTGTGAATCTGTCATCTTCACGTCTGTGCACTGGATTTACTTATTGACTTGTTGTCCTGTTGTGCTCGTTTTCTTTCAGGACGTGTTCTTAATGATCCGGCGTCACAAGACTACGATCTTCACAGACGCCAAGGAGTCCACCACCGTCTATGAGCTGAAGCGTATTGTCGAGGGGATTCTTAAAAGACCACCAGAAGACCAGCGGCTCTACAAAGTATATATCACCAACTCCAAACTAATTAAAACATCAGACAGCTAAAGGGATCGTTCACCCACAAATAAAAATGCACTCATCTATTAACCACTATGCTGATGGAGGGGTGGGCGAAGGGTTTGATACCACAAAACACTTTTGGAGTCTCAGGGGTGAACAGCGTTGCAGCCAAATCCAATAAAATTGAAGTAAATGGTGAACAGGTCTTAAAATGTGAAAGAACAACTGGAAAAAAAACGATTAAATGCCTCCAGACTGCTCCTGTGATGTCATCCAAGTGTCAAATTCGACTCGAAACCGTGTTGTTTACACCGTGTCTTTAGGCTAGATGTCATATGATACCTCTTCCTAGTAACTGCTGCAGTTGTCGCAAGTTACTGACAATGACATTTTTTTTTGTTGCCTGTAAATGTCTCACACATTCATACGTTTTGGGTCCATTAGGTGATTTTGAGACATGTTCCTCTCTTGTTCCACAGGATGACCAGTTGCTAGAGGACAGCAAAACTCTGGGTGACAGTGGATTCACCAACCAGACTGCCAGACCTCAGGCCCCAGCCACTGTGGGTCTGGCCTTCCGTGTAAATGGTACGTGTAGTTTATGCTATTTGTGTGAGTCAGGGAATGTTTCCTTGACTTTCTTTGTTTCATTATCTCTTACCTGTTATTAAGCCTCTTTACAAATGTGCTATGGATGAGGAATTATTCTTTAAAGCCATCAGTAAACACAAACTCTTGAAAATGTCAGGAACATTTTTTGTCCGAGCAGTTTCTAGGGTTTGTCTTTTTTTGCGTATGAAGAACACAGCAGGAGATTGTTCTGGTCAGACAGGTTTACAACCACATGACGCCACAGCTCTCTCAGCTGCTCCATGTGTCTGTGGTATCAAGTGTCTTGAATATATATCGGTCCAGACTTGATAAGAATCAAACATTGTAGCTGCCAGTTTAAAATACTCACTGTGGCCCTTTTTGAATTAACGCTGTGGCTTAAACACCCAAGTCTAGGTCTGAATGCATGAGCCACATTATTTTTACATTTTAACTTGAGTAAAAGTAAATATTTACAGTAGCAAATTTGTGAAATGTGTGTGTTTTATCCAACTCTGCCTTCTTGATGGAGATATGGTTTCCTTGTCTCCTCTGTCCTCCAGATGAGATGTTTGAGCAGCTGCATGTCGAGGCCTTCTCCAGCCCCCCGGAACTCCCCGATGTGATGAAGCCGCAGGACTCTGGCAGCACTGCCAACGAACAGGCTGTGCAGTGATAGCAAGGAGGGGAACCGAGCGACGTGGGGAAGGATGGAAGTGTGTGTGTGTGAATTAACTGCATTGGAGAAGTAGCGGGGGGCGGAGGATGTGTAATATGTTTTCAGTTGATGGATGGGAACACTGTAGGTAACCAAGCCTATCCATGTTACCTTCATGCTAGCATCCCAACACCCTCCCTCCTCAAATTTGCTTCACAAATGTTTTTTTGTTTTTTTTAAACTCTTAATAATTTCCACATCCCATGCAGTTCCTGTCCTTGACTTTGCTCCTAAGCACCAACTTGCTCAAACCTGTAAGGGGGAAGAAGGTGGTTTGGAAAGTATGATTGTGTGTATGTGTGTGAGTTATTATAATTATTCTCATTAATATTTTTTGGGAAAAGGCGTAGTTGTGTGTCACAGTGCTCTAGAAGTAACATGCATGGATAAGGAGTCTGGCGTCCCAATCGGCAAACTGCATGATCAAATTAAAAAAAACGATGGCTTTACTTTCAAAGGAACCGATGAACCTTCATGCGTTTCCTTGGTTCCATTCTCCCAGTTTTGTTGTACATTTTGGATTTGTTTTCATACCAGAAAGAAAACACCATTATGGTTAAAAATGTTACTTTTTTGTTGGTGTTGTCATTTTGTGTCTTTTAGTATGTTTTTACTTGTCAGTTCTTTTGTTGTGTGTATCATGCACTGAGACCAAAGGCAGGAACCTCTTCAGCAGCAGAGGGACGTTTTGGTCAGAGGACATTCTGTCTGTGACATACAGTGAACGCAGGAGGAGCATTCTCTTGTGTTAGATTACATACATCACATGTCACCAACATCAGTGTGGCACCTTCCTCTAATCACATAAATATAGCCTGTAACTGTAAGTTTGCTTAATTAAAAGTTTTCCTGTTTTGTTTTTTATGCTGCTGACTGATTCTTATTTTAAAAACAGGTTTGTGTCAACATTTAATGAAAATAAATGAATTTAAGGGTTTACACTTTACAGAAGTCGAGCAGACTGTCACTGCTGTGGGGAGTTTTATTAAAACAGACATTTTGACTTGTCACAGTTGGAAGAGTAACACTGGCTCTGTTCTTTTCAAGTGTCACAATAAGTGGTGGCAGCGAGCCAGCATGCACACGACTGGGAGACTCAAAGTCAAGCAGCTAAATTAAATAAAGCCATCATTCATTTTATTATGTACACTTGCTGTGACATGTCACAAAGTCTTCAATGAGATGGGTCCAGTGAGTACACAGTGATAATGGCCTGGGTATTCAAAACTGCCACTAATAGTCTATAAAATGAACTCTCAGAGCGGGTTAAAAAAAAGGGGGATATACTTTTAATTCAGCCATGGAAAATGATATTTGAAAATGAATATATACAACAAATTAACAGTTTTCCTATATTGTGGAAATGAATAAGGCAGGATTACCAGAAAGTCCAAAATTAACTGTGTATCCGTCAATTTTTAGATTAGATTAGATAACATTCAAATAAACTGGGGGATTTGTATGCCTGTTATCAAGCGTAACCATCTTAGTATCATCTGAGTCCAGCACTACACACCATAACAATTATGAATTAATCTTTCAATTCATATAATAAAGACCAATCCCAACACTCACAAACAAACACCAATTTAAACAAGCTCAATATGTTACAAAATGCATTCCTTTTATTTATCTATCTAGCTATCCATGTTTACACACATAAATATATATATATATACATAATATGTATAAGTGTTTATATATTTATATGGCCCCCTATATACCTAGGGATGATAGGAGTACATACATCTATTTATTTACAGCTAACACAACAAATACTCATGTGTATACCTACACACAGATAAACATATGTGGTGATATCACAGTTTCCAGAGTTGGATCCACATGTTTGAATCCAGATGTTGTGTTTACAATCTCCTCTCATTAATAATGAGTGTTGTTCTGTCAGGGATGTTGTTCTATGAAGGTCAATAAAATCCACTTCACAACATTTCCCTCTGACACGAGTTTACAAACAGTCTCCGCAGCAGCAGCAGCTCCTCAGCGCCACGGAATCCTCAGATCTGTCTCCCAAATAAGGACGAGGAATGTCCGGGATGACGTCTGTGTCCGGGGTTTGTGACCACATTTATTTAACTACGCCTTCCCCGCTCGGAGGTCCTGCATTACACAGGAAGACAGCGGTGGAGGAAAAGAGAGAGGGACCTCCTCCTCTTCTTCCTCCTCCTCCTCCTCCTCCTCCTCCTCCTCCTCCTCCTCCTCTCGGCGGATAACGGTGTCCAAGAAGTTGTGGAGGAGCGACGCAGACAATAGCTCCGAGCCCCTCTAAGTCTGATTCTCGTCCATCACCTCTGTCTCATGCTGTCCTCCTCCACCCTGAGTCTCACACAGAGGAAAACACTCGGCTGAAACCACATCATGGACGACCTGGGTGAGTATCCGAGCTGTTCTCCGTCTGCATGGTATCTGGAGGGGGATCTGTGGGAAGGGCTGGTGTGGCCAAACAGAGGAAATGAGCCCTGTGTTGATCCTGGCAGTCAGAGGAGTACAAGCTTCCCCCTCTTTTCCCCTCAAGGACATGCATGGGGCTGGAGTATGAAGGGAATATTCTCTGTAAACCTCCACTTGAAACTGTCTCTCAACTTCTCTTTTGTCTGAGGATTCCTGGTTCAAAGCGATTTTCCTTCACTCCAGATGTTTATACTCTCATCCTCCTCCTCCTCCTCCTCCTCAGATTTTACTTGCAGACACATTCACACAGGTAACACAATAACTGGTGCTACACTGCTCGGGGTCCGCCCGCCCGCCCGCCTGCCATCGAGTGTTTCCTGCAAATTCAATAAATTCTTGGTAAATTAGATTTGAAGGGTTCCACAGCCGGTCGCCTCCATCCATTAATATTAACAAGTCAGGGGACGGAGAGAAAGTCCCATAATGTTGAGCAGAGTGTCGTCCATTTTGAAGGATGAAACACCAAAGAGGACTGTTCTTGCTTTGTCTTTTTCTTTTTTTGACTGATAAAGATGTTGAAGGAGGATTTTACTCTTTCTCTCCGTCTCTGAACAACATTATGAGGAGCTGCTGAAGAGGCCCTGAAATAGCCCCGGGGCCGAACTGCTATTTCAAAAAGCCACAGAGTTCAGTGAAAATAGAAAGGGACCTTTTGCCTCAGCTGCCCATTTGCTCGCCCAAGAATATATTTTATTTTTTGAAAGAAAAGTGGGGATGTATGCTTTTCAAACAAGGCTAGGAGGAATGGCGAAATTCAGAGCCAGGGCACATCTGGATCCGATTGCACACCCAGTCACTGGGAGACTGGCTGAGTGGCGGTGAGGCAGTGGCCATGTTCGCGAGGCTCAGTTTATGCTGTTGTCCGACAATGTTGTAAGTTTATGTATTGGATCTGGCGACCACTTGTAGGAGAGGCCGTCGGCCAAGACAAACAAGACGGCAGGCAGCTCTAAATATGGTCATAATTCCCAATGAGAGAGGTTCAACTCCTTATATGAGCAGTTGAGTCCGTACAAGTATGTGTGTGTGTGTGTGTGTGTGTGTGTGTGAGACAGAGGCTCACAGCAGGAAAGGAGGAGGGCAAGTCGTATGTGCACAATATCCTCAGCACATGGTCGTACCAGAGGTGTGAATCATCTGGGACTGAGGTGACGTCAGGCCTGGTTAACTGGTCATGTTTATGTTCCACACGTCCTCCAGGGACTGGGACGACCACAGATGGTTTTAAACCGTACTTAACACGCTCTACTCAACTTTCATGGTGCATCCACAGAGGGTTCCTAGAACCTGAGAAGCGGGGGGGGGGTTAGTGTCTATGTTTGTTCTTTGGAAACAGAAGTTAAACAGCAGCTTATTCAACAGAAACTATGACTGTGTCCTCCAAACGCTAACATCCAGCTCCTGTCTCTCTGTCTGATGAGGCACCAGAAGTCTGGCTCATGTCGTCTTACTTATGGATACTGAAAAAACAAATGATTAAGCATTTTCCAAAGTCAAAGATAAAGTTTGTTCAACATAAAGTTAACAAGTGACACAAACCCAATTGTTTAGTTTACGTTGACCCAAACTTTTTCTTCTGTTTTTTTAAGTTGGGGTTCAAAATTGAGTTCAAAATTGCTGGATTGTTCCCTTAAATGGTGTTAAACTATATATTTGGTGACCTGTGCCCTGCCTCTCATCCAGTGCCAACTGGGATTAGCTCCAGCTCCCAGTAATCATCAAAGGATAAGTGGTACAGATAATGGGTGGCTGATGTAGAACTCTATAAAGCAGCGAGGTTGATCATATCATCAAAGTTAAATGTCCAAGGTTAAAATCCCAGAAATTCAGTCAAAGCTGCTCCACGACGTTAAGGTTGTAATTACTCAGGTTCAGGCCGTTTTTTCACCTTCTGAACAAACGTACATGGATTCTCTACAGCTCCACACACTAACACTTCAGTTTCAGGCTCCACCTCGTGTGCAGTGAGTGTTTGTGCTGCTGGTGGAGTAGCTTCAGATATCAGCTTCCAAACACTCTTCCTCCGCTGCTTCCTTTCCCCTTCTGGCATGTCTCGGAACACGAATGCAGAAATGTTTATGTGCTGAAATACGTCGGCTGTGTTGAAGGTTAATCTCTCGGCCGTGCCGGCTCTGACTGTTCCTGTCCTCTGACTGATTAGTTCATGGGGAGGCTCATTGTGTTCCATGTCACGCACCGGTCACACGGCCTGTCTGTGTCTCCTCAGAAGGGCCTGAGCCACCTAACTACCCTCTCAGTCCTCGTATTGTTGTGTTTGGTACGTAACTGCCTGTGCACGTGTCTCTGTGTGTTCCACTCGTCTGTGCATGTTTTCACTTCACGTGTTCTGTCCGTGTTCCAAGTGTGTTGCATTGCATGATTTAAACGTCCTTTCATTAACTTGCATGTCATTCTGTCCACCTTTAACACCCCATGAACCACTAGAGTAAATCTACTGATATATTATAATTCCCTTCACTCTCAATCCAACCAATCCTTCATCCCATCCATGCTGTTTTGTGTTATATCGATTTCTCTCTCTTTTTATTCACTTTCTTTTCCCTCCCTCTCTCCTTCAGACGCCCTTCTGGCTGATCTGGAGAACACCGGCTCTCCTCTAGCTCGGTGTCCCGTCCTGCTCACCTCGGACCCCCCTCAGAATGCGGATCCTGTCACCCAGGACCCAGCCGAGGCCCGGCCCCCACCCCCTGCCTACACCCCGCAGCAGGTAGACCATCAACAGGGACAATTGGTACTCGTCAAGCCTTATGTAAAAACATATAACGTGAATTCATATCATTTAAAAAAAAATTCACTGTACATATGGATTGTTCCTCTGTTTCGTCTCTCAGACGGTTTCTGGTGCAATCAAGTCCTCCCAGAACTCCAACCCAGACAAATTATACAGGTAACTTCCTCCTTGATATTTCTAACTCTATCTGAAACCATGCAATCAAACCCACATGTCATCTCTCACTAAGCAGAGTGAATTATGGAATATGTTTCTGAGCCTGAATCAAGACCCCTGAATTATATAATAATTATATATTTTCTGTTTTCTTGCAATAAAAGACGTTATTCTCGAAATTGCGGATTCGTTTTCCCAAGTATCATTTTAATACTCTGCCACAATATTCAAATAAGTGAGGTGAAACTAATTGTAAGAGTTCAGTCTGATTACCAAGCAGTACATGTTTTGGTAATCTCACTGTGTATGGATCTTAAACCCTTGTTATAGACAGATGAGAGAACTCAGCTGTGATGAAACCAACCACATCAGTGATAAGATGCTGGATAATCTGTGTTCATTTTGGTCACTTCCTCTTTATCTCACAGCACAGTGTGTAAACCGCGGTCTCCCCGCACAGCCGACCCTCCTCCAGCCTTCTCCTCCTCCTCGCTGTTGGGAGGAGGTCTGAGTGAACTGGACCATCTCCTACAGGAGCTCAACGCCACCCAGTTCAACATCACAGGTGAGCGATGTAGAAGGTGTGTTTTTACGTCCCTGTGTTTAACTCTGAAGTGAATTTCTTTTCTCATGGCCTTGTTCTGTTGTCACCAGACGAGATCCTGGCTCAGTTCCCTTCTTCTAAGAAAGATGACAGGGACAAGATTAAGGACAAAGCCACAGCCTCCTCCTCCAGGTACAGAATCTAATCAGTCGGGATTTATCTCAAGAACACTGATAGATGACAATACACTGTGGGTTATATCAGTAATACCAGAATTTGGACTCTGTTCTTGATTAGATCAGATGGAAATGTGTATTTTGTGGGTTTGAATCCTCCTTTGTGTTGTAGCTCTGCGAAACCTTCGGCCACATCAGCCACTCTGGAACTGGACAAACTGATGGCGTCTCTGTCGGACTTCAGAGTCCAGAGCACGGTAAGAGTCCACTCGACAACGTCTGCAGGACGACATGTTTGTTTCCTGTTTAAAACAGATTCACTGTGGATCCATGAACACGTTCCCTGGACTTGGCGCTGTGACAGTGTGGCCGGGCCGCAGCACATGCCTCCAGGTCGTAAATCAGTCACCAGATAAGGCCTGAGGACGGAAATTAGTCTTGCTGGGGAAGATATCCAGCGTCCTAAATAGCTTAAGATAGAAGTGAGAGTTATAGATCTGCATTTGGTTTGGGATATAATCTGGTTACTGTGAGTCAATGACGAGCATGTGAGCGGAGGACATGCTTCTGTGATTATGAGGATACTCGGTTCCAGTTTGCAGCTCAGTTGTAAACAAGCCCAAAAATACAGGGCTGCAGAAACAGAAGAAAACACATTATTTGATATTATCATCACTAACATGTGATGTTCAGTGCTGCCGTGTTGACATTGACCCACTTTCAGTCAAACTGTTAAACAGCCAACAGAGAAACGCAGGAGAGGCTCACAACAAGCCTCTCCTCCAGTTTCTTAAAAGTCTTAGGACTGAAACAATTTCCATGACATTTTCCAATTAACAAATTTCACACACTCATAGATATCGGTCCCCGGGGAAAACAAGAAAAACAAAGAAAGATGTCATAACTCGCAATGTTAAAGAAAGTAATCCTGGGTCCGCCCCGGATCTGTGTCCCTGGAATGTTCTTTCCTGACCTATATTACATCCTTCCACCAGGTTTTGTGGAAATCTGTTGAGTTGTTGTTGTGTCATCTTGCTTACAAACCGACAAACAAATGGAGAGGGTATAAAAAACACACCTTCTTTGGTAAAGAGAACACAATGACAAACTCCTGAAGAATTTAAATCCCCCACACATATGTGCCGTGCCTCATTTTCTCTGTCTCCTCCCACAGCCGGCTGCTCCGGTCGTCAGTCCAGTGGTGACGGCACCACTGCAGCCCGCCGCCACCACCACCCCCCCACAGCCCTCCTCTGGCGGCTCACTGGACAGCATGCTGGGGCTGCTCCAGTCAGACCTGACCCGACAGGGCGTCCAGACGTCCTCCAAGGGAAACTGTTCGGCCTGTCAGAAGCCGGTAGTAGGACAGGTGAGGTGTCAGTCTTTTTGTTATGCCTCCCAGCCAGTGACAGCCAGTGGCAAAATGTGTCCTAGTTGTGTTATTGTGATCACAATATCTCATAAAGGCGATATTTGATATTAAAGTTGACTTGATTTCACTCAAATTCAATCTGATTCAAATTTGCCGGTCAAAGGTCAAATGTCAAGGTTATAGTGGAGGGAATGAAACGCTCTGAGGCATACAAGGTACTTTTTATTTTATTTTTTTAACCTAAATTGAATTGAATCACTTCCTGATGCAGGTGGTGACGGCTCTGGGGAAGGTGTGGCACCCCGAGCACTTTGTGTGCACCGAGTGTGAAGCGGAGTTGGGCAGTCGCAACTTCTTCGAGAAGGACGGACGCCCGTACTGCGAGTCAGACTACTTCACCCTCTTCTCTCCTCACTGTGCGCAGTGCAACAAGCCCATTCTGAACGTGAGCCTCTTGAGTGTGCACGTGTGTCTCCATCTCAGTTTTTTACTTTTGCTCGAATCAGCCCGTGTGAAACCGGTTTGCTCCTCATTCCTCTTGTTGTTTAGAAAATGGTCACCGCTCTGGACAAGAACTGGCACCCGGAGTGTTTCTGCTGTGTGAAATGCAGCCGGGCGTTTGGAGAGGAAGGTAACGGGCGGCACTGTTTCCTGTCTGGGTTCAACACACATCTGTTAACAGCTCATACGTACATTGAGTCCTCTTATCAAACATACACAGATGTTCTGTTAATCATTCATGTCATCAGGGATTTAACTTCACATGATGTTCTTTGAATTGGTCTTTGGTCAATTGATTATATTCTTCACATCACATTCTCCATCAGTGTTTGTGTTTGAGTTAAAAATCTCAAGAACGTTAAGAAACACTGGATCTTTGTGTTCATTGTGCATGAAAAGGAACTAATTTAAAACATTACAAGCTTGTTAATTTATCTAAACAGGTGTGTACGACTGTGACTGTGTCTCCTGCAGGTTTCCACGACCGTGAGGGGCAGCAGTACTGTCAGCAGTGCTTCTTGACCCTGTTCGCTTCCCGCTGTCAAGGCTGCACTCAGCCCATCATGGAAAACTACATCTCAGCCCTCAACTCTCTCTGGCACCCGCAGTGCTTCGTGTGCAGGGTGAGTGTTTCCCCCATGGTCATAGTGAATGTCTGTTATATTTAAACATTTAAATTGTTTGTGTTGAAGTTCTTAAAGGTTTATTCGGAGAAAAGGTCCGGGAGGCTAGAGGAATAATGACATTTATATAGGGACTTTGATTTCTATGGGGTCTTGTAAAGTGCAGATAGGCATCAGCTGCTAGCATCTGCTACTGACTCTGACACTCAGGATAATCTCTGGAAAATGTCTAGTGCACGTCTGACAGCAGCTTCATGTTGTGGAGATCCTCCAGTGGCAGTGAGGACCTCTGCTATGGGACTGGAAATTGTTTTAATGGCACATCTCTGATATTTGCCTCTATTTGCCTATAGGGAAGCTCAGTGACCAACAACCCAGAATGTGGTTCCTGAGTAAAGGCGTCACTCTCAATAAAAATAACATGTTGAAAGGGTTTTCAAAATAGACTGAATTATGTCATGAGAAACGCTGTAATTCTAGTTTCTGGAGCCAAGACTCGTTGCCGTGACTGAGTTTCTCTTTTCTCTTCCCTGTCCCTCTCGTCTCCAGGAGTGCTACACCCCCTTCGTCAATGGCAGCTTCTTCGAACACGAGGGCAAGCCGCTGTGCGAGGCCCACTACCACCAGTCCCGTGGCAGCATGTGTCAGGCCTGCCAGCAGCCCATCCTGGGCCGATGCGTCACCGCCATGGGGGCCAAGTTCCACCCCCACCACCTCGTGTGTCACTTCTGCCTGAAGCCCCTGAGCAAAGGCTGCTTCAAGGAGCAGGAGAACAAGCCGTACTGCCACCCCTGCTTCATCAAACTCTTCGGTTGAGGACACAGCAGGACTTTGCCCACTTTTTCCATCCTCAGGGTTAGAGAGGCGGCGTGACTCTGAATTCTCAGTGTGTGTTTTTTTTACTGTGGGAATGAGGGTGGAGCTGGTCTCTTTGTTGATTTTAAGAATATTTTGGAAAGGAGAGAATCATCCAGCCCAACTTCTCTCTGCGTTCAGACTTACAGGATGACATTTAGCTCCCTTATTGCTTAGACACGTACAAAAAAGTGCCAAATGATCTTTTTCATGTATGTGAATCTTTTGCATACTGTATTGATTCAAATTGAATATATGGAAAATTGAATTCTTTTGCCAAAGGTAGAAAAACAGAAGGAGAACAAATGTACTGTTGCAGTGAAATACTTTGTACTGTTGTGCAAGGACATCCCCCTTTAATATATTTGCTTTGTATTGGAAAAAGGAAAACTGTCGAGTAAGTGTCACTGCAGTTGCTTTTTATATATTGAATGCTGATCGCCATGTTTATGTTTTTGTGTAACAAAACAAAGCTGTCATATGTTTTAAAATGTGCATTATTCTTTCACTTTCGCTATATGCAATACGCCAAAAACAATTCCAAAGAATAAAAATAAAGAAGAACACAACTTGTTTTTGCTGTTTCATTGGTGAATCGATCACAATATTAAAGATAAGCACAGGTAAGTTTTTTTAAACAGGAACATGAGGAGCTTAAGTATCTGAACAAAGTTTATTGGGAAGAAAGAGATTTGAACAATACAGCTGAATTCGTCCATCTATCTATCTATCTATCTATCTATCTATCTATCTATCTATCTATCTATCTATCTATCTATCTATCTATCTATCTATCTATCTATCTATTTTACTTAATTTGTGAAGCACTTTAAGCTGTATTTTTTGTATGAAAGGTACTATAAAAAACAATAATAACAACAACACAACAAGTAGTAGTAGCAGCATTAGTATGAATTCGGTTTAAAAATGCTGTCACCACTAGGGGTCAGTGTTGGCTCGCTGCTTTTCCCATAGTAACAAAACACATTTATAAAATCCGCTTTTTGAGCTCGTTCTGATTATAAAACAGCGAAATGTAACTTAATAGTTCAACAAAAATAAATAAAACGCAGAATAAAACATCGATAAATCCAAATAAAGTGCATCACACAGGGGTTGAGCTGACGTACAGCGTGATGACGTAGGCACGCCTCCACAGGTGAGTTCATTTAGAAGGTGATGAGGCGCCTCGCGCTCTGAGCAGAGGAAGAAGAAACCCTCTAGAGGAAAGTCACCGTTTACCAAGAGTTTCAAAAAGAAGAAGAAGAATCACACAATGAGTGATTCAGAGCAGAAACCAGTAAGTCTGTGCACCCAGCTGCTTGTACTCACTGGTCCTGTTGTGGAAGGCAGCAGGGGCTGGTCTCAGTTTGGGGCCTAACACCACAGAGACCATGTGTTTGCACCACCATGTGAAATGTGTGTGTGTTTTTGTTGTGTCCAGTCGTGTCCCTCCACCCAGCCGGCCGAGGAGGTGAGCGAGTCCCAGTGGCCTGAGAACGGAGCCGAGTGGAGCGATGCAGAGGAGGAGACCCACATGGACTGTGGTCTGCTGCAGGCCATGGCCGAGGAGGACGAGGACATCAACGTCCACAACGAGGAGACGTTTGGAGCCGGTGTGTTCACGTCTCATTACTCTCAGGGTGTAAAGTGGATCATGTGGTTCTCAGCAGGCCTGTCCAGGGGTTGATTCCCTCCACACTGTAAAAAAAAGACATTTTAAAGGGTCACTTTGATATTTTGGGACATGTGGTCATTTGCATCCCATCACTCTGCAGCTGGGCCGTCTCTTTTTCATTCTTAGTTTGAACATTCACATTTGACCTGATATAACCTGTTTGAATTTGCAATGATCAGTCGATAAGTGCATCGCTCTGATTTGAGTGTGCCCGGTGGTCCAGCAGGGGGCGCTCACTGTCAGCCGGACCCATTTCGTGCCCTCTTGACCTGTACTAATAACTTTTTTTAAGGAAAACAAACTACACAACAAACATTCTCACTTTGTAACTTTGATCACAGATGAAGATGATCAGGACCGATTATCGAGTCTAGGTCATTTTCATATTTCAAAGATATTTGTAAAGACTCGTCTGTCTCGTAGATCTTGATGCCAGTGAGTCTCCAGAGGAGCCGGGCGGCAGTCTCCTTTCGTTTGGAGAGCTGCCGCCGCCGCCTCCACCGCCATCGCCACCACTACCGGACCCCTCCCCTCCGTCTCACCGCAGCCCCCCCTCCCCTCCCAGACAGAAGACACAGGACCTGCCCCGGGGCCCCCCCCGGCAGTGCAGCAGGGGCAGGGGGTACAGGGGCGGCCTGAACAGGGGGCAGATGTTTGAGGATCCAGCTGTGATGAGGACAGTGGAGGGACGACCCAATGTCAAGGTGACCAAAAACTGAATTTATTAATTTCAGTTTGATGTTTTGCCTCAAAGCAGCTTCTCCTCATTTTGCTGTGTTGTGCTTCTCAGACTCTTGACAGTGCCATCGTGGACTGCGGGGACACCATGTGCCAGGAGATCTGTGAGGACGATGTAAGCATCAACCTTTTAAAAAACATTTAATTCTCGCTTGTGCTTTTAAATTCACTGTTAAATGTTTGCCCTCAGTGGATGGCGCCGTCTTACAGAAAAAACAGACGGATCTCGGGATCGCTACTTCAGGTTAAAATCACAAAAGAGCACATGTGATCATCTGAACGAGTGTTTTACTCAAACAAATAGCTGTTTTTATGTTATTCTGTTTCTCAGGACCATGCTATAGTTTGTGTGATTGATGGTCACAGAGGCGGAGGTCAGCACCTGACCGCCGACCTCCTGGATTTGCCATATGCTGTCAGGAGAGGGGAACCCAGAAGCCCCTACTGCAGGAGACAGTTTGATGAAAGAGGCCCGTCGCAGGTGGACAATTAATTTAGCCTCAGGATTAACTGATGAGATTTGGGAGGTCAAGGGTCACGGTGGCCTCACAAAACATGATTTTAAAGACTACTCCATCAACACTTTGACTAATTTCTTAACTTGTTGCATCTCATTTGTTAAATCCATACAAAAACTTGCAATATAGTAACTTTTTTGAGTTTCACCATCACTCAAGGCAAAAATATAGTAAAGGTGGGAATCAAACATTGTTGCTGGCTAACCTCTTCACTCTGAATATCTGTATTTCTTCTTTCAGATGCAGTCACCTCTGTTACCAGGGTCGCCCATCTTCTCACGTCAACCTCTGACCCCACGGCATCTTTACAATCAGGTTCATTCCACAATAAATCTTTCTCTGATGCAGTGAAACATCAGATGTGTTTACACAGACGCAGTTTGTCCTGACTCGTGATGTCCTTTGTGTCGAATCAGACGGGGAGGTTCATGTTTCCCTTCAGCCGCCCGTGTCCGTCCACTCCTCAGTCTCTGACTCCTAAGATGATGCAACTTCGCTTTGGCGCCAACTCCCCGAGACCCTCCCCCTTTTACAGCCCCTCGTCCAATCCGGTGCAGCATTTCAGGTTCGTGGTCACATGTCTGATATGTGGCCTGAAAGATTTGTCAGCAAAAAGGCATCTTTTGAGTGTCTACATGTCACAAGCCTTTAAATGTGACCTCTCTCTCTCTGACCCTCAGGTACCCAGGTCCCGTCACTCAGCTCCACCCACAGCACAAACGACTACTCAGTCAAAAACAACGTGGGTTCCAAAGGTTAGTTCGACATTAAGTGAAGATTTTGATCTGAATTGTAATCTATGTTCTGAGTAAGAGGAACAGGCTCTTTAACAGAAGATCTGTTTGTAGAAAGATGGACGGCTGGGATCCTTACTGTAATCTCATGACGATCAAGGAGAGGGAGTGGATCACCAGGCTGCAGATGATTCAGCTGCAAAGTGAGAATCCTTATCTCGAGGATTATTACTACCAGGTAGGAAATATTTATGTCATTAATTTTTGTTATTATTAAAACCAAAAAGTTTAAATTTTCTTTGGAAACTTAAATTTTAACTTTTGTAGGAGTACTATCGACGGATAGAAGCTAAGATGGCCGAGGAGGAGCTCGGCATCAGGAGCAAGAGGGAGCCGCCCAAGCTCACCACTCCGTACATCACCAAGACGGAATCCTACTCACCAGGTTCATCTCTCAACGCCTCGCGCCACTAGAACATATTACTTCACATTTTATGTATCCTGCGTTAAAACAAGGTTATAGGTCTAGTGCCTTGGTGGGGAAGGATGATAAAGAAATACTTGTAGATATTAGATATTGGGGCTGACAAAAGGTACATCCTGCTGTATTGGTAAAAATATTTGGTTTAAAAACATTTAATGTGTTTATATCAGGGGCCATGTTTCCTAAAATTCTTTCATTGTGTATTTAAGTCAGTAACTATTCTTTTTAAAGTTGTTTTAAAACATTTGAAACCAAACCTACACAGAACAGTGCAAGATCTTTGTCTATAAGGTTTCAATGTTCTGCACGTTTTACTACAACTCAGTCTTTGCTCTTCCAGTTGTGCACATCGAAGGCTCTTTGGGTCAAGTGGCTGTCTCCACGTGTTACTCCCCTCGTCGAGCCATCAGTGCAGTTAATGCCGTCCAGGCTCAGGGTCCACTGGAGGTGACTGTGTTCGCCGAGAAGCATTCTGGTAACTTTGGAAGTGAATTAATCTGCCGCCTGTGACACTGACATCGTTATTTCCCACATTACAGGAGCAAAAAGACATCAGACAGCAGCGGTTAGAGGTCCTCAGCAAAATCGAGAAGGTACCGGCTGGTTTGTTGTTTTAAAGCCGTGAGATGATTTTCTTTTTAAATTCTCTAATCTTCAGCCCGTTTCCTGCAGCTGTTCGTGGCTCTGCTGGAGGTGGAGGAGACGGAGAGAGTAAAAACCCCCATCCTGTCTGAAGCAGAGGAAAGACTGCTGGTGGAGAAAACCCAGTTCAAGGTGCAGCACATCTACTCCCAGCTGCAGAACCACTACCCTGCGTGAGTCACCTACCACCGCCCCCTCCCTGTTTGCAATTATTGTCTGGAGATTATTTTGATGATTCTGTTGAAGATCTCCCAAATAACTAAGGTTAAACAATAAACCTTCTCAAACTTTTGGATGTAGAGATTCAGGAGGGGAGTTTCTTCCTTTCCTGCACGTCTCAAAAGGCAAAAAGCTTCTTTCTCGTCTGATTCCGTTCCTTAAACACGATCCTGCCGTGAAGATCTTGCGCATCGTGACGTCGAACCTGCCAACGCTGATGAGCAAAGATACAGAAGAGGTAGGGGACTGTTTTTACTTGAAGTGGATTGTGGGTATTTAAGATGGTGACTCTATAATCTTCTATCTTGAAGGCTCTTCCAGTTCTTTACCCTCCCCTTCGAAATGTGATCGGAGGTCTGACGTTCAGTCAGCTCATCAGAGTCCTGAAGGATCTGACCTCCTCGGAGGCTCTGTCCACTTACGAGTGTCTCACTCTGGCCTGTCAGAACAAGGTCTGTGCTTTCTTTCAATCTTTCTTTATTAGAAGTTTCTTTGGTTTTCTCAACTGCTGCTTCTTTCAGTTCGGACTGTCGCTGCTGTACGCTCTCCTCTCCCAAGGCGAGAAGCTGCTGTCCTCAGGCGTTCCTCTGGAGCCCAGCATCGGGGACTTTGAGACCTGGTGCGGCCCTAGAGTCAAATATTCCATGAAGGGAATTCATTCTAATATTTGTGTTGGGATTGTGACGTTTGTGTTCCTGTGGTTTAGGACCGACACAATATTCCAGGTGGCGGGGCAGCTGTCCCAGTGTTCGCTGGTGGAGCCGCTCCTTCTGCCCTCGAACCTGCTCACTCTCTTCTGCCGTTACCTGGACAAGCGCACCGTGCATCAGCTGAAAAGTAACATGGAGTAAGTTGGGAAGATGTTTTTATACATATATTTTGATAGATTTGCTGGATCCTGACTCAAATATGATTAATTTAGGTCTGTGACTGGATCCCTGGCTCTTCCATCGTAAGCTGGAACTGAAGCTGACGAGACGCTCGGCTGATAACCAGGTTGTAGTGAGCAGCGAGAGGAGCAGAAGCACAAACTCCTCAGTGTTCGTTATAACGGAAGCTCTGTAACATAATGTGATTACTGTTAAAAAAAAATGCTTTAATTCTTATTCCCCTCCCTCCCTCGTCCCTTCACGTTTCGGCACTCCAACTGTTTCCCTTTTTATTTCCTTTATCTGATCTTTTTTTACTTTCCTCCCACTGGTCTCCAGTCAGTTGTCTGAAGTTACAAGCTGCGTTTCTTTTTCCCCATTTCATTATTTTAACCTTAAGTTGTTGATCATTTCATTTGATCGCCACGGTGACATTAACTTGCGGATGACGCGGTTTAACGTCTTCTATCAAACCACATCACATGTATTTATTTCTGAAAGATAATTACATTTAGGACAATAAATCTGAGATGAATGTCCTTGCTCAGATATTTGCAAAACCTTTTTTACTTAAAAAAAACCCCCAAAAGTAATTTATTTATTACTGATCTCAGAAAAAAACCCTCATTGTTAAGAAGTGAATCCTTCTTTCTTTGAATACACACATTTTCTTTCTGTGATACCAAATAAAAGCACATTGCGGAACTCCTACGTTTCCAAAAGTAGCACCTCAGTTATTTAGGAGAATAAACTACGTGTTGTAAAGGACAATGGTGACCGGGTTGAGGATTGTATAGTAATATGATTGTACAGCTGAACCTGTGTGTTCATATATCTTTTTTTGTTTTGTTTTTTGCAAAAAAAGCATGCATTGTGTATACATGTGTTGAAATACCGAATATGATGTATTTGTAATTTTCCCTCTTAGATGTTTCAGTTGTAAAGAGATTTTTATTTTATTGTATTCATTTGGAAACAGGAAATTTAAATTGCACCATTGTCGAGCACTTGCAACATAAATAAAAAAAATATTTCAAAATGCTCAATGGTTTGATCTGGTTTGCAGAAAACGCTCCGTTACCAGAGTCCTGGAAGTCATAGGGTCCTTATTCTTAATATAAAGTTTGAGAGCAGCAGCATCAAATCAAGGGTTTCATCCAGATATTGTGTGTGTGTGTGGCTTAGTTGAGATTGAACCACAAGTAATTGACCTGTGTTGAAACACCAGTGTGTGACATTCCTACTGGGATGAACTGGCGGCAGCAGTGAACCACAAAGTGGATGTGGTTACGTTTCTGGCATTAACACTTTATCTACTTTAATATGGAAGAAAGCGTTCAGTAAATTATACACAAAAGAAAAACAAAGATTTAGTTAATTGCGTTATATATGTAGTGGTTAATTTTTGAAACGCTGTTTGTGTTTATCGAGGCCTCTGTTGTGTCCATATCTGGATTGTTGAGCAGGCTCCAACAAATAAACCAGTTCATGTGACGATAAAATGTGGATAATGTTCAAAAATATTATGATCTTTTAAAATCACTAAAGCTCTGTTCATATTGAAGTGATTGAAGTGCTCAGGCCTCTCAGCTGTGACTCTGTCGGGTGGAGTTCACTACAGCCCTCCCAGTGCCAACCGGCTCTGGACACTCAACAGTTGGCAGATTCCACTGGCTGTTAATCAAACACTGAGTCAGAAAACACAGTTGGCCCGGTTCCTTACAGCTGCACACTTCTGGCAAGGGAGTCAGTCTTCTTGAAAGCCAACAGTCTGACAACATGTTTCCACTTCCTCCCAACATCCAGAAATGATGCCAAATATCCCGGACACAAAACTCTACCATCTCGTGCAGCTGTCAATCATAACTTTTCAGCCCCGTTTTTATAGCATCAAAAAACTACAAGTACTGTCTTGTCCAAAGTTCCAAACTTGGGGGTAAACTTGCACTTGCGGCCGAGTGGAAGGGTTGAGGGGTGAATCGGGACAGGCCCTTGGACATCAGAAGAACTACCTACGTTTGACTGATGTGTACTTTGGCTTTTAAGATTGGCCCAAGTCCCTTCAGAGAATATGGATGAGGCAGTCTCATCCCCTGGGAACCCTGAATGTCTAAAGAAAGAAGTAATCCATATAACACTTGGATGGGATGCTGTGGCTCAGGGGTAGATTGCGAGGTGAGACGTTAACCCCTCCTTGACCCCATAAGAAGAGGATTTGGACTTTAGGTGAGGAATCTCTGTGAAAGGTGAGACATCTTTTCTCTTTTCACCTGCTTTTTTTTTACTTGAAGTATTCAAAGGGGCCGCTCTCGTCACCATGGAGACCTCAGGGCTCAAAGGAACCTGAATAGAGGATGAAGACCAGTCACAGTTTCCATCACGTTACCATGGTGAGTGACATGATTGTCAAAGTCCATTCACAACTAAAGCTGCCGTCCAGACAGGTGGCAAGTTGAGCTGCCCACTACAATACTTCAAATATACATGCAATAGAGTTTCTGCATAGTACTAAACTAAATATTGGACTCAGCTGCTTCCTCTCTAGGTCTTTGCATGTATACTTTAGTTGTGTTCTGTCCCTGTGGTGATTCACCTGATATTTATCCAACCAGTCTGAAGTTTAAACTGTTCAATTTGTCCTTTTTAAGGCTGTTTTTTATATTTAACTGTGTCTCCATGTGATCTCTGTCATCTTACACATTAAACAGACACTAACTTAACCAATATACTGCATTTATATTGAGCTTTTCCACTCATGATCTTTACAAGTTGCATTCAAGCATTAGCCAATATTATCATAATCCCGAAATCCCAGTAATAATATACACAAACTATTTGAAACTATGGCAATGATCCCAAAACGCTTCCAAACAACCGGGTCTTAAATTCATCCGTCTTGTGTGATGGACGCTCCACAGTTAATCAGTCACTGCCCTCCCTCTCTTTGCTTCCCCACCTCTCCCTTCAGTGTTAATGTACTTTAACTGTCCAATTATTCAGTTGGTGTGTGTCTCCGCTCCCAAACCTGGGGGGGGTGGGAGGAGGATCTGGAGAAGAGGAGGTGAGAGGAGGTGAGAGGAGGAGCGGACCTCGGGACCAGACTGTATATCAGACCCTCACTCTCATGCTCTGCTCTCCTGCTGGGTTTGAAATCCTTGTTTCCTCCGGCTCCACCATGTTGGGACAGCTACTTCTTCAGAGCGCGGTGATCCTGTGGCTGGTGCAGGCGACACGTACGACTGGTGAGTGTCTGAGGCCCATGCTGCGTAAAGCAATGATCCACTCAATAGTCAGATTGATTTGTGTTATAATGGATTTATATTCCTATTTTTTGCAAGATTAAAAGCATGAAATGGATCAGGGAGGTTGGTTTTAGGAAAATACCTTGTGTAAATGTTGATGTTAGAGTTCAACTTATCATGCAAACGTGAAGGTGGTAAAATCATTGTTAAGTTAATAAAGGACTATAATGAGTCAATTAAGGGGTTTTAAACTTAATTATCACAGATATTCAAATCATAAAAGAAACTGAGCTTTGTAGTTTATTGTTTCTGGGACCTGTGATCCTGAAGCTGAGGAAACTGCTCTGTGTCTCTTCCCCTCCTGCTAGGATGGATGAAAATATATAAAAAAGGCAATGAATGTGTCCCTGACATCATTTTAAGTGCATAGTTTCCTCTTGAAGACAAAACTGTTGGTAAAAGTTTGTTTTGTCAAATTTTTATACTGCATTATCTTGAGAGAGTCTTAAAACATATTTTGTGACATCTACTTTAGTTATTTTACCTCCACCAAGGAGGGAAGGTTTTCGTTTGTTTGTTTTTTAGCAGAATTAAGAAAAAACTACTTTCCAGAAAACTTTGTTGAGATATATTTGGACAGTAGCATTCAATTCATTCGAACCAGTCAATCCATATTTTTTACCATATTGCTCTTTAAATTGATTGGACACCATCCAGTCAGATACCAGAACTGAATCGTGTAACAGTTTTTAAGATATTGTTGATTGAGATGAGCAGAAATCACCAAAAGAAGTGTTTAAATTGTTTTGTAAGACTCAAACTATGTTAAAGTATCTGATGCCTCCGTCTCGTGCCCAATGACCTGCACAGACGAGTGATAGACGACACAGATGTCTCTCTGGCGGTCGGGTTTGCCTGTCAAATTTCTAATGATGATGTTAAACTGAAATCTTAGCAACGCGACTTGTGAAACTCCTCCGTGTGTCTGGCGCTCCTCCAACTTTTCTTATGATGACGTGAAGCAGCCAAACATCCAGTTTCCTCTTGAGGCCGCGGCCTCGGCTCCTGAAATCAAAGGCCGCTCGGCTCCAGTGGCAGCAGCAGTCTAAATCTAACATCCCCCTGTGAGGGGGCAGGAGAATGGATTTACTGCTTGTACACAGTCACTCCACTGAGTCCGCTTCAGTCCCACAGAAAATGTTTGACAGACTAGTGACTCGACAATAAACTGACTTTAATGAACGTTAGTGTGTAATTATAATCCATGGACCTCATGAAAACTGCTGGGGATGGAAGTGGGGCTGAAAAAGTTTTTAAAAACACAAGGCCCTCCCTCTGATTGGCTTTGATAAAAAACATTATTTACACAAAGTAAAACTGCATTTAAACGTCAATAGCAGAATACATTTCATTAAAGTATGAAAAGCTAGAGTGAATGTAGAACAACTAAATGAAGTGTTAATACTGAATTAGGCAAAAATATGGAACATTCTTATTCCAATATTTAGCAGATGAACAGTTTGAAGTGTAATGACCTGACAGTAGTTTTATTATATTATGTGTTTAAGGTTATGGAGCTGCATCCAATGGACAGGGGCAGTATCCTCAAGGTGAATCCTTCACTTTCTTTACACTTTCCATCTTTATGAAACATAATTCCAATTATGTAATTTTGACACAAGCCAAAGCTTTAATTCAAATGTGTGGCTTCTTCTTACTTTAGGAAATATGCCCCAAAACGGTGGAGGTTTGGGAAGAATGCTGATTCCATCAAAAGGTAAATGTCTTTACCCATGAACTCACCTTTTCCTCATAATTACAGCTTCTATTTGTCTTTTTCTTATTATTTTACTTCTTGTTTTGAAGGTGTGGGTCAGGGAGCCATGGGAGCACAACATGGATACGGTGGATACCCTACGAAAGGAGCAGGTCAGTGACTGCAGACCGTGAACACTGAATTAATCTGTGACGGCAGGTTGATTTCGTTTGAGAATATAATTTACCTAATGTTTACCTCAGGTTATGGACGAGCAGCCGGAGTTCCAACAGCAAACGGAGCAAAGTCTAATGGTAAATGTGTTTTCACATCAAATTAACAGAATGTCAAATAAAACCTTTTCTGACCACATTTATGATCTGATTAAGGCTACGGAGCCGCAGCTGGTGCGACTAACGGAGGAGGAGTGAAAGGTGAGTTCACCATGTACCTGACTTTATTAAACAAATCAACAACAAATACCAAAAGTGATAAATATCATAACAATGCTAAATGTTTTGATTCTGTTTTAAGGCTACGGAGCCGCTGCTGGTGCGACCAATGGAGGAGGAGTGAAAGGTGAGTTCACCATGAATCTGTCTTTATTTAAACAAATCATCAACATATACCATAAGTCCTAATATCATAAATATGCTGATTGTTTTGATTCTGTTTTAAGGTTACGGAGCAGCAGCGGGTGCGACCAATGGAGGAGGAGTGAAAGGTGAGTTCACCATGAATCTGTCTTTACTAAACAAATCATCAACATATACCAAAAGTGATCAATATCATAAAATTGCTGAATGTTTTGATTCTGTTTTAAGGCTACGGAGCAGCAGCGGGTGCAACCAATGGAGGAGGAGTAAAAGGTGAGTTCAACATGAACCTTTCTTTATTTAAACTTATCAATATATACATATGCTGAATGCTTTGATTCTGTTTTAATGCTACGGAGCAGCAGGAGGGACAAATGGTCAAGGTGGCAAACCACAGGGTATGTGTATTTTATTCTGAAACCAAACTCAGTGAAGAAAAGTGCTGTGTTATACTGAACGTCCTCATCAAGCTTCATTTTTCAGCCAATGCAGGAGGAAACCCAGCAAACGTACCAGGTGGACATGGAGCTAAATCCTCTGGTAGTTACACTTTATTGAATAAATCTTTACATCAATGGCAGCCGTCGTTAGGAAGCCACTTAATGATAATCATGCTTTGCAGGATATGGTGCCCAGGCCGGCCCAGCTAATGGAAGACAAGTGAAGGGCAACGGTACGATACTGAGGACACACACACACACACAAACACACACACTGAGCAACGACACAAATTAAATTAATTTATCTTTACATTCCAGGCTATGGAGCTCAAGGCGGTGGATACGGTGGACAAGGAACTAAAGGTATATTAGATGTGATGATGTGATGATGTACTAAAAGTGTCCTCGATTGTATTTTGGGGCCAGACTTTAACTTAATAGAATATTTAGGCATATTGTTGTTGTTGTTTTATTAGCCTGTGTCAGTGTGAACAGACTCAAACACTTTATAAAGTTTTTTCTAACAATAAAGAGGGTTTCAATAAAGCGATATCTCTTTAATTAGTTAATAAAAAATCATGTATAGGGAATATTTTCATTGGTTTTAAGTTCAACACATTGTCTATTTACTCTGCAGGTTACGGAGTTCCTGCTGCTGCTGCACCAAATGGAAACGGTGGACAATTTAATGGTGAGTCCACAGTTTCAGTTATTGGACAGTTTGTTGTACGTATGTTACATTTATAGTTGAAATGAAGTGAATTACTTTAAAATCAATCACAAAACAACACGAGACCGAACGAGTGTCTTGTCTTGTTTTCAGGTTATGGAGCTGCAGGTGTTCTGGGAGGGAACGGAGCTAAATCCAATGGTGAGGGAGATTCCCACAATGCTCTGTGTTCAATAAGATATTACAAAGAAAGATGCAGAAGATTTCTCATGCATCGACAATCTTAAGTAGATGAATCACGACAAATGAAAAAAAAATGTTTGTATTTGTAGGAAACGGTGCTGGAGCTGCTGCACATCATGGGCAAGCAACTAAAGGCAAAGGTAAGATTGCTTTTATGTGACTGTTCAGTGATCAGATTGACTTTTGAGTAACTTAGCAAGAATTTAGTCAAATCAAAAAGGAGAATTAAAATAAATGAAACCCTGTACAGCTTTTATTAAAACGCTTGAATATAATAATTGTTCTTAAGGCCAAGGAGCTGCAGCCGGTCCTTCCAGTGGCAATGGGGCGAGACCAAATGGTGAGACCTGTGAATGATGCTTCTTGAGTTTTTATAAATACAAGGTGTTCGTCTGTTTGACTGAAGTTGTCTCTGCGTTTCTAAAAGGACACGGAGGAGCCGGCAGTAAACCCATGAATGGATACGGGCGTCACCCGTACGGAGCAGGTAAATCATGACCTGCCACGTTCTCCTCCAGGGAATCAAACGTTCACTTCACACGTCTGTATTTGTGTGATTTCAGGTGCTGGTGTGGGAACGGGACCCTCCAGAGGTGCGGGGGTGCCTCAGCTGGCCCAGAACCAAGGGAAAGGTCAGTGGAGGTCATGACAGGGCAGAGGTCACCTCCGGAGCCACCAGTTAACAATGTGTTTCTGTTCTTCCAGCATATGGCGGCAATGGTTATAATGGTTATGGAGCTCAGCCCATGGGAGGTGAGTCATACACCAGTCAGTGTGTGTTGGTATCACTTCAGGGACCATGGTGATTAAAACATAAATGCTATTTGTTAATATATGTGTGTGTGTTTTATTTATAGCCTATAATGGTGGTTATGGTCAGGCTGGTATGGCTCTGGGGTCTCGGTATGGAAATGGAGGAATGAAGGGGCCGAAGCACGGTAAGGTTCTCTCTGCTGCCTGGTGAAAAATAAATGATCTTATTAGTGATTATAACATGTTTATTAATTCAGCTCAATTCCAATTTGATGTTAAAATGTCAGGTTCCAATGGTGCCGCTGGTGTTTCCAATGGACAAGGAGCACAATCCAATGGTAAATGTTATATAATACAATATATATCACACAGAAACAATAATAACCCCTCTGATCAACTATTAAATCGTTTTATTTTAAATATAAAGGTTATGCAGGAGTCAGAGGCCCTGGGGGAAATGGAGCCAGGCCCAATGGTTGGTCAACTTCTAGGATATTTACAAATTATATTTATTCTTATCACATTTAAAGTATAAGATCAATAATCGTCTTTGTGTTTGCGGAACTGTTCAGGTTATGGATTCCAAAATGGTGGAGCCCCCAGGCCGGCAAATCCAGGTTTGTGCACAGTCACGATTAAATAACCTTGATGATTTTCAGAAATTACACATAATGTAAATGTATATGTATAATTTTTAGGTTATGGTGGCTTTCCCAATGGGTACGGAAACAAAGGTGAGTCTATTTAATCCTCTTTCAAATGATTGATGATGATCGAACACATTTCAATCAGATGAATAAGAAGTTTGTTTTGATTGACAGGATACGGAGCCAATAGGGGAGGAGCAGTGAGAACTCAACCAGGTACAACTCGGGTTTTACACATGTCACAAACTTGAGTTTTAAATATAACGTCAGTTTTTAGATCTTTCTATAATGATTTCTTTGCTCTCAAGGTTATGGAAACGGAAATGGAGCCGTTCCCAATGGATATGGAAATAAACCCAATGGTGACTGATTTAGATTTAATGTTAGAAAGTATTTATCATGTAGAAATGACGCCCTGTGATTCAGTGTGATGGTGAATAATAATATGTTGTGTTGTGTTTGACACAAGGTTATGGAGCTGGAGCTGGAGCCGGAGTTCCCAATGGATACGGAACAAAACCCAACGGTACATCCCGTTAATATGCAAAACAAATCTAAAACAGAGATTAGTTGAGCAAAGAAATATTTATTATTATTTATTTGTTATGTTGTGTCAGAAGAACTGAAAACAGATCGTGACTTTTTAATTCAGTTATTATAGAAAGATGATTAAACATTCTATTTGCGTTTAATCATGACTCCATAGATACATCTTTAAAAAGTAAATACATTTAACAAAGTGAATTTTATTTATCTTTGTCACCAGCCTTGCTCACTTTGTGTTAAACCTTCTCTCCAGGTCATGGAGGCAGAAATGGGGCTGCACTCGGGGGATATGGAAGCCGTCCCAATGGTTCGCTGCAGCTTGTATTTAGGAAATTCAAGAATTATTTCTGTGTGTATAAGTTCATATTGTGAGGTCATCGGTCAGTTCACAGTGTCACTGTTTGCAGGACATGGAGGCCAGAGAGGAGGCGCCAAACCTCAAACTACCAAAGGAGTTGGAGCTGTGTCTCCGGGTGAAGGAGCTAAAACACACGGCACCGGTGAGAAGTCTTGTTAATATTAATATCTATATAAAACTCATTCAATGTCTGCACTGCTTGTGTGATTTGTGAAAATGTTTTTTTGACAGGCTATGGTGTTCCTGCTGGTTTACCAAATGGACAGTTCGCTAAAGCGGCAAATACTGGTAAATGCACTTATTCTGTTCTGTTGAGGAATATGTGATGTGAGGCTGTGAATTTATGTATTTTTCTGTCTTCTAAATGATGCTCTGAGTGTTTGTTTTACTCAGACTTGGTTTGGATGTCTCTTCTGTGTTTGGGTCTCAGGTTACGGCGTGATGCCGGATGCGATGGGTACGAAGGGGGCCGGTAAAGGCCTCAAGGGTGGAGCTCTCCCTCCGATGCAGCCAAGTGCGGCACCACAGGAGGGCGCCGGGCCTCAACTAGCAATCACTCGAGGTGCAGCGCCTGTGGCCCCTGCTGCCCCAGCCCCTGAGCCAACCAGTGGCATCCTGGTCATGGTCACACAGGAGAAATATCAGAAACAACCGTCACCTGTGCCACAAGGAAAAGGCTACAAGCTGACGCAGCTCATTGCCACACCAGAGCCGGCACCAGCACCTGAAGCCACACCAGAACCAGCACCAGCACCTGAAGCCACACCTGAACCAGCACCCGTGGTCCCACAGGGAAAGGGTCTGAAGGAAATCATATCCGGACCTGAACCAGTGATTCCCCACGGTGACCTGGAACCAGAGCCGGCAGCAGTCGACCCACAAGGCAAGTATCTTAAACCTGAATCTGTGCAGTGCTTCAAGGGTCTATGCAGCTTATTGAATAACAGTATTCTCTGACCACTTCATTTCTATTGAACATTTCCAAGTTGCCTCTCAACTAGTTTGCAGGATGTGTCAAGTATTGCTTTCCTGATTCACTGCAACACAAAGTGAAAATGCGAGAGGACATTTGTTTTAATGTTTCCTACGTATTCATTGTGTTGTTTTTATTGCTGTACAGAGTCACTGGGTGTAATTGAGCTTTAACCTCTAGGTTATGTGACTGGCAGTGCTGTGCCTGAGCCACAAGGTGCAGAGACAGATGATGCTTTTGGGGTAGACAGCACTGGGGAGGGGGGTGCGTCCCCTGAAAGCACCACAGCTGTTCCTGAAACAGTTACAAACACAGGGAGCACCGTCGCTGCAGAGACTCCGACTGTGGGTGTGACTGAGGTTTCACCAGAAGAGGAGGACGTCCATAGTGCGCCTGAGGAGGACGTCAAGAGTCCGCCTGAGGAGGACGTCCAGAGTCCACCTGAGGTCGGGGTCAAAGGTGTCCCTGCAGGGGGAACAGGGGCCACTGGTAAACTGAAGCTCCATGTGTGTTGTGGTGTTGGGCTGCATGTGGAAACTGAAACCTGCATCCGTCCTAACCTGCATCCGTCCCAAGCAGAATGTGACATGATTCCTCAGACTGCAGGATTAATGTTGTTTTAATGGCTAGAATTCAGTCCAACGTGCTGTGTGAGTTTTGTTAATGGTATTTATGTATATATCTTTGAATACATACTCTTACTATTATAACAGGATCTAGTTGATGCCATGCAGGCTCACAGCAGACTTGAGACTGAATCCTAGTTATAATGGTTATCGATGTTCCTACAAAACTGTGTGATCATAATTTGTGTAAGTTTCTGTGTTGCATGAATAACTTGTGTTCATACGTATTTATCCCGTGTTCCTGTTGAATTCTCACTCTCAACTTTGTTGTATTTAAACTGGAGTCACTAAAGTTGTTTCCAGAATTGACCTGAGCAGCGTTACATATGATAGACAGATGTGTTGTTTCCTATGTTCTCTGTAACAAAGTGAAAAAGGAAAAGTATTCTGTGAATGTTTGAAGCAGGTTGTGTGTGATGAAATTATGGATTATGGAACTGTTGTGATTGTCTGGAGTTATTTTTATTTTACTTTATTTGATGATGATGAAATGTTACGAGATTTAATAGATGGTTAATTTCCATACAAACAGTGATTTTGATTCTGTCCCTCTGACTTTCAGAAAACGGAGGAGGATCTCCTGTTTCCAATGGAAAGGGAGCGAAACCCGGTAAATGTTAAATTACCTTCTTGGCATAAATATGAAACTTCCAGGGAGATGTTAGTGAATCAGCAGTGATGAGTGTTGGAGTAATCATCCTGCAAGTACATACATGTGTATGTGTGTTTTAATACTCCCATTCTTATTATAGAATGTGGACCATCAGGAGTACCAAACGGACAATGGATGAAAATACCTAGACCAGGTGAGCAGAGTATATTTCATGGCTGGTGATGTGTATGATGTGTACTTTCACTTTTTACTGCAAGTACATTATACTTTAATGGGATCGGGACAGTTCAGCAGCATTAACACAAGTTGAAAAACACAATATGTACTTGATCACAACCCTTATTAACACAGAGTCGGAGCAGATGATGAAAACTGAGTGTACATGTTGTTTTCTCTTTGTCATTTCAGGTTACAATGAAGGTGCCGGAGCATCTGGCTCGAATACAAAAGGTACTTGTACACCGGGTTCACAGTATAACACAGGATATTTTACATATAGAGAGGTTTATGTATTTCATGCATGATCCTTTCATTCGTTTTCAGGTTATGGAGCCGGAGCTGGTGTTCCCAGCACACATGGTGCTAAACCCAACGGTAAATCTACTTTATTCTTCACCACCAGTATTCATGTGTATGAAATACTCACGATGGAACATTACTGCAGGTTTTATTATTGTATAAAAGCAGAAATGACTATAGGTGTTTGATGTGTCATTGTTTAGGATACGGTGCCGGTGCCGGTACAGGGGCTTATTCAAATGGAGGAGGGACTAAAGCAAACAAACCAGGTGAGGAACCAGGATCTGAACATCTGGACTGGACTGATCTGATAGTTATTGATTCATATAATAGTGTTCTTTTAGTTTTTACTGTAATTCTACCTGTTAACTTTTCCATGATATACATACAACACCTTAAATATCCCCAAACATTAACCCTCAAGTTGTTTTTCTCCACAGCTTATGGAGCAGGACGCTTCCCTGGACTCGGCAACGGATATGGAACTGGTAACATTCACTGTCAATATAAACATACAGTGAAGAATTCAAATGTGTTTTTACACACATGTTTTTGTTTCACATGTGTAGGGTTCAGATTTCCTTATGCAGGGAACCGTAAGCAGCCTGGTGAGTGGAGAGAAATTCATCCCGACAATATTATAAGTAGACGTGTGCTGTGCATTTTGATAATTGTTGTGTCTGATCTCAGGTTACGGACAAGGAGCGCACCCTGGAGCCGGTTATGGAAATGGGAATCCATACGGAGGTGCACTCTCAAAGGATATCTATAAATTATCAAACATTCATGAGGCTGTGAATTATTAGATGTGCACGGAGATAGTTTAATGAGTTGTTCTTCCTTGCAGGATATGGAAACGGCTACACTGCTGGTGTACAACCCGACTTTGCAAGCAAGTAGATTTTGATATAAATATTTTAACTAAGGATATCTTTTTTGCAGCAGTGGCACATGAATTACAGTAGAAGTCAACGTTCCTCTTTCCCTCAGGTCTAGGCCAGGGTTTACCCAATGGAGCCAAATCAGGTGAGATAGAGACAGTGAACAGGAGATTAACTTTGACTCAGATAGTGGAGCTGTGATAATAAGACTTGGTTCTACAGGTGGTGCAGCACAGGTTCCTTACAACGGAGCCCCAGTGGTTCCTGCTGGACTTGATGGTAAGATCATGCCATCTGGTAAAAAGCCTGCAAAGTGTTAATCAGCTCGTGGTGTAGATGTTACCAGGTGTGAATGAGATGTGTTGTCTCTGCAGGCATCGGTCAGTTTGAGCCTCAGGCGGCTGGACTGGGACCAAATGGAAAGCTGGGCGGCATGCACGGTGGTATGTGCTGTGCAGCTTCACACATTCAAATCTTTATCAAACGCAATAAAACCTGTGAGAAAAGGATTTCTATTTCAGGAGAGAATGTTGAATGCTCTTCCCACTGTTACAGGAATGGGCGGCTTGCCTTTCGCTGGTCATGGAATGGGTGCAGAGAAATACAACGCCAAGTACGGTGAGTCCATGGAGAAGCTCGGAGAACTTGACTCGACTTCATGGGTTTATAGCTAATATAATTCTGACTTACTTTGAAAACAACACTCTAAATCCTTAGTCTTTCAAGTTTCTTTCTAGTTAATCATGTTCCAACCAACTCACTGTGTTGCTTCAGGCATTGGTGGCTTGCAATTTGGTGGACAGCCCCTCAGTGCAGGGACTCACGGAGCAGGAAAGCATGGTATGTTTCTGTTATTGTTGGCTTTATTTGTGTGTTTTGAATGCATAAGCTAAAATATCCATTCAGGTGTCTAATAAGAGTAAGTATGTTGCCGCAGTAACCGTTTCAATTCCCTCCAGGATACGGAGGAGGACCATATGGACTTACAGGTGATGGGAAATCAGCTGGAACATATGGTGAGTGTCTTGATGCTTTGGAATCACTTTTGAGGTGCAGTCATGTCGGCCATCTTTATTTACAGTCTGCTAGTTGGATCCATACCAATATTTCTGGCATGCTGGCACCAAACTGAGCTTCTTGATATATTAATGATGTTAATCCCAAAATTCTTTCAGGCGGCCTCGGTGCCGGCATGGGAGGAGAACCTAACCCGGGACAATATGGTCAGTTCTATCTGTGACTCGTAGTTTATTCCTCATTACTGTAGAAACTCCAGAGAAGTCATGTGATCATTTTATACTGGTTTCTCTCTATCTCTGCTCAGGATACACTGGGTTCCCCAATGCTGGCCAACACCTCGGTCATGGCAGTAATGGAAATACAGCTGGAAAATATGGTAAATAATTAGACGCACAGAATCCCAGTCACCGTTTTGTTTTTGTTCTTCATTTGTTCATTTTATTCCCGTTTGTGTTCTTCCTCTTCCTGTGCAGGTTATGGAAGAATGCCTTATGAAGCTCAGCCGGCTGCACTGACCCCACAAGTCAAATCAAATGGACAATATGGTAAAACACATTACAGAAAAAGACATTGTGTGATCATGAAGTTTTCTGGCCACCAGATTTTATATAAACAGCCACATCCACAGTCTGTATTTATCTTTTATTCATCTATAGGTTCAGTTATATCCATTTTTCTTCCAGGTCAGCCCGCATCACCATATCAGCCTGAACATCTCGGACTTGGACACAATGGAAAGCTGAGCAGCCAATATGGTGAGCTCCAGTAGACATGACAGCTTCTCTCTACTTGTTTCTACATGTGTTGATTTTAACTCTACGTCTTTGTGGTCCAGGTGGCGGACAAGTTCCCTACACACCACAAGCTCTTGGTTATGGGGGCGAAGCCAAATCTGCTGGGAAATACGGTATGTCCGTTTAAATGTTTAAATGTTTTAGTTTTTCTGTTCTCATATCAGAGTTTTTATTTGGTTTCCATGTTTGCTTAATGGTTTCACATCAACCTCTTCACAGGAAACCAGGGGGCGTATCATCCACAGCCCCTTGAATCTGTATCTGAAGGCAGACCTGTCGCAGATTATGGTAAATTGTAATTATTGGTACCATTTAACCCTCAAGTCAGATTAGAAATGTGCCAACTATTCATTTTTTATGATTATATGTTTTTGCTTTAATAGAAACTACCGGTTTACCCTACGAGTCCCTGCCCTCTGAGCCAGATTCACCTGGAAAGTCTTATGGTGAGTCAGAGGACGTTTCATTGCAGAAACAGACCGAACACATCAACCTCGTCTGATCTCATGTGTTTTTACTCTGATCTTAGTGAAGGGAGAACTTCAGGCTCCGGAGGCTGCAGCAGAGAGCGAGGGGATGTCTGTGGATGGATATGGTCAGTTTACTGTGCATCTCTACATGTCTCTATCGCTCCGTTGAATGCAGATAAATATTTAGCGGTTGTTTGTCACTTTCAGATAATATGGGCTATATAAACGGACATGTGCAGCCTGAAGGTAACACTAAAGACAATCATTTCAACATTTTAACCCTAAATAATGTATTGATAAAAAGGAAATTAAATTATTTAAAATATTTACTTTCTTCCCTAGCGGTGTCATTTCCTGCTCCCACTCCCGACCCCACCCTGGCCTACCCCTCCGTCCCGTCCTACCTGCCTCTAGAAGCTTCCTTCACACCTGATGTGTTGCATGGAGAGGGCGTGGAAGACCTGCCCGATTCTGCAGGCCCTGCTGACCTTGGTCTCGAGTCTGCAGCCACCACGGAAACGCACGGTGTGGTCGAGGTGTCTGAAGAGTCCGACGACCTGCCCCGGCAGATACACATTCAACAGCATCTCAAGCTGCACTTTCACCCACAAGGTGAGTCCTGGAGAGGTGAAGGAACCACTGACAGAACTTCTAGACTTGAGATGATGTGCAAGCGTGTGACAGACAACAGGAAAACACAATTCCTATGTTCTGTTGTGATTGCCGGGGCAAGATATCTAGAGAGATTCAGAGATAAAATAAGTTCTTGGTCATTTGCAGACTTGCCAATATCTGAATCTAGGAAGAGGCTGTTAATTTGATTTGTAATAACATGTAAATAAATGTCTTTGTCCTCAGGAGCAAAGGATAAAAAACATAATCTGAACGGCTTCTTTGGGAACAGAGGTTATCAAGGTGAGAACAAACTCAGAGTAAAACATTGTTCACTTTGTATTCTCCTCAAACGTCCAACTCATCTATGTCCTGTTTTCTTTTCTCCTCGCAGGTTAACTCTGCCGAAAGAGACAACAACATCTGTGTTTCTCACTTTATTTCCTTTCTCTTCTGCTGTATGATATTTGTAACTTTTTTTTCTTAACTGTATAATAAGTGTATTTTGTCACTGGTATCGTCATATTTTTCGTGTTTGTTTGTAAACCAAGAGATTAAATAACATTGAAGCAATGTTGAGTTGTTAGCTTTTAGTGTAAATTTCTACGTTTCCTATTTGTCCTGCACTTGTTCACTCACTGTTTAGGCAAAGAAGTGGTTGATGAAGACAGGGACATTAATTGCTTCACGCAGTCAGGGAAGTTATTTGAATTTGTCAGTTATGCCTGGATGTTATCAACTCAAAATACTTCTATAAACCTTAATTCAGTCTAATTTATTTTGCACCTGAATGTTTTGTTAGTTTTTCATTGTATATTATTTGATCGATTAAAAACCATCCCAGAATCCCCATGCTGTTTCACTCATTTCTGTGTTTCCTACATTTATTATTACAATTCAATATGTTTAAACGTACAGTCAATCATTTGTGGGCCACAGATCATCAGAGTGCAGCAGAGCATGAGCAGCAGGTGAATGTTTGCTGACTACAATGAGGGGAAAAAGCAGAATATGTTTCTGTATAGGATGAAGTTCAGGTGAGAGTGGGTCATGAGCCGCGTTAGGGAGCAGCTGTAGTCGTGTGCACGTGGCTTTCCTTGAGGATTACCCCAGATTAGCGGTAAGATCTGCCCTCGGATTGGTCCCACTGAAGGCATGCCACTTGGCCAGCTCAACAAGTCGCTCGCTTTGGAATTACACCTGTCCAATGATGGGTCTCGAGGAGCAGAACTCCCCGGGAGCCGTGGTCGTGACTGTATGCGACAGTGGAGTCCTGAGCAGAGCGCGGCCTCTTCTAGGATGTAGATGGTGAGGAAACCTGCTCGGTCAACTGAGTGTGAAGGGGGCCTCGGCTGCAGGAAGTAGTGATGGGGCTTTACAAAGGGCCGCGGCTGCTGGACTTTCCAAAGACCCCTCTGCACCTCCAGTTCAACAGATATGTCCTGACGGGCTACCGGCCGGTGTCCTCGGCTCACGAGTGCCTCGGGAGTCTCTTCTACATGCACAATGAGCTGGGGAACATCTACACACATGGTAAGTGCAGAAATAACTGTGCACACACTTTGCTTTCAGCTCTCAAGGTGTCAGTCTTGACCAAATGTAAAATATGTTTTAAAAAAAAGGATCTCAGTTAAACACGATGCACAATGTTCATCTCATATTTGCACCAAATTCAAATTATCAGCGGATGTAAAACAGTTCACAAACGTGCACTACTCTCACTTGCAGCCAGATAAGTAGACTTGACAAGGGTGTGTAATGAGGATAGGGGGTATTAGCCGTAATCTGCCCCGGGAATACCTGTCCTGGAAATATCCTCCTGTCAACTAACTCCTCAGGGGTTTGTGTTGCCCGACACTTTTCAGCTGTAAATGCCCCTAAGTCTCTTCACCAAAGCAAACCCTGGACTCATGAAACGTAACTGCACATGAGCTAAGACCCGTGCACACTTCTGAAGGCATCTCCTGCTTGCTCCATTTTTCTTTCCTTGGCTATCCACTAAGACCATTAAGACTAACGCTCTTACTCAGGGGAAGTGAAGGGCATTAGTGTTGGAGCGTTACTCTGGGTTTCCTCTGTGCATCGAGCCAACAGCCACATCGTTCACAGGGCTCCTGATAAAACACTAACAGAGGAACGGTTCCTCATATTGAACCGCAAATGGCGATGCATCTTTTCAACTGTTGCACCCATAATGTTGGGCTTGAACATGGGTCAACAGTAACCTGACATTCAGTCAAAAGGCACCAAATGGCACACTCATAGATTTAAGTTCTCTAAATATGTCTTCTTTTTCAACAAGATTCATTAAATCATTATTGGGAAATCAGTTAAAAATGACGAAACACCTTATTTCACAACATTATAGAAAGAGATAAAAGATTTGTGGATCTAACCATAAGAAGATAGCACTCATCTTTTCTTTTAAGGATAAGATTGTATTTACTTTGTGTAACTTTCTCCTGTAACAAGACGAATTCAAACCATTTTGATTTCCTTATCTTCTCTCCTCCCACCTCAGGAATCCCCTTTTTCCTTTTCTTGGTGCTCATGCCTTTCAGCATCCCCTGGATGGAGGTGGACAACACCTGGATCTGCCTGGTGCACTACCTGGCCTGTCTCTGCCCCACCGTGGGCTCAGTGGTCTATCATGTGTTCATGAACCACCTGGGGGGGGAACACGTGTACGACACCCTGCTGTCCCTGGACATGTTGGGGGTCTGCCTGGTCAACACCCTCGGTAGGTTGTTCAAGTCTTAGGGTATTTTTTAGTGAGTGCAACAAGTTTTTCAAAGTATAACCAATCTCATGGCTCATTTGTCATGACGTGGTAAATGCTTGAATAACTTCACTGTGGTTGTTTGCAAATTAGTCTCAAATCAGGTCTGCAGATATCAAATATCAAGAGTCAAGTTCAAGCCAAGTTTCACATCCTCATTTTCATGACTTCAAACGTCTGACTCAATCCCAGGTTCTGCTCCTGTGGTAATAACAGTCAATAATATCCGGGGTTAGTTTCACTGACATGGTTTGTTTTTTTGTTGGTGCATCTTCCCTTTTCTGTGTAGGAGCACTTCCCATCATTTACATCACCCTCCTGTGCTACCCCATCATACAGCAGGTGGCCATGCTGACCTACATCCTCCTGTCGGCCTATGGCATCTACTGTGCCACCACGGCCCGCACCAACGTCCTGCGCCTGCAAGCTTTCATCTGGCAGGGTCTGTTCCGCCTCAGCCTCTTCCTGTTCCGGGTGTACGGCAGCGGGGTGGGCAGCCCCCACTCCCTGCGCCTCTTTGTCATCATGGACTCACTGGCTGTGCTTGGAGGACTGGTCAACGTCATCCAGATCCCCGAGCGCTTCAGCCCGGGCCTGTTCGACAACTGGGGCAACAGCCACCAGATCATGCATGTCATGGTTGTGTGCTCCATTATCTACCTGCACTGGGGCACACTGGAGGATTTAGCCTGGATTAAGACCTTCCAGTGCCCGAATGAGGGTTAGGGTTATTCTGGGTGTGGCAAGCAACCGTGAACTAAACGCTGATAGAAATGAGATTAAGTTTGAAACGAGAGGCGAGTTAAAATGCACTTTAGTCCTATAGCTGCTGAGATTCTTCATGAGGGAAGTTTATGATTTGTTATTTTGCGAGAGAAGAATAAAAGGACCTGACTGTTGTAACTGTGAAACTCATATCAATTAAAAATCCTGAGCATACTTGATTCTTAGTTTGATGAAATGCAGTAGTTCTGGGTATTTGGAACCCATAACCAAAATAGATTTGAAATGGACAATGAAATTATTACATGTAATAAATTATATTTTTATATCTTGTTTCAGCTTGTTTCTTTTCTTCCATGCATGATGAGAATGAACTTGTGACAGGGAAATAAGTCGAGTGGTTGAATGCTTCTGTTTAATTGCAGAAAAGAAATATTGTATATACACCGAAAAAAAATCGGTTCATTTATTGCTACAAACTATTTTGAAACTCATTTGAAACTTGGCAAAACACAACATTCCTTTTCATTGGCATCCTTATGAACTGAGAGCTCTGCGACTTTAGTGAAACAGTCCGCTTCTCAAACACAGTCACCTCAAACCAAAAGCAGCATCTCATAATGTGCAACTGGGCCACTTTAGAAAATGAATTGAGTCTGAGAGACATGTGCAGTAGAGGTGGAAAACATAAAACCATAACACAGCAGCTTCAGTGTTTTATAACACACTTGTTTCCTCCGGGCGATCGGCTGCACCGTGCTGATCAGTCTTCATCAGAGCTGCTGTCCTCCTCTGCCTCCGACAGGTCGGCGATGGGAAACCGCAAGATGGCGGCCACTCCACTCAGCTGGGTCAGCTCTGAGGATGCAGACGGGGATAAATCAAGAGGTGAAGACACCGGCGGCACAAAGGCTGACTTCATGTTTCAGTAGAGAAGGGCAGAGAGCGGAGAAAGTCAACCCATGTGTGGCGAGTGCTTTTGTTTCAGAGCGATTCAGTGACACCAGTAAATCCCTGTTCACATCTGGTATTAGCATTCGTGATCCGATCTCACTTCCCTGTTCTACATGCAAATAATCACAAATGTGCGTTGTTTTTTGCCAGAATGACTTTACAGATGTGTCCCATGATGATGTTTGTGTGTCTGCGTGATTTGACCGTATGTTGCTGGGTTGTTAATCAGATGTAGGATTTTATAAGTTTATATAAAAGAAGTATTAATATAGATTGAAAACAAATTTTAATAGTGAATTATTACTTACGTTCACCAGACACATGAAGGCTGGAGAATATTCTGGTGGAAAAAACAAAGTACAGAAACATTGCCATAAGGTTTGTTGTGTACTTCCTGGTGAACAATAACATAGGGAGTCTTTTAGAAGATCACTGGTACCTGACGGTGCCGCCGTTGTCTCTCACACTGTCGACCAGGCGGACGTAGCGGCTTCTCGTGGGGACATCCTGATGTCTGCATATACACACACACACAGAGACACACAAAACATGTGACTGTGTTTAGATCACAAACAGTCTCTTGCCTGACCAGTTTACAGCCAATAGAGGGGCAGAAATAAGTGGGTATTTCATTTTATTTTTAAGCCATTTTTTATTTACCTCTTTTGCCAGAAGAATAAAATGAAAACCCTACATTCCAGCTGCAGCCAGTAAAAACAGACTGTCCCCTGCTGTGTGTATTTAACACAGATAACCTAAAGCTATCTGGCAGTGACACCTCAGAGCATGTACCTGAACAGCTTATCACTTATCAGCAAGATGTCGACGCCGAGAAGTTCAGCAGCTTTCTCCACATGGGCCAGTCTGAGAAGATGCAAAGATACGAAGGTTGTTGTTGGTTCATCAGTGAGAAGGAATGAAGCTTCACTGGGTCACAGTCTACGTCACCACTCACCCATAGAAGGCTCTGTCTGGCTCATGCTGGAGCATCTTATAGAAATCCTCCAGGGCTCTCACCTCTCCTGCTGCCTGCATGTTACATTTCACACCAGTTAACACCACAATAATAATAAATCTAATAAGCATTTACAGGACGATGTGTGAAACAAACTGATTTACCCTGGTATCAGAGAGTCGACTTGTCACAGAAGGATCAGAGAGGATTTCTACAAAACACAAGAATTTTACTGAGTTTTCATGTTCTGATAAGATTTGATTGTGTTATTGTCAGAGTCTCTTACCTTTTAGTGAGTACTTGTGACCTGATGACGAGTGCACCAGCATGAATTTGGGGCGATTCTCCAGCAGGAGCTTATTGTCCTGACGCACTGCCTCTTTAAAGAGATATGCAATGAACTGGTCCTTCACGAACCCTGGACTGGCAACCAGGACGCACTTCACCACTAGTGGAGGATGAGAAATTAAAAATTGTAACTTCTCAAGGTAGAAAATAAGCATAAATATTGATAATAATGAACCACTATGGTGCCTCAAAACTGCCAGACACAGAGTTAGATGTGAGAGGAACAAATATAAAAAAAAAGGAAGAGTCTGATGAAAAAGAGGAACATGGTCTACGTGAGTGCACAGCAGCCTTACCATCAAAATTGATGTGGCGAAGGATCCCCTGCATCACAGCCTCATAGAACCTCTCCAGCGCCTGCAGACAGAAGGACAAACAGTCTGAGAGAAGATATAAATATCTGTTGATCTCGTTTTATTAAAAAATAACTCAAGACAAGAAGAAGGGCTGTCCCTCAATTAGGGTTGACGGACGGACACACTTCCTTAACTCGCAGACTGCCTTCTCCAATCAATCTGTCCATGATTCTTTCAGCTGCCTCTCTTCATAATTCAGTCCTCTGTGACTCACTGTTTATAGTGACCCTCTCTTTGCTCTGAGCAGCTGGAGCTCCTCTTTCCCTGCAGTGACGTACCTTCTCGTGCTGAGTGCAGCTTCCCCGTCTCTTGCGCGGAATGGTGACCTCCACTTTGGCTCGGAGCAGAGTCATGGCGGGGGTCACCAGCACCAGGTTGGCCAGGCCCTCCTGCATGACCACAGCTGCCACATCTGCCTTCTGTGTGGCATCACATGCCTGCTCTAAATGTCAAGAACAAACAAGGCAGTGACAAACAGATCATCTGGGGGTTGGTACTGTATAAACACATTTAAACTGTCCTGGTGGGAAATTACATCAGCAATGACTCAAAGGACCCCGACTCCATCAAATACAGGAGGCCCATCTGTCAGCTCTTATTTCTCCAAATACTGTTTCCATGGCAACACACTGTACTTGGTTATGTAAAAAAAAATCTAAATAAGGACTGTGGATTTTCTGTGAGAGAAAACCCAGTGAAGTGTCCCCCTGTCAGTCAGGATCAGCTGGGATGGATCAGACCGAATAAACCGCAGCAATGAATGAAAATGAAGTTCAACTGTAGCAGCTGCTCACCGATTCTGTCCAGGACGACGCTGTCCCAGCTCTTTTTAGCCAGAGTGAACTTCCTGTTAACTTCAAGCTCAATGGTGTGATAAGCCCCCATCTGAAGAGAGAGGAACACATTATAATCACATCCTCTCATTTTACACAGAAGTTAATATTAAGACCAAGTCTTAAGCACACTTATCAGACACTATCTATATATGTAATGTTTGATTTTAAACTTCTACCAATGTGACACAGCTACAGCTGAATGTTTTCAGACCTTGACATACTGGTTCTCCTCTAAGTTCGTGCCCTTGACTCTCAGCCGACAGGCCTGGGAGTCGAAGTCGATCGTCTCAACGCACAAGGTGAGAGTGGTGCGAACTCTGGAGCTGCCCACGCTTCCGGTGTTGGACTCTGTCTGCACCTTCCTGTGGGAGCGGGGGGGAAAGGGATTTGATTTGTGATGCTGATGACAAGTTGATTTGAGCTTTCCAGACCCAAACCCAGAGTGATACGCAGGAGGAAAGGGTGGAGGGAAAGAAAAACAATCTGAAGGACAATCCCATTCATTCACAAACACAGACGGGATTTAATAACTGATGCTTTATAAAAGCTAAACTGGACACTGTAATAGGAGCCTTAGTGGAGTAACCTGCATTAAGGTTGCCATAATATTGAGCTGCACCTGAACCGAGAGTGTCTGCTTACTCACTTTCCTATAATATTAATGTAATAACTGGCTACATTCTTTGTGTTGGGTGTGTCTTGGGCTCATTGCAGTGGTTGTAATTAAGCAATGGGCACTAAACCTTTGCCATGATGTCCTACAGATGCAGACAGTGACAGAGCAGCATTTTTAATGATGACTAACTCTGGGAAGAACAAAGCAGTGGTTAGCGAAACAGGTCCAGCAGAAAGATACTGCCCTGGAAAAGAAGTGTACGTGTCTTCACGTCATGCTTGCGTGCGTGAGGTCAGTGGTTACCTGATAGTGGAGGCTCTCAAGCTGTCTCCGACTTGCAGCAGGTTGTAGGTGTGCCACATGTCCTCCGCCTCCTCAGGCATCAGAGTCACCTGACTGGAGAAACACACGCAGTGAGCACAAACCGCTCCTGTGTTGACGTGACAACAAAACTGTGGATGTCTGCTTACATTAAACAGATATTTCACCCAAAAGTGAAATTTCACTCATTATCTGCTCATGGCTGTGCGATGGAGGAGTGGGTGAAGTGTTTGGATCCATAAAACGCTTTAGGAGTTTCAGGGGTAAACAACGTTGCAGCTAAATCCAATACGATTAAAGTAAATGGCGACCAACTCTTCTAGGCGTATTTTGATCCAAGTTTTTAGCCTAGCTTTTAATGTCTGAGTTTAGGGACACTTGGATGACGCCAGAGCAGTATGGAGGCATTCCATGTTTTTTTTTGTCGTCAATCACTTCAGTTGTGTTGATTGTTTACTCCTGAAAGTGTTTTGTGGACTCCAAAACTTCACCCACCCTCCATCAGGATGGTGAGTAGATGATGGGTGGATTCTCATTTCAGGTTGAACTCTCCCTTTAAGATCATCCACATTATTAGGGGATTAAGATGGATCAGGAGGTTTGTTTTGTTGACACTTTTTGAGGTGTGTTAGCTCATGAGTTACTGAAGCTGTAGCCACATAGTTCGATTGCTCGTGCAGTGATATGTTGTGTTATTATCTGTATATATTAACGATATCAGGGTCTGTTTCCCTCCACACGTCTCTGTGAGCATCACTAAGTGGACACATGTACAGTCAGCTGGAAAGAGGCACGCTGGTTAGCTTGCTAGCATTAGCCGTTAGCAACTCACTATCTCACTCACCCGGCATAGTCTTTCTCAATGTCTCTGGCCAGCAGCTTCATGGCTGGACGGGTTGTGTGTCCGTGTTGTTACAGTGAAACACGCAGGTGAACGTGGGTCCGGCTCATGTTTGTGTGGAGCCGAAGAAGCGGACGAGCCGAACCATCTCCTACAATGAATCACTCGTGTTGTCAGGAGCCGTGACGACACGTCATGGCGTCAGTTCGCCCATCTTGGTCACTTCCGTGGGTGTCGCTACTGCTGCGCCACAAATACACAGCGATTCACGCGCCGTTTTCTGACTAAATGAGGTTAAACGCGCAGAATCTAACGTTATTCAACACAATCATCCATTTAAATTCAGCCAAATGCGAAATAAACCCGAGATTCGTTGTTCTTTTTTCACGGAGCGGTTTGAGATGAGCAAATGCTGACGGGCGTGGCGCTCGGCCAATCGGGGAGAGCGACGGTTGGTGTAAATACCGCCCACTGGCTCAGCCCACCAATAGGGGAGAGCGCACCGCCAGCCCACTTCCGTTCATCCTCGCTTTTTCTGCTAACGCTCCCTTAGCCTCTTTTTGTCGATGGCATGGTGCTGCTAGCTTCGGCTCAAACGGCGTCTTCACGGGAAAACACGCGCATTTAACGTGAATCCGGACATGTAACGGGGGAACCAACGACTTAACGCGGATTTCTGAAGTGCGCGGCCCGCCATCTCGTCTTTTTTTTACAAGCCAGCGCCTCGCGTTTTTGAGGTTGCCATTTCTGCCCCAAGGTTAGCTAGCTAGCGGGCTAACGATAGCCGATTAACGCAAAAAAAGAGAAAAAAAAGCTAACGTCTTTCTCTGTAGCTCGTTGGCCCGGTACGACGACTCGAACTCGCAGAAGTCACCAGAACCCGACCGAGTTTGAGGATTAGCATGGCCGAAGCCGACAAGTTGAACATCGACTCCATTATACAGCGTCTGCTGGAAGGTAAGAGCCCCAGTATCGGTCGATATCTATTCACCGAGGTAGCCATCTTAGCTAACACAGGGAGGCTAGACAACGGTGCTCCTGCTTCGCTCAGGGTCTCTCCTGCTTCCTGCTAAACCACACTCAAACGTATTATTTGATTTATAATGGTAAATAATCATCTGTTGATCCATCGCCCACGTTATGAATATTTAAGTATTTATTGTGCTCCGCTCCGGGGAACGTGTCCACACGCCGGACACCCAGTTGGAGTTGGGTGTTAATCCTAGAATTGTCGCCACAGACCGAAGCACTCTGCCTCTGATCCGTGGTTAAAATGGCAAATTACCAAATGGAATATGAAGTTATTTCACATTTGTGTGTGTTGGTTTTGTCAAGCACTAACAAATTGGTGGATTTGGAGGAGTCGTGTGTTTTCCCTCTTGGTATTTACATCCAGAGGTTTTTAAGGCGGGCTCCGAACAAAAAACACCATTTTACTATAAGCTGACTTGGTGCTGCCTCAGAATCCCGAGAGGATCCAGTCCTCGTCTCTTCAGGGAGTTTCTGGGTTTTACACTTTTATTCTTCGATGTTAAACCAAAGTTACCAACACCCTGTGACACAAGACGTGAAGCATTTTAAATATTCACTTCAGGCGTGTGCAGATTATTGTGTTAGACGAGTGTAAAACATTCGCCCCTTCCAGTCTTCAATATGAACACATTTTTTTGAGATTTTCAAGATTTTGTTAGTCCATCTGATGATCTGATAGAAAAACATTCCGCTATTTTGATAATTTCAGCAGTTTTTTGCTGCTTTCAGCTCCTCAAATGCTGAATTTGGCTCCATGACAGTAAACAAATGGTTATGATCAAACTAGTTTGTAGATTTCATAACATTGGGGCATAAATTGCATTATTTACAATTGACACTAACGATAATTCACCTGTAGTTTCAGCCACAGATTTTATGGTTTTGAAACAGAAAGGTCGCGAATGAATATTGAGCAACGTGCTCGTGTTAACCTTCCCAGGCGATATGCCTTATTTTTGCAATATGTTCACGTGAACTCACGGAAGTAAAAATTCAATGTATGATGGGGGAATAACAATATACTTCCATGTTCCCGATGCACCGTTTCTCACTCTTTGTCCATTTCTCCCTCGCAGTGAAAGGCTCCAGACCTGGCAAAAATGTTCAACTGACAGAGAATGAAATCCGTGGTCTCTGCCTCAAATCCCGGGAGATCTTCCTCAGCCAGCCAATCCTGCTCGAACTCGAGGCGCCACTCAAGATTTGTGGTGAGGCTTAGTTCTTGAGAGTCGAGGGAATTCTCAAATTTGGTCCCAGAGCTTTCACTAAGACTATTAGATGGATGTGTTTAGAGTTTTAGATTAAGAGTGCTGGAGTATTATGAGAAATCGTAAACATGCTATCATTTTAAATGTTTCAATTGCAAGTGAAGTTTCAGGTTCTAAGTTAAAAAGAGAAAACAATGTTTGAATTCACAGGACGGTGGTGACGTTGCCATGTGATTGCAGGACTGAAGAAACAAACAGATAATATAGGCTTGTCTGCACGGTGCTGTTTTGCACTTCCAGTCTCCCAGGACTCGCCCTCCTGTGTCATTCTGCTGATGCCAGTTAATGAGGAATTCTAGTTTAAAGGAACATCCTGCAAATTTCAGGAACAGGCCAAGTTTGCACTGCAATCAGAAAATCCAGCATCCTCGCCCTAAATGCAAGCTTGCATATTCAATTAGTTGTTTCATCATGAAAAATACACAGGAATAACAGTGTTTATCCTAAATTATGCATTGGCAACAGCCGATTGTTGTGTATTATTGGTGTAGCTGTTAATTTGCAGCATGCCAAGTGTTGTTGTACCTTTATCTGACTCCCGTACCTTTTTGTTGTGCTCATACACACAGCGTGATAATCACACCCTTGACCAGCATGGCGGTTTCCACTCTAACTCTGCTTTTCTCACCAGGTGATGTCCACGGGCAGTACTATGATCTCCTGAGGCTGTTTGAATATGGGGGCTTTCCACCAGAGAGCAACTACCTGTTCCTGGGGGACTACGTAGACCGAGGCAAACAGTCCCTGGAGACCATCTGCCTGTTGCTGGCCTACAAGATCAAATACCCAGAGAACTTCTTTCTGCTGAGGGGAAACCACGAGTGCGCCTCCATTAACAGAATATATGGCTTCTATGATGAGTGTAAGTCTTGTGACATGCACACAGATACAGACATTAATCTTATCACTGCTGTAAAGTTACCACTAGATTGATAAGAGAACAAGGCTTAACCTAAATGCCTCAGAGTAATAAAGGTCCTTGCAAATGTAAACACCGAAAGAAGAGAGATCAATTATTTATCAGTAAACAAACCTTTGTATCTGGTTAAGTGGTTCATGTTGAGCCACAGTATTTGGATGAGCATTATTTGCATATCTACTTAATTTACTTGTATAGTTTATATTTTTTTATTATCTTACTGTTAAGCACATTTTTACATTCAAAGTTATTTTATGTCAAACGTATACAGTTTAACTAGTTGCTGAAGAACAGAAATATCTTCCTTGTTTGTGTGACCTCTGTGGTTGTCTGCGTTTTATTAACATTAACAAATGGCCCCTTCGCTTTAAGCTGAGTCTACACATGTTGCCTCATTATACTTAAAAAATCATAAGAATCCCTAAATAAATCATGAATCTGACTCTGAGCTGTTCCTTTAAAGCTGATAGAGTCTGGATCATTAGTCAAACACAGATAACCTCTCAGTCGGCAGGCTCTGGGCTCAGGAGCATGATCAGGCAGAACGGGCAGTGATTAATCACATGCCTTTCTCTGTGGTTCACACAGCCAGGATTATGTAAAATGTTGTTTGAGGTGTGATGCAATATGTGCAGCAACTGTTAAGGTTTTATGGCTCCTGAGATTAGATTGTGACAAAGTAATTGTGTTTCCATTCACAGGTAAGAGGCGATACAACATAAAGCTGTGGAAGACCTTCACCGACTGCTTCAACTGTTTGCCTGTTGCCGCTATTGTTGACGAGAAGATCTTCTGTTGCCATGGAGGTATACTTATCAAACAGTTCATTTTCCTTCTATCCTCAACAAACACACACACACACACACAAAGTCGCCTCAGTTCGGTTGTTGCTGTCAACACCACAGACAAAAGCCTTCAGGACTGTGGGACCTTTATTTGCTGTTTGAGTATATTTAAATTATTTCCCCCAAATCAAGAGACTTCCGATTATAACTTTTTTTATTTTATATATTTAATAGTTCACCTGGCAATGCTTTCAAAAAGCAAAGATTTAATATCACTTCACAGAGTAGATTGGATCGTGGACATAGCCAGATAACATGGGAACCGAGTTGCCACAGACCTTTTGTAAACATTCTTCAACGCAGTTCATGTTATGAATTAAAGATTAACCAGAGATTTCTAAAAATGTGGTAGTCAATCAAAACTATTCAGCTTTAAAATTTAAAGGGATTTAAAGACAATGCTGAGCAAACACTTGTTGAATAACATATCCTATATTTTGTCATCAATTTGATGCTACTTTAAAAGTTCAGAAAATAGTATAATAGCAAAGACCAGTCCCAGTTATCTAATGTCTGTGAGAGACACGATACAAAGTATGTAAACAGGCCCTCGTAATCATGAGGGTAGACACAACCTCCCTCTTCAAACACGAGGTTTCATAAGACGGCTCACAGAAAGGATATTATATGTTTGCTTGGATTTGTTCTGCACATTGCATTTAAATCCAAAGCTCATATATATTTAAATCACAATCATTTTATACACTCGGAATTGGAAAAAAAGTCTTTGGAACATTTAAATAAAAGCTTTTTTGCATCTCAGGTGATCATCATTTTATATATGCGCCATAAAAACATTTCTGATGTTGACACAAGGCACAGATGTGTCGTGGGATTGGATTTGTATCTTTTTGCTCAGACGAGGCCTCTGTCTTATCAAACCACTTCTGCAATGACTAGCTGCCTTGGTTGTCACATGTCAGACCCGCCTCATTTCTAGTGTAAAGATAAAAACGAGCAGTAAACCTAATTCCAGCCCTCAGAACATAAAGAAACTTCCCGTACGTGTAGAACGACAGACACCTGAGTTCAAGTTGATCTGTTTTCTGACTCCACTCACGTTTCCCCCCCCCCAGGCCTGTCACCAGACCTCCAGTCTATGGAGCAGGTGCGACGGGTCATGCGTCCCACTGATGTGCCTGACCAGGGCCTCCTCTGCGACCTGCTGTGGGCCGACCCGGACAAGGACGTGCTGGGCTGGGGCGAGAACGACCGCGGCGTCTCCTTCACGTTCGGCGCCGACGTCGTCACAAAGTTCCTCCACAAACACGACATGGACCTTATTTGTCGGGCCCATCAGGTCAGAACAAGAACGTGTATTCTGGGGATGTTTTTTTCTAAGTGGGAGTACAAGAATGTAGAGCAACAAACAAGTAAAATAAAAAGTAAACCACCCCTCTTCCTTATACCTCTTTTATCTGGTACGCTTTGGGTGTGGAACTGAGTCAACTCTAGTTTTATGGCGGTCCAGATGTTTAGTGATGTTTTGGGACAGTAAGGTGGAGCTGTAGCCCAGTGGTGTCAGCTCAGTTTTACTGGTGGCAGGTCATCAGAGTGACCATTAGAAATGTATTTTCTCTCTTCATAAGTCCATGCTAAATTCCAGTAGTATCCCAGTAAGAAACGAGGCTAAAACCCACATCCACTAACCTGTGTTGTATCTGCTTTCAGGTGGTCGAGGACGGATATGAGTTCTTTGCGAAGAGGCAGCTGGTGACGCTGTTCTCTGCTCCTAACTACTGCGGAGAGTTCGACAACGCCGGAGCCATGATGAGCGTAGACGAGACCCTCATGTGCTCATTCCAGGTAAACAGGAAACCCAGAGACAGTTCTGACTCTGATCCCAGTGGCCCAGCAGATCAATACTGGCAAAAATTAATGATTGCACTTTGCCTTGTAAAACGACGGCATATCTCCTCTGGTGACAAACATAGCAAGAGGCATGATGTTGTCTCTGTCAGTCAGTCGTGTTTTTATGAATGTGATATGGTCAAAGGTCAAGTTCACTCTGACCTCACAAATGCGTCTTTGGCTGTAACTCTAATTAACTTATTACCCATATTAAATTCCTTCAAAGTCTTCACGGCACGTTTGATGAGACGGACATTGTTGTAAACTGCAATTTAACTGCTTGATTGATCTTTGAGGCTGTAATTCAGTGGTAGTGGTTGTTTTGTTGATCATTTTTGTCGTCTCTCTTTCCCAGATTCTCAAACCTGCAGACAAGAAGCTCTTCTACGGTGGTGGAGGGGGAATGGGCTCTGGCCGCCCAGTCACTCCCCCAAGGAAAGCTAAGAAATGACCCGAGTAGTTTGCCCTCGACCTGCGACCCTTCCCTCCTGCCCTCTCTACCTCTCTTCTCCTTTCTTTTCACCAAACAGCCAGAAATCAAACCTATACCCAGGGCTTTTTTCCTTTTTTATCTGTACTTCTTAAAACATTTAATGTTATGAATTGTCTGAATGAGTGCGTGCGCAGGCGACCAACGCGTCCTCTGCCGGTGAGCATTAAAATCATGTGTGCACGTGTACATTTTGTGTGAGAGTATTAGAGATTTATACTTTCCCCTCTCTCTTACCACTCTTCCCGTGGAAAGGTTGAACCACAGTGTCTGTCTGTACAGTAATTTTGACTGAAGCAAGCAGGGTTTGGGAGACAGTGGGAAAATCGCTGGACATGAATTTTAGCAGCAAACCCTGCCAGTAGGTGGCGTGTGTGTGTACTTGTGGAGGGGGGGGAGTATTTTGGTTTTTTTCCCTGTCCTCTGTACTGTAAAATCTCAAAACACAGGTATGTGCATGTGAGTGTGTGCGTGCATGCTGAGTCTTGTCTCGGCCCGAGCGCGGCGTCTCTGTATCCTCGAGCAGGAAAGAGCGTTTCACCTTTTCTCAGGCGAGCAGGCGCACGACTATTCACTCGTGCACGCACACACACACACCACACATGCATATGACTCTCCAGATTCATATGAGCCAGAGCTGTAAAAACCCCATACAGTTTAGGTTTGTACAGATTTGATTACTTGAAAGAGATTTTTTGTGAATTCGTTTTGTAGTCTTTCATCAAGTTGACCAATAAAGCGAGAATCTGAGCTACAATGATGACTTGTTTTTATTGTAAACCTGTATCTGATATAAATATGGATTTGTTTCTGATCTCCTGCAAGTAGCTGTTTCTATGTCTGGTCACAGTTACTCAAAGTACTGGGAAGTAACTGCTGATCATCAATAGTATTCAAACCCATACTTCTGGCGTATGAAATTGGATAGTATTTGACCAAAAGTTATAAGTATAAATTCACATGTTTCATTTTTAAACATTCAAGGGGTTAAATTATTGATTGTTATTTAATCCTCCCTCTTCAGAGTTGACTGCGGTCAGATTTTATTTCTTTACAGGTCTGAAATAAAACCTGCTGCAATAACATGACAATATGACCTTTATGTAAGGATGCATAATAAAAACTGAAATTTCCGATAGCAAAATGAGTTTTAAATGAATTATTTCATGGTTTCACTGATTCTCTTGTCCAAATGTATACATATAGTTATTAGCTCCAAAGATGTAAGTGAAAAGGACTTTTTTTACTGTGACAACACGCATTGATAAATGTATAAGTGTCCCTTTTACTTTTCCAGGCATTAAACCATTCAAAAATATTCTAAAAATGCTTTTTATAATTTAAGTTTATAAAGTAAAGCTATACTTTGCTGAAGTGTGGAAAAAGTCAGGGAAAAGATGTAACATCAATTCAGCAGTTAAATGCCATTCTATAAGATTTTCTTTTTGCATTTTCAATGGATTAGAAAAAGATTATTATCAATAAATTTAAAATAACTTACTTGACTGAGATTTGATTGGCAGTTGAGTCAAGTGACTGCTCTGTCATCCACTCTGTTCCTGCTGTCAGTCACCACAAACTCCAGGATGTGTGGTTCAGCTGTTCTCCACAGAGGGGCAGTGTTGAGCTCCTTTTCCTCCAACAGTCAGCAGATCCACTGTATGAAGCAGAAACAAATCACTGAGCTGTGGTTAAAATGGTAAATGGTGCGGATTTATATATTTTCTAATATTGATGACGACTCAAAGCTCCTCCCAGTACAGTTTACTGCTGCTCCCCCATTCTCACTCATTCACACAGCACATTTTTGCTATCGCTTTTTTCTATGGGGGAAATTTGGGGTTCAGTGTCTTGCTCAAGGACACTTTGGCATGCAAATGAGAATTGGGAATCAAACTGCCGACCCCTCAGGTTAGAGGATGGCCCCTTTACCTCCTCAGCCACATGCTCAGTGCTTTACTTTGCCCCCGGGGAACACACACATGTCATAAGCACTTGCACACAATGCAACAACACTGTTCTGCTGCTGCTGTAACTGAGAAACTTTGCACGACATCCATATACGTAGATGTTAACAAGTAATACTCGTGTCCGGTCGCCATACAGGGGCCGTGCAGAACACTCTGTATCGCTCTTTTTCATTCCTCATTCTATTTTTATCAAAAAAGGATCCCATTTCTTTCTTAGGCATTTCTCAGGGCTCTTTTTGCATTCATTCGTCTTCCTGTCATCAACACCCCTTCTTCAGTCCGTCTCCTCTCCTTCCCTTTACAGGACCATGGAGGTGAGAGGTGAAGGGTAATGGATTAGTACTTTTATACTTATTTTTACAAAATGGAAGCAGATTTACTGTAAATTCTCTGAGTTCATGACATCCAGAGTAAAACCAAGGGAAATAGTTTCACTTGATAACTTCCTGATCCCAGAGACCATTGTAATCCTCTGTGCATCTAAGTGTGGCTCCGCGGCCTCATTCTCCTTCACTACAATCCTCTGTACATTTATAGCCAGTCAATGGAGACTTAAGGTCACCCTTGGTCATCAGAATTCGCCGGTGGCTATGTGGTCTCAAATTCCTACCTTGGCCCTTGGACAGGATTATGTTTCTGGCTTTCGTGTTGGGCAGTGAGTCCCGGAGACATGTGAACTTGTTTCTTGTGTGTGTGAATTTGTTTTCACGTCTCACAGAGCGGGATAGAAAAAAAAGAAAAAAGAAGATCAAACTTTGGTCCAGAGATGATGGGACTATGACTTCACATCAGTCATAGTGATCAACCCACAAATAGAGGCCCGGTTACATAAGAGTTCTCAAAATAGACCAGATATTGAAGACGTAGTATCCAAGAGTTCGTCTTTCAGATGATACCAAATACTGTACATACTAGTTCATACAGCTATTCTGGCCTGAAACACTAAACTGTGGAGTTTATGACGCTATTATCAAGCTTCAGAACTATTTGGTTCTCGTGCAGACTTCCACAAAAAAAACATAATAACCCAACCTGCTGTTTGGGGAACATGCTTTTATTTGTGCCGATTAAAATCTTTACGATAAGAGGGACTTCCTTTGAATCAAATCTTTAAACAAACTTTTATTTATTGCATTTCCTGATTTAATCTGATTCTAGTTTTTATCATTATTATTATTATTTCTATGGTTACTATCATTATTTATTATAGTAATAATCTCCAGGTTATAAACATTGTGAAATGTGTGCAAACAGAAAACTTTCCCAATCCTTTTCTCTTTGGTTATTTGAATATCATTGCGGAGAAATAGAAGTAGATGATGAATATTTACTTTTAGCGCAATAAATGTAACTAAAAGTATAGATTATTCTCTTTCAATTATTTGAATAAAAGTAAGAAAATTAAAATAAAACTTTTGTATTGCACATTTTTAAGTGTTTTACAAGTCAGACATGATTAGTTGAAAGAAAAAAAAGGGAAACAATTAAAAGCTATTTAAAGTGTTATAGATTAAAAAACATAATAAAAAACTTTATAAAATGATCTGAGCCATATTAAAAGCTAAATAAATGAATACAGATTAAAAGTTAAATGTGAAGTCTGACTAAAAGTGCTTTAAAAATGATGCTGCATGAAAACTAGTGCAACAAGTACAGTTTACTCAAACTGTTCCAAATAAACATGTTATGGAGTAAGCAGAACTAACTGTAGTTCCTACCATCGGAACAACTTCTCTCTAAAACTCTCCCTCTTAAATTCACTACACCTTAAAATCTGAATTGATCTGATCCTGTGAAGCTAAATGACCGGTTTCCTCAGCAGCCATTGATTTTCCCCCGATCAAAACGTCTTTGCGTGTCATTGGGCGCCGGTGGCCTCTGAGAAACGCCGAGCCGACCACGCAGTCGACCCTCGATCAGTAGAACCGAAGCCACTTTTGATCAACGGGCTCTCTCTCCTGCCGGCTCCCCCGTGGCTTATATAGTACAGCCCTAAGTGTGAGGAATGGTGTGAACAACCAGGAATCCTTCAGGCCCGATGTCCCACGTAGGCACCGGTGACACAGTGGAGTCAAATGTGTCCTCCGACCTCCCGTCTTATTTTTCTGCATGAAAGTCAGACTTATACGAGCAGGAACCGAAGCTCCAGCATTCTGAAATAAAAAAGCCGCAAAGCTGCGGTGGTGCCAAACCCGGCAGCGCGGTGTCACCTGCTCTATTTATATCTCGTGAGGAATTCTGGATTCAGAGACTCAGCTGCCACTTCTATTATTACTATTAGCTAATGCTGTAACAAGTACCCTGCTAACACTGATGCTGTAGCTGCCTTATAGCCCCTGTGCTAATTATGTCCTCACTGTCAATACCACACGTGTCCCATGTTATTAGGTTTGATGCTGTCGCTCAGAGAACATTTGGTGATTTATTTTGCATGTGCATGAACGTTGAAAGGGAAAGTTCACTGGAAAATTCAAATTTCCTCCTTATCTCCTCACTACTGTGCAGGTGGAGGCAGTGGGTGAAGTGTTTTGAGTCCACAAAACACTTTTTGGAGTCTCGGGGTTGAACAGTGCTGCAGCCAAATTCAATTAAACTGATGTCAATGGTGACAAATTCTTTAAAAGTCAAAAACTACTGAGGAAAAAACATAAAATGCCTCCATACTGTTATTGTGGTGTCATCCAGGTGTACGGAAGCCCTGAGATTCTAATTCAATTCAAAGCAGCGTCTTTTACACCAGGGTTAAATATTCCTTTGGACATTTAGGCCACAACATCCATTTTAAGTCTTTTTCTGTGGTTTTGTTTTAACTTTTTTTTACTTTTGAAGAATCAGATAATGAGTAGATTTTCATTTTTTGTGTGAACTATCCCTTTAAGAATGGGTGAACCAGGAAGTAAATGGATTTATGGACGATGCTGCATTTTTAAAACGACTGGCCTGGAGCTGGAGTGAATTAAAGTTGACATTCTAATTTGTCACTTAAAGATAAGAATCACGTTGCCGTGGATTACGTGTTGTGGGTCGTGTTTCCTGAGACTGAAGGGGAATGTGTTTATGGCCGACGACTTTAAATAAGGGTTCCCTCACTTGATTATCTGCCCCCACAAGGACGCCATCGACCAGCTGTCGGTGCAGCGTGCGACCCGCCGAATGAGCCGTTAATGATAATACAGTGGGATCCATACGTCCCAGACCACGTCTCAGACTTATGGGCCCCGCTGTATGTCTGTCTTCCCTGGGTTCCCATCTCAAAGGTGACAAATGTCCGCCTTGTCCCTCTCACTTTGCTTGTCCCGTGCAAGTCAGCAGAGACGGACTTAGTTGCATAAGATGGCTGCGAGTACAGCTGCACCCCCCCCCCAGTACTTAACACTTGTACAGAACTGGGAACACGTATAGAGTTCACAAGCCGAGGAGGGAGGGAGGGAGGGTGTGCTCGGCGGGGCTAAGGCGGCACATGGTGATCCCTCAGCCTGGCACGAAGGTGTGGCATGCTGGAGCCGAGGAGGGGGTCGCAGTTGATGGGTGTCCCAGCTTGCAGGGTGGGGGGGGTGGGGGTTACACTGTAGTAGTCGCCGCACACGCGCGCCACTGACACTTCACAGATAGACGGAGGCGGAAGATGGAGGGGAGTGAGGGAGAAACCTTATCCTTCTGGGATATTGAGTTAAATGTCACTGCTCTGCCCTGAGGGAGACACTGACAGGCCGACCCCTATCACAGGCCCCAAATCTCAGAGGTCACAGCGGCTGTACGACAGCTGAGGCCCGGAGAGCGGCTGGCTGAAACGGAGACGGGGACACTGGCAGAACAGAACAAATATAAATGTTTTATCAACATGTCAAGGAACGAATAAATAAATACGGCCTGTGCCAAACGTTTATTTTGCTTGTAGATGTGGGAACAAATTGAAAATTGTAAAGTACTTGGCTGAGCCACGCGTTTGGCTGGGCTGGAGATATCAAGTGGAGTGTGGATTGTTGGTTTAGATGAGTTTAGACACTCATCATTGCACTAATGGTTCTAATACCCTTAGTAATGACAGTTAAATCAAGGAGACTGTTTAAAAAAATTACAAAAATTTGGATTAAAAATGTAAATCAAATATATTTGCAGCATTAATGTTTATTTGATGATATTTAATTACACCAGTAAAGTTTATATTCCATCCCCTGTGTTACCTTGATGCTATTTCTGGGCTTTACTCTGCTTCTGCTTAAAATATGCATTAAACTAAGTGCTTTCGTCATTGGTAATTTATGGCGCCCCTACGGAATGGAGCTGCCCCTCAGCAGCAGGACTCAGGGCCGACCGGCAGCCGGCAGCTGATCGGAACCTGAAAGCTGCAACAAAAAACACGTCCAATTTTAGAAATTCTCTGCGAAAGAGCAGCAGAAGCATGTTAGTGTAACAAGTCGGCCACTACTGTAAACTCTGTAAATACATCCTTATAGTTACAAAGTGTATCAGGAGTGAGTCACTCTATATGACCATGAGAATATCTGAGGCTTAGACAAATGCAATGTATAATAGATTGTTAATATACTATGGATGTGTGTGTGTGTGTGTGTGTGTGTGTGTGTGTGTGTGTGGTGATGTGGTGATGTGGTGTAAAATCAAATTATGAGCTATTCTCAGTTTAGAGAACACTTTAGTCTTTTTTAATGTTTTTTCTTGGTGCTTTTATCTTCTTCTTTTAGTCAGAGACTCAAGAAGCAGCCATTTTGTTATTATCATTCCTACATCTTTATATTAACTGTTTTCATTATGTGGGCAGCTGTGGCTCAGGGGGTAGAACGTGTCATACTGTAACCAGAAGGTCGGGGGTTCGATCTCAGTCTTTCCCATTCCGCATACCGAAGTGTCCTTGGGCAAGACACCGGACCCCAAATTGTCCCTGATGGCTGCCCATAGATGCACATGTGAATGGCAAAACTGTACTGTAAAACAATTATTATTATTGTTATATAAATACAGAACATTTACAAAAAACTAAACCTTTATTCTTGTATAAATCAATTGCGGTTAATTGTTTAATTAGGCTGTAAAAAAGTTTAAACTAATTATAAATCTTAATATTAAATGTTCCTCTTTATCCGAAGCAAAAGTGATTTCTAGCTGTTTTTTTAATTTGGTGAATTTTAGGGGATAATAAAAAAAATTATGTAATTTGTCCAAATGATTTGACAGTTATCTAAATGTATGGCAGGTTTGTAATGTAGACAGATTCTCTCTTTGTTTTTTTAAGTTTACACTGAGTAGATTACATAACTGTTAACATACGTAAGGACACAAATGGCTTTGGCAGCTGTTTCCCTTTAGCACACTTTCTTTGACCTGATTTGTTGGAGTTCGCTCTCCGTCCAGTCCAAATACACTTTGGGACAAACTGCAACTGGTTGAGCAACAACTGCCAATAAGGGCATTTTCAGACGAAAGCCTATTCCACAGCCTTGATGTAGCTTGACACTGCGACACTTCCCACAAACAACACAGCCCCGGTAATAAATAGACTGCGGCAAAAATGTGTCCTGTAGCTGTCAGGGGTGCTGAGCACTGCCCACTGCTGCTCCTATAGGGACACCTGTCAGTGTATTGATTAGCAACAGCAACTTGGATTCCTGTCCTCGGAGGAGTCTGCACCGCCCGGCAGCCAGTTTACTGCTGTTCAAACAAACAGTAAATCAGGAATCTCAGCTCGTCGTTCGATGTTACACTGGATCTATTGTTTTCACTACAATGAGTCAGTAATGACCAAATCAATCAGGGAAATTAAAAAGAGCAAATTATGTCAATGATAAATTACCAACAAGTTTCTTTATAGAGCTAAACGAGAGCATTCTTAACTTCTTCGGGAAGTTTACGGTTTCATTGTTTGCAGGATTATGCAAAACTACTAGATTTGAACTTTGTTCAGCGAAGAACCCTTTAAGTTCTTGTGAGGATCCAGGAATTATTTCTTTAATATTGCATTCTTTAAAATTTTGTGTTAATTTCTCAGAGAGTCAATCACAGATCCTGATGAAAGCAATCAGACACCTTTAGAGGACGGATATTAACGGGTTTACGCAATTTGTTGCAGATCCAATTAAGAATTTGGAATCAGTGAATTATAACGTGGTTTCTGGTCGGGCCTTGTTTGAGGTTCTACTTCTCTACGTCGAATCATTTGACACTTGTTTGCTGGGTAGAACAGATTCAATGCTCTGGCTCCACCACAAGGGGCCATTGTGCCTCGCTGAATGGCCGTTCGTGGCCCCGGATCGTCTGTCCCACGTCTGCTGAGGCCGAGCCATGTCTCCCTGCTGCCTTCCCCTCCTCATAAAAAAAGAGAAATAAAACTTGATCCCCCTGTATCTGCAGCCAGGGCTTCTCCACGGTGCTGCAGTAGTAAGACACGCTGACCGTCCTCCTGGCGCTCCTGTCCCCCAGCTCTTGTTGCCATGCTACACACTTTTCTCTACGTTTTCCCATATCTTACCCAACGTTAAATCACACGCTCATGTGTCTGATATATCGTGAGTTGTCTCTGGCTCTGTATAACCTGAGATCTAATGTGCACATGTTGAGGATTCAGACGATTCAAACTCCTGGTTTGTGCTTTCAGCTTTGCTCACAGTCATGGAGAACTTCACGTGTCAGCGTGCAGACATGTCTGAAACATGCCGGCTAATTCTTGTCTGGAATTATTCGTCCACTATCTCCCTCCATCTGTCTGTCTCTCTCCGGCTAGGCCAACCTTCCTCAGCAGAACCCAGTTGAGCAGTCACTCAATGCACACCCTCCTCCCCTCTGGATGATCTCCTGTCTCACTCTCTCACCTTCTCCCCCTTCGTCTTATTCCACTGACCATGCATGTTCCAAAAACAGATCTCATTTTCATCCACGGTACGACACACCCCCCACCCCCCAATCAAGCCCCCCTGCACCATCACTGTCCAAGACCACCTCACCTCCCCATTGCTCCACCTCGAGCCCCACCCTCACCATGTCCTCCCATGCTGGAATTTGGAGGCGTGTGTCGACGGGGTGTCCACCAATCCCGAGGCCGTCGGGGGGTATATAACCCTGCAGAAGGTTGCGGTCATTCGCTCTTTCTGTCAGTCCAGGATTCCTGAATAGGAGGGTGCCGCACTTAAGGTGAGGGTGGTGGATCAAGGTTAAGACCTGCAGAGAACAACAGAGAAGTAAAAGAGGAACGGAAAGCCACGGTTAGACGAAAGATACCTCGTCTATCCAGCAAGGATGGAGAACGCTCACATGAAGCTCCCGGCGGAGTGCCTGACGCACTTTGGGGTGAACGAGGTCAGCGGTCTGACCCCCGACCAGTTCAAGAAGAACCTGGACAAGTACGGCTACAATGGTGAGATGGGGCGTCAGGGACGGGGGGGGAGAACTTCTGAAAGAAGTAACTTTGAGAAACTTATCACTTCACAGTTGAAGATGTTTGCATTCAGGCTACAGCCTCTGCTGCTGAGACCTTCGCTCGGGCCGGGTGGAGGTTTTTGCGTGTGATGCTTTTTTAGAGAGCAGTTGCAACAGCTGGTAGAAATGCAGAGACATTGAGAAGCAGAGACTTTGAGGGCTTTGAAGGGCTATTTAAAGATAGCCAAAGAAGATGGCTGGAGAGCGAGAGAGACAGGTGATGGCTCAAGAAGCTTCCTGGGTGATATATGGGGCGGGTGTGAACAGGAGAGGTGGATAATTTTAGGCCAGGCAAAAAAGGGAGGTCCTTAGATGGCTTATGGCTAAATGATCCCTAATATGATTGCGAAATCAATAACTGGTTTAAAGGCTAAATAGATAGCACAGGCTTTATGATATGGTTCAAAAGCAGCAACTCTTGTTTTCTCTTCATGAGCCGCCTTTAAACTTAATGTTTATTTTGTTAGGGACCTTATGAGGTTTTCCTTAGGCCTTGACTTCTCATCAAAACGATCTGGTGTCAATTGAGGATTGAGTTTAATGGACTTCTTTAATCGTTTACAGCTCTTGAGGGGATCAAGTGTGAAGCGCTCAGGGAATTTAGAAAAGGTGGACGTCAGGGAGTTTTAGAATCCGGTGACCTTGTGCCTCACATTTAGGATCTTCCACCGAGAAGTAAAGCTTCTCTCCAGACGTTTCCTGATAAACATGAATGATTTTAACTCACCACCTTTTTTCCCTTTGTCTTTTTGTTTTCTCTTCCTTCATCTTTGTGACGGACTCCAGAGTTGCCGGCTGAAATTGGTAAGTGTTCGTCCGTGCAGCCCTATTTATTAAATCAACACTCCACACACCTGGTTTGACCCAGATGGATTTGACCATCATTAATACTCTGAGCTGGCCCTCCTCCACAGAGGGGTTGTTTTAAAAACATGGAGGCAGAATTTTGTGACCCCAGGCTCTAATGAAATTACATTTAAGATCACTTGTCAATGAATTTGACTTGAAGTAAATCCCTTTGCATGCAAATACACACTCAGGTGCACATTTCAGTACTTGCATCTAATTGTCTGAATATTGTATATTGATTTTTTTGGTTCTTTTTCTCAGGTAAGAGCGTGTGGGAGCTGATCGTAGAGCAGTTCGAGGACCTGCTCGTCAGGATCCTGCTGCTGGCTGCCTGCATCTCTTTTGTAAGTGAACAAGTGTTAGGGATTTTTTCTCATCCACTGCGCACATTTCAAACTGGCATCACTGCAGTCACATTCATTTTAAACTCAAGAAACAGCACTAGACACCATAAGTAGCAAGTGTGGTTTATGCACATTATATTAAACTTATCATCAGCAAAAAGGTCTACTCTTAAGGTTAAATTAATTCATTTATTTAACTTTATGGCACAATAACCTCTGGCTACTCTCCTGTGTACCATCTGGAAATGAGCAATTAATTGAACTTTAAAAACCCACAAGGAGGAAACCTATGACACAAACTAATCCAGCACACAAGTGTGACCACTTTGCCAAGACAACTTCTTAAGCCGCCTCCAACTCCCTCCACCCTTCTGTGCAATTTGGAGGACAACAACTTGAGAGGAGGGAGGCAGATCGCAAAGGCTTGTCGGAGGTGTATTAATTCCTATGCACAGCTTTCACCCCTTGGGCCAGCTGTCAGGATGGCCTTAGAAGGCGAATATTGAGGAGCCAGTGAGAGACGGGGGTCAGGGAAGTATAGGGGGGCTGAGGGGTAAGGGTTTATTTTAAGAAAGCCCAGAGCTGAGGAGAGAAACTGAATCCTTCGGGAAAGGTCAGGCCTGAAGGAAGGAACGAAGGGCCTCCGCAGAAAGAGGGTGGAAGTCAGAAGGAGCCATGAGTTATGGGACCATGAGATCAAGTTAACAACAATTACGTAATCAGATTGTGACATTCAAGCTAGCATCAAAATAACAGCCTTTATTACTGAGCTTATACTGTAAATGTTATCCCACATTTTATAATTAATTTCACAAAGTCCTGTTGGCGACCTCCACATTCCATAAAGAAAATATCAACTTATTATTCATCCATCACACGCTACACACAATCACACATTATATACACTATGAGCCGGTCGTTCTGGTGCAATGAAAATGTTTTAACCGTGTAACTGGTCCATTCATTATAAATGTATGGAGGTACGACCTGCTGTCTCCACTCCACTCACTCTACTCTCCCCCGCTCTGACCTCAGGTGCTGGCCTGGTTCGAGGAAGGTGAGGAGACCGTCACCGCCTTCGTGGAGCCCTTCGTCATCCTCCTTATCCTGATCGCCAATGCCATCGTCGGAGTGTGGCAGGTCAGTGACAGGGCGCCGTGCATTGAGCAATCACATGTATCCATTGCAAAGCACACGGGTTCCAGTTACTGCCATGTGGTTTTCCACCCACACGGGTGCAGTTGCTCAACTGGAAAATGATCACTTTTACAGCGTTGAAGGTCAAAGTAGTGACTTTCAAACCCGAGTAAACAAAATCATTGGCTAACGTGCACATGAATCCAAAATGTGACGTGACCCCTGTCCGATTCTTTTATATTATTTGCAGACATCATGCCCAGTTTACGTTTTGACTGCAGCGTTTGGATTATTCACAATATGCAAGTCATTCAACCCATTGAGTAAACAGCTCTGCTATCATTAGACATCAGTGAGGGGGGGAAATCAGCTGCTCATTAAAGTCCGGCCTGACTCCAGCAGAAACCTGCTGTAAAGAAATCTATCTTCTGCATCTCGGATCAAATTTTATTGTTTGAAATATTATTTCTGAACACAGCATATGGCGCCTGTCTCAGATTTCCATACATAAACTTGTATTTATAAAAAGAGGCACATGGAAACCTGGTTCAAAGGAACTTAGGGTTGAATATAACGTTTAACCCACTGTGTGTCATCGCTGTGTTTAAGACGCACAACCTCTTAGAGGACATTTCCAGTGACACATACAGGACAAACTGAGTTTTACATCAAACCAGGATAAGCATCCGTGTTTAAAATCTGTTTTATGATATTCAGTGTGCATCAGACCAGTTTCCTTGTTTCTGAATTTAAATACTATGCTTGTTAACCCCTAACCCTAAATAACTATGTATGCCTGTTTTGTCTGTGTTTGCCACAGGAACGTAACGCAGAAGACGCCATTGAGGCTCTCAAGGAGTACGAGCCCGAGTTGGGAAAAGTCTACCGCTCTGACAGGAAGAGTGTGCAGATTATCAAGGCCAGAGAGATTGTCCCTGGAGACATTGTGGAGGTGTCCGGTAAGAAATGTCCACTGTTATTTTGCCCAATCCTGCAAACATTCACGTCATGTTTGTCACAGTCTCTTGTGGCAGAATCTTTTATAACATTGAAGCAGTGAAAAGACAGTTCTGCCAAGAGAAAGAGAGACAGACACAAATTCAGGGTAGATGTGTCTGGTGGAGGCCGACGCCAGAACCTCGTGTCTTTTTAAGGCAACGAGAGCAGGGCAGGACGGGGCTGTGAAAACATGCTGAGTGGAGGAAAACAGAATCATGAATATAAATACCCTCCCTAGCACCTGCCACACCTCTTCTCCCTGCCATTGCCCACGTCTGTTCATTTGTCAGCTTACACCTGTTGCCTCTCTGGCCAGCTGCCCCCTCCCCCTCAGCCACGGGCCACTCTCATTGGGCCGAGTGGGTGTCACTCCAGGTTTAGCCCCCATTATGAAATCCATGGATTAGGATAGAAATTTAGCGAGCTGTCTGAGTATTTGGCTTTTATTTTGGGAGTCATTTACAGTATTATCAGTAGTATTATTTTCAGGTTTGGTTTACATACATTCACAAGTGAAATTAAATCATTTGCAACTATAGCAGTCCATTAAGTGTAATTGGAAAATAAGTCAATAGAAGATATTTCCTGACCACATAAAAATAAATAATAATATAACGATGAATTAATTTCGGTTCTCTCTTCTCTGTGATTCCCACAGTCGGTGACAAAGTCCCCGCTGATATCAGGCTTGTTTCAATCAAGTCCACCACCCTGCGTGTTGACCAGTCCATCCTCACTGGTAAGCCTTACAGAAGCACTCATTCTGCCTCTACTGGTTTTGTTCTTCGGCCGATGGATTTAATTTCCTTGTTTCCTCTCTCAGGTGAGTCCGTCAGTGTGATCAAGCACACTGAGGCCGTCCCAGACATCAGAGCTGTCAACCAGGACAAGAAGAACATGCTTTTCTCTGTAAGTGTCCCATCACCAGCAATCAGGATTTGATACCTGCTACCTCCTCCTGTTTTCGTTTTCTTACCTTCCTCCTCCTCTCTCCGCCACAGGGCACCAACATCGCCGCTGGCAAGGCCATCGGTGTGGCTGTGTCCACCGGAGTCTCCACTGAGATTGGCAAGATCCGTGACCAGATGGCCGCCACCGAGCAGGAGAAGACTCCTCTGCAGGCCAAGATGGACGAGTTCGGCGAGCAGCTGTCCAAGGTCATCTCCCTCATCTGCGTTGCTGTCTGGGCCATCAACATTGGCCACTTCAACGACCCCGTCCACGGAGGCTCATGGATCCGCGGCGCCGTCTACTACTTCAAGATCGCTGTGGCTCTGGCCGTGGCTGCCATCCCTGAGGGTGAGGAGAAAGCAAAGAAGCTTACTGAACGCTATGTGTTTCTCCGCCACCATTTTTCTTTTTATCACACTCACACTTTGACCAATGTCTCCCAGGTCTGCCCGCTGTCATCACCACCTGCCTGGCCCTCGGTACCCGTCGTATGGCTAAGAAGAACGCCATCGTCAGAAGCCTGCCCTCTGTGGAGACTCTTGGCTGCACCTCCGTTATCTGCTCAGACAAAACTGGAACCCTCACCACCAACCAGATGTGTGTGACCAAGGTGGGTGATTGAATCAAAAAGAAAGCGCTCCACAGACAATTTGCCAGAAACCCTTTCGGCACAGAAAAACCTCTTTGTTTCCTCCTTCACAGATGTTCATTGTCAAGTCTGTTGAAGGCGAGCATGTCGACCTGGATGCCTTCGATATCTCTGGATCTAAGTACACCCCCGAGGGCGAGGTGTAAGTTGACTTTCAGTGCCATTTATCATCACTTACTGCAGCAAACCACTAAAAAATCAACATTCATGTCTTTGTTTATGTCTTATTTTGTTCTTTTCTTTGTCCATCAGTTCCCAGGGCGGTGCCAAGACCAACTGCAGCGCTTACGATGGTCTGGTTGAGCTGTCCACCATCTGCTCCCTGTGCAACGACTCCTCTCTGGATTACAACGAGGTACAGGCATTAAGACGTGCAGACTGTTTGCCGTCCTGAAATATCATGACCTCCCACAGCTTAACACACTCTCTCCATCCCGCTCCTTTTTCTCCAGACCAAGAAGATCTTTGAGAAGGTCGGTGAGGCTACTGAGACCGCCCTGTGCTGCCTGGTTGAGAAGATGAACGTGTTCAACAGCAACGTGAAGAACCTTACCAAGATTGAAAGAGCCAACGCCTGCTGCTCCGTACGTTTCCTCTTACTTTCCCTTAAACAACCATTATGATTCGTCCCCTATATTCCAGTTCATTGTGATCCACTGACAGTCATTGGATCAGTCCTTTTTACATCAAGGAATTACTGTGTCTTTAACTAAACAGCTCTTTTCTCGGATTCCTCCATTAGGTGATCAAGCAGCTCATGACCAAGAAGTTCACCCTGGAGTTCTCCCGTGACAGGAAGTCCATGTCCGTGTACTGCACCCCCACCAAGGGTGACGGTGGCGCCAAGATGTTCGTGAAGGTCAGTTCTGGCTCTGCCATCCCTCTCACAGCCTATGATCAGACAATCTGCGCTCTGACTGTGCTGCGTTCAACGTGACAATCAAGTAATCGTCTGTTCTTGCCACAGGGAGCCCCAGAGGGTGTGATTGAAAGGTGCGCATATGTGCGTGTTGGCACCACCCGCGTGCCCCTGACCAACGCCATCAAGGATAAGATCCTGGCTGTCATCAAAGACTGGGGTTGCGGCCGTGACACCCTGCGTTGTCTGGCCCTGGCCACACGTGACTCCCCACTGAAACCAGAGGAGATGGTCCTTGAGGACTCCACCAAGTTCGCCGACTATGAGGTGAGAACACAGCATATCGATGGGCTGGTTGTTGAGGCTGTGTGGACACGACTGTGACTACATGCTGACATTTCTCTCCTCAGACTGATCTGACCTTTGTTGGCTGCGTGGGTATGCTGGATCCCCCCCGTAAGGAGGTCATGGGCTCCATCGTGCAGTGCAGACAGGCTGGAATCCGTGTCATTATGATCACTGGTCAGTATTATTGATTGTATAGAAGATTCTCAATGCACTTGTAACAATAACATTGCATATAACATGTGCTGGATTTACTTACTACAATCTACTTCATAAACTTTTATAAATGCAGAGACTGAATATAATTCATGTACAGTATTATATTGTCTTGTCATTCCCATTTACTGTCTATAGTGTTTAAAAGGTTTTAATCCACCTCTCCTCAAACCCATTTCATTAACTCTCTCCCGAACTTCTCCCTCTCCACAATTCAGGTGATAACAAGGGAACCGCCATCGCTATCTGCCGCCGTATTGGCATCTTCAAGGAGGACGAGGATGTTTCCGACAAGGCCTACACCGGCCGTGAGTTTGACGATCTGCCCAGCCATGAACAGGGAGAGGCCGTGCGCAGAGCTTGCTGCTTTGCCCGTGTGGAGCCAGCCCACAAGTCCAAGATTGTGGAGTTCCTGCAGAGCTACGATGATATTACTGCCATGGTGAGAGTTCGGCAGCAAACTTAACTCCACTGAATCGCAGTGCTAGTGTTTTTCCTGTTACTGGTTTTGCAGCCTGTTGTAGTGCTCACAGTAATCCCTCCGTCCCCAGACTGGTGATGGTGTGAACGATGCCCCTGCCCTGAAGAAGGCCGAGATCGGCATCGCCATGGGCTCTGGCACTGCTGTTGCCAAGTCTGCCTCTGAGATGGTCCTGGCTGACGACAACTTCTCTTCCATTGTGGCTGCTGTTGAGGAGGGCAGAGCCATCTACAACAACATGAAGCAGTTCATCCGCTACCTCATCTCCTCCAACGTTGGTGAGGTCGTCTGGTGAGTGGCCCGAGGAACACAGGCTCTGATCCACCTCTGAACGCCCTCTCTCTCCCTGCCTCAGTCTGAACTTGTATTTTCTTCTTCTACACTCTCTCAGTATCTTCCTGACTGCCGCCCTCGGTCTGCCCGAGGCCCTGATCCCCGTCCAGCTGCTGTGGGTCAACCTGGTGACTGACGGTCTGCCCGCCACCGCTCTTGGCTTCAACCCCCCGGATCTGGACATCATGGGCAAGCCCCCACGTTCCCCCAAGGAGCCCCTGATCTCTGGCTGGCTGTTCTTCAGATACATGGCTATCGGTGGTAAGTATCACGCTGCATTCGCGTTTCCTGTCAAATGAAGGAAGAACGTTAACCTACACTGACTCCGTTACCTTTCCCCGTCAGGATACGTTGGTGCCGCCACTGTCGGTGGAGCTGCCTGGTGGTTCATCTATGATACCACTGGTCCCGGTGTCTCCTACTACCAGCTGGTGAGTCCTTTTTCTGTGGTGTCTTTCACAAACACTCACAGGGAGATGGTGCAGAGCCTAACTTCACCTCCTGCTCTTTTCAGTCCCACTTCATGCAGTGCTGCGATGAGAACGAGGACTTCGCCGGCCTGGACTGCCACATCTTTGAAGCCGCTCCCCCCATGACCATGGCCCTGTCTGTCCTGGTCACCATTGAGATGTGCAACGCCCTCAACAGGTAATGACCTTAAAATGTGGTGGAAATATTGAAATGACAACACACCGGGCTCCCTGTTGGGCCTTGGATCACGACTCCTGTGGTTTCTTCACATATTTATTCTCATTTCTTTCCTTCATCCAGCTTGTCTGAGAATCAGTCTCTGCTGCGCATGCCCCCATGGAGCAACTGGTGGCTGCTTTCCGCCATGACCCTCTCCATGTCCCTTCACTTCATGATCATCTATGTTGACCCCCTGCCCGTAAGTCAGACATCCATGCAATCTGCACTTTGTGGTTTTGAGTGCAAATCTCCCAGTTTTTATGGATTTATTTTCTCCTCATCCTAACCCCCACTCTTCTCTCCCCCTAGATGATCTTCAAGTTGACCCATCTGAGTGTTGAGCAGTGGCTCATGGTCCTGAAGCTTTCCTTCCCCGTCATCTTGATTGATGAGGTCCTGAAGTTCGCTGCCCGTAACTACGTTGAGAGTAAGTTGTGTTTTTGTTTTCTAACTCTGACATATTAAAACAAATTCCCAATATAACAGATAACCTTTTACTTCTACTTAATGATTAATTAATTAATTACTACTGTCATACTTCTATTAATTATTCATTAATATTAAAGTGTGATCCTTCTTCATCTCACTATAATTAAATTTGTATTAAATCATCTGTCTAACAATCCATCTTAAGCCCAATAATACCTGTTTTCATCTGCCTGCTCTTCTCCCCATTCCTCATTAACTCACTTAACCCTCTTTTTATTCACAGAGATTTAAATTCAGTCAACCCACCACCATTAGCCTCTAACTAAAACAAGGTATTCTACTGTGTACTTGTAGTTCGTGTGTGTGTTTGTGCGTCGTTGTGTGTGTCACTGCTCTGACGCAGCTCTGTCCTCAGTAGTGTCTCCATATTGTCAACTCTGGGTTCTCCATCACAACTCAGCAACACCACTGAATCACAAACTGACCAGGTGTCATGGTGCTGAGTTGATATGGGAGATCCCTGACGTCCTCCACGCTCTCTGTTCATTGTTATTTATTATCACACTGTGTAGTGAGATGCCTCAGCAGGTGAGCCAATCCCCTTCTGAGCTGCTGTGTGTCTGTCGGGATGTTTCTGTCCATGTGTGACGGATGCTCGTTCTGGTGCTTCCTTCGTTAGAGTCACTTTCCCACTAAAAACCCCTTTGGTGACCATTTATTTGAACATTACAATTGAGCACAGTGTTTATAAACATTTGATAAACAGCTCACAAGACATTAAATTGTGGTTACGAGCAGATGAGAGATTCTATTAAATGTTAAAGGATGTATTTATTAACAATGTAAACCAATCTGTAACTGGATTCTGGTGTAATATAGCAGGGTTGTTAATAATCAAAATATCTCCTTATAACAAATTGCAACATTACATTGATTATGTGCTAAAATAATCCGTTAACAGGTATTTCTCAGAGCCTCAGTGGGAAAGTAAACGATTTCTTAAGAAGAAGCTTTTCATTGTGTAGATGCATGTTTTCATAGATTCCTGATTCCTGTATAAAGCTTTATTTGACAACTATTTTCTTTACAACATCCATTTTGAAAAGACTTAAGCTGAATGACCCATTGCTGCATTTTTACAAATTCGCTTGCTGCTCCGATTAGATTTGATGTCTAGAAAGATATTGTTCTTGGTTCAGATGTTATCACACAGGGATCAGTTCCGTTTTGGGGAAGTTTAAGATAGTTTAGGAATCATTTCATGTCACTGTCATTTGCCCACACATCCTTTCCCCTCTCTGATTTGTCCATTTTCTCTCTTCAGCAGGCACAATACAATAATAGAGATGTAGAAGAAGATGATCTTAAGGGTTGGAGAGAAAGAGGAGGAGAAGGAGAGAGAGAGGAGAAGAAGAAGAAGATCACAACCAAAGAGGGGAGCCATAGTGAGCCAACCAAAAGAAGACGAGAAAACATAAAAAAACACAAAAAAAAACTTCATCAAAAAACACAAAACATAAAAATAGCCTCTATATAAGGAAGGAGATTTAATTAAAATGAGGGGAAGTATCCATACAGATAAAATATTTAAGATTTTATTCTAAGTAATAAAGTATGTATTAAAAGTGATTTTTTTGTTAAACTTGGATATTTTCCGCTGTCGTGTTTTGGTGTCCTCTGTCCATTTTCCTATCATTGATTTTTTTCCAGCTCATTACTTTTATTCTAGTCTTTGTCGCCCGTGTCCCGTGCAGCCGCCCTGCCTCCGGCTGGGCTCTGTACAGCGTGGTGTAGGGTTGCAGGGTTGATTTCATACGAGCAGAACCACCACGTGCCTCCAGCTGCCGGCGCTCTCTTTAGGCTTCACGCAGTCAGTGGACTCATGGAGGTCTCATGACAAAATGGGCCTGTCCACTGGGTCACAACACTTTTGGTCTTATATATTGTTTACTTGATAAGATGCAATAAAGTGATGATTACAAACTCATGCACTTGTATTGTGGAGCACATTTTTATTGATCCTTCACACTAACACACACACACACACACACACACACACACACACACTATAGATGAATTCCCTCTTTATCTACACATCATGAGGTTCATAGCAGTTTTCAGCTTGCGTCAGATGTTCTCGTAGTACTTCCTTTGAGAGCTGCCCGGTGTCAGTCCATCGCTGAGCTGCATCAACGTGAGGAGTCCATTAGATGAGGCTCCTGAATGGGATGTCAACGCCCTTCATTTGCTTTTCATAGTCTTCATCAAACATCTTCGATTGCTCGGGTGTGAAATGGTTTTTCCAATCGCCCACTTCACCTGCAAAGAAACAAAAATACAAGAAGGCAATGTGACAGTGTTAGTTATAGAAATAACTGAGATGTAAGACGCTACAAGTGTCTGTTGCCGAACATAAGGGCTTCAACTAATTATTTCCCTCAGCAACTGCTTTTCCCAAAAGCTGCTAATAGTTCAAAACTTTAAAGAAAGTCAAATTATTTCCCCACGAGACGAAGAAAACCAGAACATTTTAACACCTGAGAAGCTGTGACCAGCAGAATTGGACCATTTCTGCTTGAAATCTCAACTACAGAATCAAATGGTGGCTTAATAGTTTAATGTTGACAAATTAATAATGAATGGAATCGTCTTTTCAGCTCAAGGGACCATGAAGGTTTGTTAGAAAAAAATTAAAAACACCAGGCAAAGGCAAATAACACAGGGACCACTGGGTGGCAGTGTTGGACTCTACCATGTTCAGGGTGGCGCAGACTTGCAGTCGTAGTGTAATAAAAGTGAGTCCCGACTCTGTGAAGCTTCTACTGTTGAGTTGATGTTGACAGGGAACATTGGTTTAACTTCACATCACATCAAAACTTTTCCTTTAGTCCTGGCTCGATCGTGAGTGTTTACAGAAGTGGGCCAAGGTCAAAGGTCGCAGGTTGTGTTGACATTGGAACCCGTCTGCTCCTGCACATTTTCAAACATCCTCATAATATCTGGTTTCTGGACAAGACTGAGGGCGGAGGAATGCCGGGCACCTTTTCTCATGAAGGAGGAGACGGAGTGGTCGAACACAGAGGCCGGCACACAGGAGTAGTTGCTCATCGGATTCTCCTTCATGCTCTTGAAGGACGTGAGCTCCACAATTTGACTGATGACCTCATCGGAGACTGACAGGTCCAGGTACCTCATGATGCGCTCGATTTCACGCCGGGGATTCTGGAGGAGTACATATGATGGTGGGAGGGGTTTTAATACAACAATTCAACAGGGAAAAGGTGAATTACTACATTCAGTGTTATATTTTGGGAGTTGTATTAAACTGCTCTTCAATATTTGGCCCCACTTTCTTATTAATCAGCTTTAAGAGTATGTAAGGTGTGATTTGTCATATTTATATTCTCCTTACTTCTTTGATGTCCTCAAAGAAGAGGTACAGGATGTTCCTCTTCTCTCTCTCCGCCCAGTATCCTTTCACATGGTCATACCAGGAGCCCCAAGACACTGTATGAACAACACAAGTCAGAGAAAGACTCATAGAACAACAGCCAACTGTGTCTACTGTGCTATAACTCTCTACTGTGCGATAAGTCATTAACTTATCTTTATAGATGAGTTATTAACTTTCTGATGGTCATGAAAACTCCCCTCGACTGATGTTAACCCCCTTCCAGCCGTGCATTTGCTTTAAAAGCCTTGCACCAGAGGCTTAATGTTTCCTTATCTATTTTAACTTTTACAACAGCTGAAAAGATGTTTGGAAAGTCAGTTTGTGAAGCTTTAACCCTGTTAGAGCTCACAGCCAGTGAAAACAAAATGAGGGAAATATCTGGTTCTTTATCTGCTTAATGCTAAATAATAGACTGTTAAATGATTTATTAACAATTAGTAAAGTCATTAATAACGAACCCTTGATAAAGGTTTACCTAAAAAACAGTTAGATAAACCAGATGGGACACCAAAGAAGAAATAAAAATACATGGGTTGAAATTCTGCTTGAAAATGTGTATTTTCTTCTGATTCACCACAAGAAGCTTTGTTCACAGAGAGATGCTCAGTTTCACTGTAAAATGACACTGAGGAATGTGAATTAATCTGCTTACACTCTCCACGCATGAACTTGTGGACATAGCCGTCCCAGGGGCCCGGCTCCGGCTGGGTCAGATTCATCTTGTCAAAGTGGAAGTAGCTCACCACATTGTCTTTGGCGTTGCGTGCCACGTAGATCGTCTGAAGGGATTTACAACAGCAATACAAAGAACCGGCCATGTGAGGAGATCATTTGCTTAACGACATTGTATAGTTAACCTCTCACACAAATTACGTGCATTGTGTCATGTATCAAGAAGCAAGACACTCAGCACAAGCTCTCGGGTGTCGAGTCTTACTTTGCACTTGCTTTCCCAAAATCCAGTTGGTACCAATTGAAAAGGAAGGTGTGTCTTGATAATTCTCGGTGGATCCATTTTTGACAGAAGCTCGAGACCTGAGACACAAAAAACAATATCTTTGAGGTTTAAAGTCACAGATAAAAACAATCACCTCCCAAATTTAACCACAAGATAACTAACTGTATTGAATCATATGAATAAAATCAAACACACTTCATCATAACCACCTCATGAACACACACCTGAGGGAATAGGCGGGGGGGAGAAGATCTCCAGGAAAGGACTGCGGACAGGAGTCGGGGCTCGTTTGCAGAACTCGGCATCTCCGTTATGAACAAGCAGGTCAACAATCTCCTGAGTCCACGTGGTCCCTTGATTCCACAAATCACAGAAAATAACACTGAACTGAATGAAAAATTCCATCTGACACCAAACTCCCGTCATAGGTTTGTTCATTCAGCCCTAATAACAGCAAATTGGATTTTCCTCCATTTCAAGCAGCTCAGTTAGCCCTCACTCTTCACCAGACAGGTTATGTCATGATTTAATTCAATTAATGTTCTTTTTACGTTTGTTTTGTCATCTGATTTGCTTCATTGCTCTTTGTGTTCTACAAACTTTGCTTCAGTGAAGGAAGAAGAGTTTAATACTGTTGCTTGACATGTGAGCAGCATGAAACATTTGAATTGTTTCTTAAGGCAATAATGTTATTTATAAAATGTATCAAAAGCTGTCAATAAATGTAGTGGGGTAAAAAAGATACAATGTATATCCCTCTAGTAAACATGTGTATATATCGATCCGTGGTAGTATAAAGCAGAAGAAGTTGTAAATATACAACCGGAGTACAGTAAGTGTAAATGTACTTAAATGTAATACATGATGAAATGCCATGTCCAGCACTGATAAGTCACTCAGAGATGTACTGCATACAAACAAAGCTGCATCTGGCAGCAGCTGTCTCAGTACCTGCTTTGGGGTAGGTGGCGATGAAGATGTCCGAGGGGTCCGGACGAAAAGCTTGGATAGAGTCAAAGTTGTTGGCGATGTAGGTCATGAGAGGAATCCCTCTGATCGGGATGAGAGGGAATCGAGAGATGGAGTCGTTGGCCTTCTGAATGGCCTCGCTGTAGGATACCTCTTCCATGGCTGACACTGTCAAGAAGAAGCCAAGAAGCAGAAGCTGAAAATTCAACAGCAAAGTGATTCAAGCAACAGCAGTGGGCCGGTTCCTCTGGGAGATCCTCTCTCAGCTGCAGCTTCCAGGCCTTTGTCAAACATTCACCGTTGACTCGTTCATAAACTCCAATGTGTGAAACCTCTTCCTGTTCTTTCCTGGTCACTCCTTCATGTGGGTCCTCTTTGGTCTGCTGCTCAGAGCTGTCCTGGTGTTTTCTCCTCTTGCTTTACACCCCCTCTCCAACATCTGCATCCAATAGCAGGACTCTCTCTGCAGTCTCTCCTGAAAACAATCCCTCCCGGCTGAGAGCCCAAGTCCCTTCCTGTCCGTTCTCCCCTTCGCCCCTCTGTCTATCTTTGTAACCGTGTGAGTGCTTGTTCCAGGTTCTTATCTGTGTGTGATCCCTGAAACCTGCAGAGGCAGACCTACATTAAAGTGCCCTTGCATAACATTCCCAGTTACGTATGAATTCCACTTTTGTCCACAATACTACCCCAACTGTTTTCTCTGTAATTAGAGAAAGGGGGGAAAAAGGGAGGGTCCTAACAGAGCTCAACCAACTTTCTGAACATTTCCTCTGCCTTAGCCACAAATCATCATGTTACAACAGGCAGTGGTCGCAGATGTTGCAACAGTTACAACATGACAACATGACAACATGAAGACAACAGTTATTGAAGTGTAACTTGTGTTTCAGGCCCCTTGCAATTTCTTGGTCTTTCTACCAAAGAAAATTGCTGATGTCACAGTAAAGGGCTGGAATGTGTGTCACCATTAAAAACTACTTTTGAGAGAGACAGGAAATGTGTAGACGCTGCTGCTGATAAACCTTTGGACCTAAACTCCATGACCTGCTATTCCCATTTTAGCCTTTATAAGACTCAATTATTTTATCTAGAGCTATATCTTCCTTGATATGTACGTATCATGTTTATATGATATGCACGGATATGTATTCATACTGTATGTATTCATACTGCTGTTGGCTCAGTTCATCCAGAGGCTGCTGCTTTGAATTCCACATTCCAGGAGTTGCACGCTCGATTTCCTGCCAAAGCTCTGAGAATAAGCTCAGCTCTGCAGTTCCCTGAAACCTTATACACAGGAAGAGAGGAGTTTATTTCACTGGCTGAAAACTCATTGAGATAAATGTAAAGTTTAGAGCAACCTGGAAGATAATGTTTGAATTTGAATACAAGTTGATGTTTACGAGAAAGCAAAGAGTTATAATTCCAAGAGTTCACTTGTGTTTACTTGTTTTTCTATGGGAATAAGGAAAGTAAAAACATACCAATCTTCTGCAGATGAGTATATTTAGCAAATTGATCATTTCCGATCTCACGTTCAAGCAACACTTTCTTATATCAAATGTAGTTTAGAGGCTCAGCAGCGTCTCCATGTGGAGGGAGGTTTGCTGAAGCTCTGTGTTGGTGATGGGTGCAGACAGAGAAGAAGATTCACACAGAACGTCAGAGCAGCAGGTGAAACGAGGACAGGAGCGATGACGTTTTCAAGAGCCTGAGATAACACGAGGAATTATCTGTCTGAGAAACTGAAAGGTTTTCATCACCAAAGTAATTCAGGATTTTCCTTTAGTTCAAAAAGGTAACCATAACAGATAAGCATCCGTTTATAGTCAGTAAGGTTACATTTATTTAATGTTGCACAACATCACCAAACAAATATATTGATGCTCCAGTGTTTAATATAAAATAGATAAGGATGAAATGAATAATCTCATGAGTACATTAAAGTACATAGTAAAGGTTCAATGTGTGTGATTTAGTGACATCTAGTGGTGAAGATGCACGTTGCAGCTGAACACCCGGCTCCTCACCCTCCCCCTTCCAAACATGACAGAGAACATGTGGTGGCCTTCTGTTGTCATAGAAACTCAAAAGGTCTGTAGATTGTCCAGTGTGGGCTACTGTAAATAAAACATGGCTGCCTCCGTAGAGTGGAACCACTCCTGATGTAACTGTAGGACTATAGGGTAAAGAAAACAACAATTTGTACAATTAAGATGAAACACACTAGTTAAAAAATCACTAACATTGTTTATATTCAATTCCTGCAAATTTATTTATCTTTCACATGAATATTACACACTGAACCTTTATATTTCCCAAATGAAATTATGATTATGATTCCAGTAAATTTGAAAATGGGGTCTTGTCTTTTATGAGTTTTACGGCATCTTTATCCTAGAAACGGAAGTCTCCGTGACAACTTCCTTGGCAACAAGAAGCTCCCCGGCTGACGCCATGTTCAGATAAATATTATTCGTTTCGGGAATTTTAACGTTATTTTACAGAATTGTTTAAATCTGTTAACGCAGCTTCCTGTGACGCAGTTTAAATTCGCCAGCTAGCTGCTACGTTAGCATTAGCTAGTCAGGCTAAGGGAGCTAAGCTAACACCCGCGGTGGTCGCCATGTCCCTGTGAGGAGATGAGCCGCTGGGGTCGCGCCCTGCTCGTCGCTCTGTGTGTGTGGGTCGCGAACGCAGCCACAGACTCGGGGGTCTCTTCGTCCACCGGCCCGACCGATGGAGGAGCTGTCACCGCCGCGACCCCCTCTTCTGGAGGCACATGGGACCCAACCGGGGTGTGGACCACTGGGGTGACCGAGGCTGGGTCCACTGGGGGGACCGAGGCTGGGTCCACTGGGGTGACCGAGGCTGGGTCCACTGGGGGGACCGAGGCTGGGTCCACTGGGGGGACCGAGGCTGGGTCCACTGGGGTGACCGAGGCTTGGTCCACTGAAGCGGCCGCTGGGTCCACCGAGGCTCCCCCTGCAGCCACCGTCCAGCCCGAGGAGGCTCCGCAGGGTAACTTCCTCCATCATGTTCGAAACCCTCCATGTGTTCTGATCCTGCAGCATCAAACCAAACAAAGCTCCTGTTGTGATGCTAGTTAAGTTTCAAACTCCACCACAGTTTAGTTCATCCTGTTTGACTCCAGTCATCTGTTTCTATGTGCTTCTGCAGAGCAATGTGTCTATTTAATACCTTATTGTAATAAACGTTATGTATTTTTAATGGTAATAATAATAAGCTTTTATTTGTTATATATTATAAGACCTGGGATTCATCAGAATGTCTCCAACTGTTTAATCCATCTTTTTCCGTCAGTGATCTTCCTTTAGATGCTTCTGCAGTGCTTTCTATACATATACGACCTTATTATATTAAACTTTATTTAGCTTATTTACTCTTGAGGGTTTTATACATTTTACATTTACATAGGGATACATATACACATCTGTCTTATCATAGCCTCATAAGATAGAATTATTTACATAAATAGGATGAGTCCATGTGTATCATTTGTAAAAGCCTTGATAAAAAGAAGCGTTTTCAGAAGCTCCAGGCAGATTGTTATGTCTCAGTTGACCTGGTATTTCTACACAAACCCACTAACTCAAGTCTTTCCTGTTGTTTTCCAGCGTGTCTCTGCGATTTAACCCCGGATTTCTGTGATATCGGCTGCTGCTGTGACTCGGTGGATTGTGGCGTCGCTAACTTGAGTACAGTTTTCACTGGATGTCCTCAGAAAGCCACGTAAGTCCTGTTCCTTCCCCACACTCGAGTTACAGCTCACATTAAACATTCAACAGCATGAAAACGCTTCTGACTTCACAGATCAGGAGTTTGCATTGAGAAATGGCTGATGTTCCGGGCTAACGTGGATTCATCTCTGGTCACTGAGACGGACTCCCTGTTCTGTGTCCGGTCTGAAGGTAAAACTATATAATACAAATATAAGGTTCAAATGATTTATGATTTAATAATATAAAGTCAGAACTTATTCCACATGAGTTCTTCAATAATCAACATAGAGTTATCCCCCCATTTTTTCAACTTGTCCCAACAGATAAAGCAGCCAAGTCTTTCCAGGCTCTTCCTCCTTATCCTGCATTAGGGGCGTCATACCACTTCTCACCACCAGGGCCTACGAGCAGCAGCTACAGCCGACCTTTCTACAGGGTAACACAAGATTTCTATATTACAAGTGTTGAGCTTTAGACATTTGAGCGTGCTAGTCAGTACCGAAACGATAATTGAGTGAGTATCTTTAATAAATAAAATTCAAATATGAGTCTGTAACTGTTTTGTAGGTTGATGATGTCATTCAGACATCTTTCTCCAATTCTTCTGTGAGGGGTCTCCTCCGTCAGCCGTCTCCAGGGGCTGCCGCATCGTTTTGTATCAACCGCAACCCTGCAAGTGAGTTCATTACAAATAACATGAAGCAAGTAAACTACGTGTAGTGTCCCCTACATATATATATATATATATATACAAGAACTCTTCATCTAATCCAAGTCTGATTTCCTCTGCCTGTAGAGTTCTTGAGGTCTACTTCTCTGTCTTGCACCCGCGTGTTGACGCCTCAGTCGTGTTCATCAGACCCATATCTCAACGCCCGCTCCTACTTCTCTGATTTAAGTCTAATCAAGGTCTGTAAGTCTCCCTGCTCAAAGATCCATTTTATGTAGATTATTTCTGTTGAGAATTTTCCAACAGAAACTTATCATTTTGTATCTTTTAAAACAGATTCCAATCGTTGAGACAACACAAGTGTCAGACTTTCTGGTGAGTCGCACTGATTGTACATATAGATAGTATGAGAATTTAAATATACATCTTTAGACGTGTAGATAAATCCTCAAACCCCAATAAGACCCTTTTTCATAGAAAGAATGTTGCTGATCTAGCTCTGGTTTCAGATCCCAGTTAAACCACTGTCTGAGTGGCCTGCACCAGTCCAACTAAATAACTCCTGTTTCAACGTGGTTAAAAAGGTGAGTAGCTTCACAAATGATCCTTAATCACACATATTTAATTTAAACATCAATCTAATCACTGCTTTGTCTGACTTCCCTGTAGGTGGAGTTTGTCATAGGTTACACAGGCAGAGGAGAACTCACCCAAGCAACTGTGAACATAGTCTTAGCAGATGTGGATCCAAATCAGTTGCTGTTGCAGACACACTCTGTGCAGTTCCAGGTGACACTTTAAAACCAAACTTTAATTAAATATGGACTCAAACACTGATAATATTGACATGTGTCTCCTGCAGTTGGTCACATCCAGCCTCTCTCCAGGAGGAAAGACCCCAGCAGATGGACTCAGAGTGGGATCTCCTGTCATTGGTCGCTTTGATGGAAACATGAAAACTGTATCCTCAACACTTACATCATGAACAGATCTACCAAGGAGGTTGTTGTCATCGCAGTTGGTCTGTGTCTAAGCAAGATTAGACAAAAACTACTGAACTGATTTTAATGTAACTTAAAAAAATGGTGGTGAGTGAGGCGTCGTAGAACCCACTTTATTTTGGAGTGGATTCATTTTAGGGGGTGGATCCTCGAAATGTATTTCATTTACTTCAACTTTGTGAGAAATAGTGTTGAGTTAATTATTCATACTTAGAGGAGTGATATCTATGAGTGAGTGAAATTTGATCCAACTTGACTGAATCAAGGGGAACTGGTTTTGGCAGAACCATGCGCACCACCACTCTAAGTTAGTCATATTTGTATTTATCCAACGCACTTGATGATGCATGGTGGCTCCTTGACATTGAGTTAGCTGACCACGCTGAGATCTCAGGGTGGGGAGTGTTCCATGGATCCCAGCGGACGAGCACCTGTCCTCTTCCCATACAACATCATCACTGGCTGCACATTCAGGTGAATCCTCACTTAGATCAGATCTAGTTTTAACTGTTTTTTTATGCATGAGGGACCAGAGTTTTATTTCATGTTCCACAAGTCATTTCATTGTCTCAATGTGTTGTCTAGTTCTACAGCGAGAGACTGCTCAGACCTGCGGTCCCAGATCTACGGGATCTTGCAGGGACTTGCTACTCCTGACGAGATCGCCATGAACTCAGGGTCCCAACTGAGCTGGACGAGAGTCATCACCCAGGAGTGTCCTGTCGACCCACAGGTACAGCTGAGACAGGAAGTTTGATTATTTTGAGTGTAAAGTTTTTGTGACAACTGACCTCAAAAAGTCCACGTCGTGAGAAACTAGGAATTGGAGATAATGAGATTTGAATACGGTTGTTTGTGGTCCTGCCCTTTACACAACCTTTCCCTTTGTCTCCTCTCTCAGGAAACATGTGAGTCGGGCTGCGTCCTTCCGAACTCGCTCTCTATCCAAGTGCTGTGGGCTCGCCAGGGTCTCTTACACCTTCCCCAGAACTACATCCTTGGGGCCAAATACATATTCAAGTGTCGAAAACTGAAGGTGATATATCTTATTTTCTGTGCAACACACGTTTCATGTCTGTAGTGTGAAAATGTCCCAATCCTCTCCTGCCGTCTCTTCTTTAGTGTCCTGTGGCGTCTCCTCTCGTTCTAACCACCGACGTGACGTTTGCCGACACCACCGTTTTCCCCAGCCCCCCCAGGGGCTCGCCTCAGCCCAGCTGGAGGTTTCCATTTGGCTTCTTCACTAGAGGCACCGCTGAGCTGGACGGCCACGTTGTTATTAACCGGAGTGACACTGAGCAGGTCACATGGAGCTTAGTGCTGTTCACTGTCATGTTGCTAACAGGATTAGAATTCTTCACGAGGTAGCTGGAAGATAGATGAATGTTTATTTTTTATACAGAGACATGAAATGTTCCATTGTGCGTCATAGCAAAATAAAAACGTTTTTTTGTAACATTTGCAGAAATAAATAAATTTTTACAAGACAGCTTGTGAGTTTTCGTTTCACTGAGGTAAAGATGCTGTTCGTGCACACGGCTCCTCTTCTCTCTCTTCTTTTCGGTGTGGTTGGTTTCTGTGAGTTCTTCTTTCCTTTTGTTCCGTGTTGCGGACGTAGCGGAGGAGATTGACGACTGCGGCGGGGGTTATACCTTGCAGACGTGTAGCGGCACCCAGCTGGAGGATAAAGCATAGAATTAGTTTGTTCCTTTAGTTGTAACAGCACAAGCGTCCGTTCAATTTAGCAAATTAAGGTGTCTGCAAATATTCAGACTCACAGTGCTGGGTCGAACTCTGTCCAGAATCTCTCTGACCTCCTGAGACAGTGACACCGGCAGAGATAAATAGTCAATGTCCTGTGGGAGAGACATGTTCTCCTCTTTCTGAATTCTCTCTATCTCTTTCCTCTGCATGTCACAGTGAGGCTTGTACACAGCTGCACGGCAGAGAGGAGAGAAGAAGAAAGCCGAGGATTATGTCAGACACCCCATCACAATGAATATGTATCACAGGCGTTAATTCCTTGTTGCCTCGAAATACCAAAATCAGCTTTTACCCTCTATCTTGAGTCTCTGTGAGAACTCTAGGTAAGATGAGAGGGATTCTGGGAAGGCGGATGCCAGCATTTCGAAGGAGGCGTCGTTGTACTGCAGCAGTTCCACGCCACTGAAAGAGAAGTCGTACAGTGACAGTCGGAACCTGCAGCTGAATATAGACGTACCTTTGACAGTAACGTGAGAGGGAAAGTCATCTGGTGACTGGTGACTCCACTCACCTCAGCGTTGTGTTCTTGTTCTCACTTATGCAGACGTCGGGCAGCCTCTGTCTCCACTTGTGCGTGGACAGGGTGAGAGACTGCAGAGCTGCGAGCGCGTCCTGCAGACTGTCCCTCACTCTCACAGCCTCCTGGTAACGCAGAGGGGACACACAGCCCACCTCCTCAAACCCTGACAGAGGAGAAGGAGAGGAGAGAAACTAAAGCACAGGAAACTGAATAACATCTTGTGGACTCAGGTACAACTCTAGGCTCTGAAGTGCATTGTGGTCCTGAATCTCCAGACACTGTGCGTACCTTTCAGAGTGAGGCGCAGGTCGGCGTTGTCCGGCCTCAGCGAGGTGCGGAACTCAGCCCGGCTGGTGAACATGCGGTAAGGCTCCGTCACGCCTCGGCTCACCAGGTCGTCAACCAGAACTCCGATATAACTCTCTGTTCGAGACAAGGCGAGGGGAGGGAGGTCCAGGGCACAGCGTGCAGCGTTCACACCCGCCCACAGCCCCTGCACACACACACACACACACACACACACCAACACACACACTTTACTCAGGTTTGAAAAGCTTAATTAGAGAAATCTAATCTTTAATCTTTCAGAGCACTGTGTATACAATGTCAGAAAAGATTGATAATTATACTGGTTCAGTCTGCTTAGCTCTGAGTGGTCATGTGTTTCTCCAGCCTGCTGTAAATCTCCCTCAGTGACCACGACATAAGACTTTAAGACTAAATCACTGCACACGTCACAGATGTTGGCAACAGATCAAAGGGATCCAGTCACAGAAAGAACTCATCACGAGGGTGATTTTGTGTTTCATGACTTGCTTAATATAAAGAGAAAAAAAAATGCAGGTATACCTGAGCAGCAGCTTCCTCGTACCCGGTGGTTCCGTTGATCTGACCGGCCAGAAACAGACCCTGGGTGCTCTTCACCTGTAGTGCAGGGCTCAGCTGAGTGGGACACACAAAGTCGTACTGGACGCCATAACCTGGAAAACCCAAAGACACAATATCACAGTCCACTCAAGATGTTTGACTGACACATCCATAAACTACTGCACACAACCATCAAGTGCTTTCACTACACTGCACGTCTCTCATTCAGTAAAGGACCGACTGAGCTGTGTCCCTGTATTTGAATTGACTGTAAACCACGTTGAGACAAACAGGGTTCAGTCAGTTTACCGGGTGTGTAGATCTCCGCTCTGTGCAGGGCGGGGATCTCTCTGATGAGGCGGAGCTGCAAGTCGGGGGGCATGGTCATGGACAGACCCTGTGGGTACAAGAGGTCAGAGGTCACCCCCTCTGGCTCCAGCCACACCTGGTGACTCCGGCCGGGGAAGCGCAGCACTCGCGACTCAATGGAAGGGCAGTATCTGAGAGAAGAGAGAGAGGGGTTATTCCTTTTGACTTTCTGACAGAGGTGTGTGTGCTTGTGTGTGTAAGTGTGTGTGTGTTTGTGTACCTGGGACCCTTGGTGTCTTCATGTATGTGATGGTTGAGATGAAGACTCTCCCTCACCACTCTCTCCACACCAGGAGTTGTACTGGTCAGGTAACAAGGCAGCTGCTCTTCAGGCTTCAAAGATATTAATTTCACAATGAATTTAATGATTCAATAAAATGCATCTTCGGTAAAAGGACCTAATCTTAGTCTTTACCTTGCAGCGTGTGTGCTTGTTGAGGAAGCTGAACGGAGTTGGATGACTGTCAGCAGGATGAATCTGAGCCAGGGAAAGGTCGACTGAATCCTTCAGGATCCTGGGAGGGGTCCCGGTCCTCAGTCTGCCTGTCCTCAGCCCCAGCCTCTCCCTCAGCGTGTGGGACAGCCCGGAGCTCGATGGAGCATCTCCAATCCGACCCCCGGGGGACGTGGTCTGGCCCACGAAGAGGGAGCCAGACAAGAAAGTACCAGTAGTGAGAATCACTGAGCTCGCTGAGATCGGGTGGCTTCCATTTACTGGGAAGACGTTGAAATAAGTGCGAAGGGATTACAAACTGATTAATATACGACTTTTTACATCCGACAAGGAGGTTATACTTTCACCCTCTCTTTATATTTGTAGGTTGGTTGGTTTTTAAGCAAGATTACACAAAACATACTGGATGGATTAGTTTTCAACGGAATTCTAGTTTTAATGGTGGAATAAACAGAGTTCAGGACATTGACAGATATTATTCTTTTGCTCCGTACCCAAACGTATCCCAGTAACTCGGTGGTGTCCCGGCTCCTCTGGGTTTGGTTCTGTTACCAGCAGCTCCTCCACTGAACCCTCCAATATTGTCAGCTTGGGAGTGGACAGCAGCTCAGACTGAACCAGAGACACACAGACAGTTAGAGACATTTTTAATTCATTCACAGGCAACATTCCTGTTTGTGCTCTACTGAGTCACATTCTAGTTTAAGCCTGTGTACGTAATACCTGAATGAATTCCCTGTAGCGCTGGCGGTCCAGCTGGGCCCTCGGGCCCCACACAGCCGGGCCCTTCCTGCGATTTAGGATGGAGAAATGGATCCCGGCCCAGTCTCCTGCTCGACCGCACAGCCCGTCCAGAGCGTCTACCTCCCTCACAAGCTGGCCCTTCCCTACTCCTCCCAGAGACGGGTTACAGGACAGAGCACCTGAGAGGACAACAAGCGACAAAGACGACTGAGATGATCAACAGCTGCTAGTAAAGTTCCAACTGCACTCGTTCTCCCCAAACCTCAACACAATTAGAGGGACAGGCTGCACAAGACATGTTTTCTCACCTATGGTGTTAATTTTCTGCGTGACCAGGAGAGTCTCCGCTCCCACTCTGGCTGCGGCTGCTGCCGCCTCTGTCCCCTGCGTGACCTCCACCCACCACGATGACATCATACTGCTGCCTGGCGAGGTGACCGGCCCGTCTGGAAACCAGGGACAGGAAATGCCGCAGGACGGGGGGCTTCTTCTTCAACATGTGAGATGAGAACCTGCGGAAATCAAGGTTACACATTTAAATACAAGAGATAAGAAGACACTGATTTAGCACCACAATGGACATGCTGAGGCCCTCAAATTAAGTTATTAAAATTATAAAGGTTATGCAAACACAAACGGTTCCTTTAGAAGGCCTGACAGGTAACTATCTGATATAACTACTTTATATGCTGCAGCTAAAGTACATGTAGTACTTTAAAGTGCAAAATAATAAAAATAACTATTTAAAACAGTAATTTTCAAACTAAGCCACATATAAGAGGAGGTACAAATTTCAAGGGGCACTCCATAGAAGGAAAGACTCTGTTGTTGATATTAAAACTGAGAGAACAACGGACTGAATGAATGTCTGGGGTTTAGAAGAAATCTGAATTTAAGAAGACACGGTTTGTTGCATGATGGGAAATGTAGCATTCATGACATTGTGTTGTATAATTTCACATTATTGATCATGTGGTCTTTTTAAATCATCATGTTTGTTTTTAAATGCACTAAAAAGGGCCAGTGTTGTATGTTTTATTCACTTGTCTTAATTGAAATCCACAAAGACTGACACAGATATAATATAACAGATATAACAGCAGGCACAGCTTCCTGGGGAAGTTTGTATAGACGTGATTATTCAACAAGAAAACACAAATCAATCCAAACTGTGTACTGTGTAAGTGTTGATCTACAAAATAAATAAAGCTGATGAGATTTCCCATTTACCTTTGAATGGTTTCACATGCAACACTAAGTATGGATCCACTGTATCTACTGAGAGCCGTAAACTATACTTACACTTTCTGTGGCAGATGACGAGTGAAGCCTTCACTCTGATGTCCAGCTTGTCGGTGGAGGAAGGTTTTCGATAAGATCACGATCCTCGGGACATTTTCACATATCTCCTGCTATGTGACATAAACGCTCTCTACGGCGGCCGCCATGTTGTCTGCAGCTTCCTGTCGTAATGACTGTAGTAGAGACTCGCTCACCTCTGCCGGGTCAACGTCTGTCCTTGTGGGTTATTGATGCATTTATTTAATAGAATAAAATAAAAAATAAAGCAAGAAACACAAGTATGAATTCATGAAACTTGTTGGATGAATGAATATCTGATGATTTATTGGAATATAATGGAAGAACAACATGTGGTGTTTTGTGCGGGCGGCTGCCACGTGTACATTTAACACAACGCACTCCGGGTTCGCATCAGATTAAATCAGCATCGACCTGATATCGATTCGATGTGCACGTGATTTATTTATTTATTTTTCGCGTACGCGCGCTCGCCAGTGGGTCAAAGCTGCACGCGCACGTCAACGCCCCCCTCCCCCCCCTTTCCAGCCGGTTCCCAGTCAGCCGCGCGCGGATTGAGTCAAGTGAAACTACCGAGAGGTGGTGTCGACCGACCGCTGCGGGTTTTTCAGCGAGAAACCTGGAGAAAACACGACTTTCCCGAGGCGACTAAGTGACGGCGACGACCCGCGAATTTGTACCGGAAGGGTCAGCGGCGGCGGAGTCGAGGCGACCGAGGGAAAGAAAGTAAATCCTGGAGGGAAAGCGCCCGAAGTGAGCCCGGGGATCAGAGCTAATGCTAACCGAGCTAGCCGCCGCTAAATAATCACACGAAAACTCGTGTCGTGTTTTCGGTCCCGGGCTTTGACACAACCTCCGCGGCTCCACGCCACAGAACCGGGGGGCGAATCTGTTTAATCGAGGGTTGAATTTTATTTCAATCGAGGCGTTTGCATTTTTAGGCCACAAGCGACCGAGACTCGCTCGGCAAGCTTAGCCACACTAGCCGGGTCGTGTTGAGGTTACGCCGGCTCTTCGCTGCTCGGGACGGGCGATCGTGTTAAACTGAGTCCGCTGCTGAAGCGACTTCACACCGGGAGCTATCAGTGTTTATAAGTTAGCGAACACTCGTGCTTCGTGATGCTGAAACAACAGCAGCAAGCCGGCGGGAGGAAAGCAGCGAACGGAACCTCGGGCCCCGCCGGTGTGTCTACCCCAGTCAGCGGCACCAACAGCGGCAGCAGGGCGCCCGCCGGGAGGTAAGCGGGGTTTGGGGGGGAGGTCGCTTCAGGACAGTCCGGGGATCGTCCTGTGACTCCTGAGGCCTACCGGTTAAAGAGCTGTGGGCGTGTCCCGCTAATAGAAAGTGTGTGGGGGGGGTCCTCTTCTGTCCAGTTAAATGAGTCCGTGCTAGATTGACAGTGGAAGTGAACCAATCAGAAGGCCCCGCACGGAGCCCAGGGTGATAAAGCGAGGCGGGTTCAAGCGAGGTGAAAGCAACGGGCAGCGAATCAGCACCCGAGCTGCCCAAAGTTTATCTGGCCTGTCAGTGTCAGGACGGAGGCGATAGCGACTGGAAAAAATTTGCAAATAACAACAACACGTCGCTGCAGCCAAAGAGAACTTAAGGTTTAAATGTTCCTGTCAACACGGAAGTGAGATCAGGGCCCGAACAAGGTCACACGTGGTCACGGGCCCCGAGATTCGCGTGTGTTTACTGAAGTCCGGCCAGCTTCGTCTCTTTGTTTTGTAACCGTGTCCGTGGCTCGCAGCGGAGCCAGCCCCATGTTTTCACCCTTTCATGGAGGCTGCGATTCATATCCAGATTTATTTTAATGACGAATCACTCTTCAAACCTGGTTTCCTGGTTCAATCTAAGCTGCTGACGTGTTTAAATGCACCCCCCCCCTCCCACCACTTGTTTCCTTGAAGACGAGAGTAGGTAGATGGAAGCCCAGCCCTGAAATATGACTATCTATAAACGCAAAAACATAATAAGAGATCCTGGAGGACCCATCGTGAAGTGTTGATAGATTATTCAGAGTATAGAGGCTCTTAGCTTGTTAGTTTTCCCCCAGCTAGCCCCATGTGGAATGTGACACTGCCTTGACAGGCTTCCAAAACAAGTTTTACTCCTCTAGCATCAAAGCAGACGATCGTGTTTTAACCGTGTGGCTTCTTCTCTCACAGGAATCGACCTTCTGCAAAGCCATCATTCCAGTCATCTCCAGTGAGTATCCCCAGCCAGAAAGGTTGGGCCGTGAACACACAACACATTGTGAGAGGTGGTCAAATCTGGAGGGTGATCCCCACAGAAATGTATTATTTTAGTCCAATCTGAGTCTCACTGTCTCAGTTCAGTCCATCGCCTTTTAGATTTAAGTAGAAGTAACATTAATTATTGATAAGATGACAGTATTTGTTTTGTAAGTGAACATTATTCAAAATATATTTGATTGGTCTCACTTTAATTAGGCATGATCTTACAGGACTCAAGGAGAAGAATTATTATAGTGGGTTAAACTAATGCCTTTCTAATTAACCTGCTAGCTAGTTTAGAACATGGGGAAATGCAAGTAAAACGATATGTGGCTTGAGAAAAAAGTTTTCTTACGGTTTAAGCCTGGAAATGCTAATGAGGCAAACTTGTGTCGAAGTTTTGGGTCAGTGGGGGTCGATGCTTTTGAATGACATAAATGAATTTACTTTGAACGTATTTCCATCCCAAGTTTGTTTTTAATTTTAAATTACAAGTGGTATTAACAGAGTCTACAGGTTATAGCTGTAGAGTTTATGAAACTACAGTCAAATCAGTTATATTTGATAAATGATGAGCATAAATAAACCTGTGACGAAGGTCGATAGGAAGTTTTCTAAAGTGGGTTAAACGTCCATTCAGTAGCGAGCAGAGCATCATAAGTAGGTCTCTTGTATAAAAGAGGCCACAGGAAGTTTCTGTAATTCAACTCTTCACCTTGAAGTTGCCTCATCCTAGGAATGAATTGGCTTACTGTATGTAGCCACAAACACGATGTCATAATGACTTGTCAGCATTAACCCATGTTAATTAAAATATAACGTTTTTATGCCGTATCTTTGTGAAACTTCAGCTTGATGGTAACTTTATGCCTTTTCCATCTGCAGGTTTTCGAGGGTGTGTACAACAATGCCAGAATGCTTCATTTCCTCACAGCTGTTGTGGTGAGCTTTTTGTCAATGTCCTTATCAGACCATACTGATTATTTCAGAGAAAATGGTAGATGATACATCATAATAGTTAGAGATAAGATGTTGTGTACCTAATGTACAGCTAGCTTTTCTTATATGATCTTCTGTCTCTGTCCAAGGCTGTGAAGGGTTCCAGCAAGTGTCAGAAGGAAGCTGGTTAAAATCCTGTCTATTTGACTGTAAAAATGCAATTTATTACTTTCGTTTATGATGAGTCAGGCTTTAAATCTGTCTCTCATCTGTCATTGTGAAACTAGTAAAGGTTTCAACTCTGAATTTAAGTTTGGTATCAGATCTTTTCCTGGATAAAATTCTCCTAACAAAGTCTTTCATCTCTCTCAGGGTTCCACCTGTGACATAAGAGTGAAGAATGGCAGTGTGTTCGAAGGCGTTTTCAAGACTCTAAGTTCACGGGTAAGAAACTCATAATGAGCAAACACACACACACACACATGGCCCTCTGCCGATTTAAGGAAGCACTACAAACATTACTGTCAGTATAATAATAAACTCTTGTCAATGTGGCATTTTATTTGGTTGTTCAATTCTTGCTCGGAAAGTTCACACCGTCATCAAATTTCCTGTGCCCTCTTAATGTTTCCTTCTTAGTGTGAGTTGGCTGTGGATGCTGTACACAAACGCGGTGAGGAGGAGGGACCAGCGTCGGTTCCTCCGCGGAGGGAGGAAATCACAGACACTATGATTTTCAGCCCTTCCGACCTGGTGACAATGATCTGCAAAGATGTCGACCTCAACTTTGCCACAAGAGGTATAAACACGCAAAAATGCAAACTGGGGGGGTTGAGGTAAAACTGCAAAGAGGTAACAAACAGAGGACCGAGATGCCTTTGTATCAGGTATATAAAGTTCTTTGTAAAAGATAGAAAGTAAGGATTACATTTATATGAACTTGAATAAGGAGTTAAGCCTCTACTCTAATCATTTGTCAGTGTAGACTGACCTGAGTTAACCTCTTAAGGAGAAAATAAGATTATGATGTGGTAAAAAACTCAATATACGGTTATATTTTAATGTTTTCTCTAAACCAAATGAAGACTATCTATCCAAAAGCGACTTTCATTAATATAATCTTGTCTTTGATTTTTAGACACCTTCACAGACACAGCCATCAGCTCCACCCGCGTCAACGGAGAACACAAGGAGAAGGTGTTGCAGAGGTGGGAGGGAGGAGACAGCAATGGAGAGAGTTACGATCTGGAAAATGATGCAGTGAGTCAAATTGTCTCTAATGACGGAAATGCCCTTTACACCCAGGACACACAAAGACAACATGAGTTGACTTATAATTTGATATGCTTCTAGAAATCAATCTTTTATAAACACTTTCACTAATACAAATTATTCTAAAGCACTGGTAATTGTACTAACCCCGTAATTTCGTGTTTTTCTCCTCAGTCCAATGGCTGGGATGCCAATGAGATGTTTCGTTTCAATGAAGTAAAATATGGAGTCACATCAACGTATGATGCCAGCCTCTCCATGTACACGTGAGTTTCCATAATGTTAATATACAACATCGTATTATGCGTTTTTTCTGGAAGTACATTTTTGGTAACAAGATCAGCAAGGAAGTAGTTGAAGGATTGTGTTAATCTAGAATTTCAAGCAGGCAAGCATTGGACTTCAGAGTCGAATGTGAGCAGTGACAACCTTCACAACTTCCATATTCTACATGTATCAACATAAGATAGTTGTTTAATCTATATTATTTTAGATTGCATCTCTGGTCTAAGCACAAATCAAAAGTGAAGATCTGTTTGTGCTGTTCCTGTCTTTACGTTCTACTGTTCAGCAGTTAGGTCACTGTTGTCTGGGATTTGATGGTTAAAATGGAGATAAATATTTGGGTTAATACGATTTTTGATTTGATGTTTTAAGGTTTTTTGTTCTTTCTCTAAATTTCGTACAATCTTTCTCCCTTGCCTCCAGTGTGCCACTAGAAAGAGGAAACTCTGACACTTTTCGGCAGAGGGAGATTCGTGCTGCTCGTCTGGCCAATGAGATTGAATCAACCCCCCAGTATCGCCACCGCGCCAACCTGGAAAACGACGAGGGCAAAAGCGAGGAAGATAAGTTCAGTTCTGTGGTGCGGGACAGCGGTGATCGGGAGAGGGGCCGCGAGAGTCCCCGTGACAGAGACCGCGAGAGGGGACGAGACAGCCCGGGAGCCAGTACCAGGTAAGGGAGGGGGGGGGGTTTGAAGAGTGTTTGTCAGGCAAGTAGCGCTGTCAGGTCTCAGCTCATTTCCTGGTGATTTAGATGGTATTGACTTAAAAGTTCAGCACATTATTGAATGTGGAAACAGCCATTGTCGAAGTGATCTCATTTTAAGGTCCAGCTTTCAGTTTTATCTCGTAATCAGTTGAAGTCGTCAAACTCTTATCTGCTGAGGAAGATCAAAGTCTTTCTATCAGATTCAAAAGATTGACTAAATACACTTTGAGGGGAAATCGCTGTCAAAAGCTGTTTCCAGGGTCAACAAAAGACTTTTGATAAATCAGCTTCTCTCATCGTGTTTCTTTGTAAGGCTTGTATTATAATTTTCTGGTCACCTGTGTGTTGTTGCCGTGTGTGATGTACTTCCTTTCTCTTCCAGGGACGGCAAGTACATTCCATTACCTCAGCGTCAGAGAGAGATGAACCGGGAGCGTGAGCGAGCTGAGAGAGTTCCCGGCGGGCCTCCACCCCATAACCGTCTCAGTGGAGGTTACCGCTCCAACCCTCCATCCTCCTCTTCCCCCAGACCTCCACTGCCCTCTGGTGCGGGACCCCAACCTGGCGTCTCTCCCTCAGAGAGAAGCAGCCCTCTGTCGGGCCGAGGCGGTGCCTACGCCCCCCACCACCCACAGGGAAGTCCCAGCCCAGGCCCGGGCTCTGCCCCTGCCAACCCGTACACACCTGCCTCTCCTGGTGGACCAGCTCCTACGCTGGCCTCTGCTTCAGCTGCCCCCTCTCCAGGAAGCCCCCCTGCCCCACACGGACACACAGTCCCTCATTCCCACTCACTCCCACACTCGCTTTCTGATGCTGGCAGGCCTGTGAATGGAGGTAAGTGTGAGAGCTTGTGTCAGGCGGTATTTTCACAGCAACCAAGCACGCTGCTATGGCATAAATAAGATTTGTCGATGGAATTCAAGGAGTATTTTCTCTTTTTGTGTTTTACAGTCTCTGCTAGAACTTCCCCTAAAGCCCAAAGACCTCCACAGTCAAGCAGAATCCGTTCTACAAACTCACACAGTCAGTCCACAGGTAAAAGTTGCACACAGACCCACTCACCTGTTGTTATGAAATCTTTAATATTATAATTTGATGGATTCTGCCTAAAACTTGCTCTGTTTTTCTTCCCTCCCTCGTGTCGTTGCAGCTACTCGCTCTCCTAAATCAGTCTCTTCCCAGGACCCGCCTTATTTAGACACATCATCTGTCTCCCTGCCACCACAGAAGACATCTGGCCCTGCCCCTCTCTTCCCTGTAGATGGTACTGTCTCACTTCTCGCATCCTCTTCTGTTGTTAAAGTTTCAAATCAAAGTCAAAACAATTTGTGTTATCTAATGACGTGACCCTTGTAGCAGTAGGTGACAACTTTCGATATTGGAATCTAATCTTGTTTTTTTTCTTGTCATTGCAGTGAATGAGATTCTGGGTGCAGCTGCAAAAGAACGTGCAGCTGAGCTAGCCAGCAGCACAGAGGAAAGCAAGACTAAAGGTGTGTGTGCAAAATAAAAAAAAATCCACAAAATACTGGAAATAAGTCTCAAAACATTACCTAATAGCATTTGTTTTAGAGTTTTCAGATGTTCAGATTCCCATTAACCTTGTCTCCTCTCTCCTCACCAGTCCCCTCAGTGCAGCATAGGACGCAGATCGAGGCGCTGCGGAAATTTGGCAAGGAATTCAGGGTAAGAGTTCAGTAGCCTCTCAGTGAAGTGTGAAATTAGAAAATCTGTGACCAATCAAGTGGTCATGTCCTGAGACGTCGACGTCTGTCTGACAAATCACGTCTTGTTCATTGCATTGTGACAATTACCAGTAATGACATGGCACTGGATACTGGTGGGCCCTACTCAAGGTTTACTGGGTACTGTAAAGACCAGTCACAACAGGGGGGAAACCTCCAGTAAATTATATAAAAAAGCTCAAATACAAAACAATGACGTTTGATGATTTGTTGCAGCCTTACAGATATAATAATGTTATGTTATATATATATATATATGTTGGCCATGTCTAAATCATTTTCTGTTTTAGATATCACCTCCATTCTACCTGAATACTAATTGTTTAAGCTCTTAATTACTTTACTCTCTTTTTTTCCAGCTCCAGTCGAGTGGAGGCAACTCCAGCTCTCCCAGCTCTCCAGCAGCAGCAAACCCTCCTGCCGTCGGTGATGTTTCCCAGCCCGGCGCAGCCAAACAATCAGACGCTCACTTTGCTTCAGACCCTAAATCTCAGCCTCCAGCTGCCAGTCCCGCTCAGCCACAACCTCAGGCTTCACCTGCTCCCTCTGAGGACCCCACCAAGGACACCATGTCTACACCTGGCCCCACCACAGCTGCCACCTCAGCACCTGTCTCAGAAAGGCAGTCGCCAGCCGTACCACAGCCAGCCCGGACCCCGGGAAGTGAGGACGGCAGGTCTGAGTCGACGGAGGGTGTTCCAGAGTGAGTTTCAAGAAGGATTAGAGCTGTGTCACTAAACAATCTGATTTACCTTACTTGTTTCATTGTGGTTACTCATTTCTAAACACATTTTTCTTTGTCCTCTAGGCAAGTAAAGAAATCAACCCTAAACCCCAACGCTAAAGAGTTCAACCCTATTAAACCTCAGATGCCTATGGTAAGTCAATTCCAGTTGAATCCCTGAACCGTGAGACTACTTCAGTGATGTTGTATGAAGATCAGGAAATGCAGTGAAGTGTATCACTGATTTTATTTTGTAGTCAAAGACCTATATTATTTAACCTCATGTAATACATAAAAACGTAATCTGCTGAGCTCCCTGTGTTTTGCTAAGTGACACGCAATTGTGACATGCAATTGTATTAATCTGTGGTTGTGTGATCTTGCAGACGAAACCCAACACTGCACCCACTCCACCTCGGCCAACTCCTCCGAGCCCAGTGGTCCTTCAGCACCCAGGTGGACAGGGGCCCCTCTACACCACCCCCTACCTCTCTTACGTCTCGCAGATCCACTCTGTGCAGGTACACAGTGTTTAGCTTTGACTAAAAACAACTATTAATTAATACATTTTCTTTTGTTCAACTCCCAACAGAGCATGTTTCTCTGGTGTTGACCTCTAAAATGTTTCTTATTTTCAGCCACCACCGATGTACCAGTACACCATGTCAACAGTCAACCAGGGAAAATACCCCAGGACCAAAGGTAAATGTTGTCATTATCAAAGCTAGAGACACACTTCAGAGATTGGTCATTTACCAATATGATAAAGTTGCAGCATTTGGATCATTTATGTGATTGTTGCTTTGATAATTTTTCTTCTCCTTCACCAGGTGCAGTAGTTGCTCAGCGCTCTGACCATGGTAATTCAGGGCCTCAAATGCTGCAAGCTGCAGCCTCAGCAGCCGGGGCCCCGCTGGTAGCATCCCCCTACCCTCAGTCCTACCTTCAGTACAACCCGCAGCAGTACGGCCAGCAGCAGGTCATCCAGGCCATGTCACCCTACCCTGGACAGGTATGCTGTCTAAACCACTGATTTTTAATGTGTTTGTGCATTGGCATTGAAATAAAAATAATCTGTAGGGGGGGGTTTCTTATTCTGAAAGCTAATAGATCAACAGAGGACTAACTTACCCTTAAAAAACATTGCTTTATTTGTTATTCTCTCTTTTCTCCCCCTCTCCAGCCAATGTACTCCATGCTGCAGGGTGGAGCCAGGATGATAGGCCAAGGTGGGGGGTCCCCATCCACAAGCTATGGGACCCCCAGGAGGCCCTCAGTTCGCTACACAGGGAGACGGCCCTCAGGGACCACAGCAGGGCATCTATGGTTAGTGGAACAGATCTACAGAGTGATGACAGTTACTGTCTTTCTGTGAGGTTCAGAATATTCACTTTTCATCAGAGGCCTGAAATGTATTACTGAGGAACTGACGGCCTTTTCCTTCCAGCTCAACAGTCCTTCACCCATCACACGGGCGCAGTACATCAGCCTCAGCCCTCTAGTACCCCGACAGGCAACCAGCCCCCTCCCCAACACTCTGCACCTAGCCCAGGACAGGTGAGCTACCCCTACACGACTACAGGGATTTAAAAATACAAACTTTGAGTTCAAGAGAAGTAGCAAGGACTCAGCAATTCAGATTTATTTGTGATATCTAACGTTTTGTGCCCTCTTCCTGTAGAACGCCCAGCCAGGCCAGCAGCAACAGTCTTTGTACCACTCAGGTCCTATGTCAGCTCCCACCCCCCCCCAACATGCCGCCGGGCCACACGTCACCACAGGGCTCGTACCCCATTCAGGGCTACAGCATCCACCAACACCAGGGCATCCCACCCTCATACCCCCTGAGTCAGTTAACACAGGTATAGACATCACTGCACATTGTTGGCATCCATCATTTGATTTTTACTCTTTTCAATTGAGGGTTTCATGTTGACCTAAACCCTCTCTTCCAGGCCCACGTACAGGGAGCCATGGCAGGTCCCCACCACTCGGGGAACCACGGTCAGCCCCAGTTAGTGATGTTGCAGCCGCCTCAGCAGGGCCCCGGCTCAGTGCAGCAGCACCAACAGCACGGACCTCAGCAAGGAGCACACCAGCACTTCTACATAGGACATCCACAAGGTACGAGACACAACAGAGCCCCAGCCCCAGCCCTGACTTTGTTTTAAAGTGTGAGATTCATAATGTCACTGATTGTGTTTCCTCTCCACAGCAATGCAGGTACAAACGCATCCTGCTTCCTTCCATCCACCTGGAAACTAAACCGCTCCAGAGCCCTGGACACCACCCCACCCTCCCTAACTGCTCCCCGGAATGAGCCCCGACATCCCCACTACCTGTTGGATGCGAGGCCCAGACTGAACCGGACTCATACGAAAATCAGACTGACAGGATCGCACGGAGGAGAGAAGAGGACTCGAGTCTCCCAGCACCTTATTCTTCAGCTATATTGTTCTTCATCGGCCCAAGATGAGGAAGACCTTTTTAACGCTAAAGATGATGGTGGCAGACGGCAGCAGCGGCGTCAGGACCCCCACCCACCCCGCTGCCATCCTGCTCTTCTTTCCAACTTCTTCCCTTTTTTTAGACACGGGGCACCTTGCTTGGCGAGCCAGTCGGAGAGGAACAACCAACAGTGGACACTTCTAGCAATGTGTTTTTAGCCTTGTGGGGTTTTGTAAGTACCATAACACAAAACACAGACTGTCGCAGGATCTCATGAATACACCATGAAAGGAGGGATTTGAAGACGAGAGGGGATTTTTAGCAAATAACTTTTCTTTTTTTAAACTTGATCCAGTAGTTAAACCCGCCCCCCCCCTTTACCCTTCTTCTCTCCTGTAGAAAAATATAATTAATAAAAAAATGGACAAGTTGAACAAAAAAATATTAAAACATCAATGACCAAAAAATAAAGTTTTCAACTCAACTACAAAGACTTGTTTAATTTATTGTATCCACAGTTGTGCATGAAGCCGCGTTTACAGTTGAACGAGGCCCCAGTTAACAACAATGAGAAGCAGAAATGTATTTTTCATTAGACGATTACCAAAGCACATTTAATTTGAAGCTTACCAAGCATTTACTATTATGTCAAGCTGACAAAACAAGGTAATTATCTCCTGGGGGACTTTGTGTATTCTCTTCACATTCTCATTAGCTCGGATTCTTTACGCTTGGTGGTACAGCTCTGCATGTTCGTTTCAAACGGTCACTAGGGGGAGCTCTCTTTATATACGCCAACCTCCACTCCACCACAACAAAGACCTTGTGGTGGCAGAAATGATTTGACTTTAGGTCAGTGGGACTTTGCTCCCCGTCGGGCACCACACACTCTGGCTGCGTGACATCACTGGATCGATGCATGACGCAGAAACGGTTTCTCTACGTCGGCGTGTCAAAGTGTGGCCCAGTTTCCTCTTGAGTGCAACAAGACCCACACTGGCAGCACGGCATGGTGCGGTGACCTCAGTGTGACAGTGCGTAGAGCTGCTCGGCGCTGCGCTCCAGCCGGTCCCTGTACTCCAGATTGGAGTAGTTCCCCTCAGGGACTCCCTGGGTGCCGTAGAGAAGTCCCCAGCAGCAGCAGGCGATCACCGCGGTGCTGTCACTGTCGCCTGGAGGGGAAGAGGAGGAAGTGGACAGAGGGAACAGCATGAGAAGAAAAAATTAATGTTTCCATAAGTCGTAGGAATTGATCTTTTTTGATGAACCTAAAAGCAGCTAATCAATGTTTTTATATTACTGGATTTTATGACTGGTACGGAAAGTGACCACATTCGGAGGTGGTCTGGGCTTCGTGGGTCCACATGCTTTTAGCAGAATAAATATAAATCTGTCCTGGGCCACATTTGAATGACCTCCTCAGCTGACGTCTTCGGACTCGCCGCAGTTTCACTATGAATAGAACAAATATTTCCTCTTCTCGTTGAATTGTTTTTAAACGCCGCAACAATATCAACACTACTGAGAATCATAACTCTGCACTCTTGCTGATTCATGGAGCGTTTCACTGTCGTTCAGTGCAACACTTATCAGTTAATTCATAATTGTCACATGTGGCTGCTGCTTATGTCTCTGATTATTCTCCATTAGTTAATACAACCACAAAACCACATTGGGATATTTTGGCTTAATTTCTAGACATTGGGAGGAAGTGAAGACACGTCATCCATCTTTATTTACAATCTATGACTTCTAAGATATACTTCCCTGACATCCCATAATAGCAGACCAAGGAGGCATTTTCTAGATTGAGTCTGACCTCCATGGAAACCCGCTCTGCTCATCAGCTCCTCCCAGTCCGAGCCCGCTCCCAGCAGGGCATCCAGGGCGATCATCGGGGCATCGTGGCCGCTGCGCCCCGCCCAGCCCGACAGGCTGAAGCTCTTGTAGGCCTCGTCCCTCTCAGCCGGGCCGTAGGGCGAGGGCCAGATCGCAGGGCCCACACCGGTGGAGATGCCCCTCGTATCCAGGTACCTGTGGAACAGAGGGGAGAGGTTTTTCCCCCACACTTTCCCCCACAAGAGAAAGAAGCAATGATTCTTTGCCCAGTGCGACAGCATGACTGACGGGTGACCCAGCAACACACTGCCTTCAGCGACCCGGCTGTCGTCTGCGCTGTAGCAGAAAAACAAGGTCACGCTGCTGCAGTCAAAACCGATAAGTGACATTTCAGCGTGAACTTCAGGCCTTCACGTATTAACCTTGAGAACGAGAGGCTAATGGAAGCTGCTGACGCTGGAAGCCCGGAGATGAACACAACATGACAACCTCGTACCACTGCCACTTGTCACAGAAGAAGCTCCAGTCTCTCTCCGTCTCCTCCACGGCGAACCCCCGACCCCGAACGAAGGTCATCGCTATGGGACAGGCCTCGTTGATCAGGCCCAGACCCCACGTCGTGATTGGCCGGCGCTGGACGGCGTACGCGGTGAAAAGGGCCGACGCCACAGCTCCGAGGAATCCGGTGGGGTGAGGGTGGGTCATTCTCCCTGTCTCCACGGCAACCGCCACCAGCGACAACAGCTGGTCAGGCCTTGGATACCTGGCGAGGGACAAAATACTAATTTATATATATTTAGCTGAAGCTCTTCTCTAGAAACCTGATGAAGTCATCACTCAGCTGAGGAATTATGTCACTTTCTTCATTTCATGCTTTAATTGACTTCACATTGTGCTTTGGAACTTAATTTTGGAACTCTTAATTTCTGTTTAGTAAGCAAAGAACGTACACTTATCCCACTGTTGTGTTTATTATTAAGTACTCTGGATAAGAGCGGCTCAAATCACAGATGTGATTTATACGTTTATCCCACACGTCAGAGGAGCTGCTCTATCTTTTTTCTATTTTATCAGTTTTTGGACTATTTATCAGATGCATGACTTTTGAAAAGGTCCCCCTGGGAAAATGGGGTAAACACTTACATTTTACTGACTATAAAACTGAGACAATAATCAATAATGGAAATAATCATTTGTTTGTTCTGAGATAACACAGGGATTACTTCTCATTGATTCCTCTGATGAGAGTGAGGAGGACATGTATTCACTCATGTCTCTGAAATGTGGTGGTGGGGGGGGGGCAGGAGTTATTTTGGACTATGACCTTAACTTTGAAGGTCGTGTCAGTAACATGAGAAGAGCAAAAGAATTCCAACTGTAAAAAGTATTTGTATATCGAGCTTCGTATTTTATAGAATGTCTCCATCCCCCGGTCGCTAACTAACTGGTCAAGATGGTTTGTATCTGGGATGTTCTGAGTTCATGTCTGAATCGCAGGAGGAAGTGGAGACGTGTCGTTAGTCTCTATTTACAGTCTCTGGTTTCAGGGCTTAGTCTATCTTTGGGTGGGGGGTGGGGGGGGGGCATGTGTGGACACTGATTCTAATGTAAATCCCAGTGTAGAGTGTAGGCTACTTATATGGAAAGTGTCAATGTCGATCACTATTTTTGGTTTCATTTTCTTTATTGGTCCTACATCTTTAGTTATTGGCCAATGCATAAGGTCAAGACTAATATCTGTAAGTAGAGTTATTATGTTTCTCTCTAATGGGGGGGTGGTACCTCAGGCCAATGCACATGGACCTCATGGCTGCTCCACACCCCGTCCCCTCGGGGTTATAGGGAACTCTGAAGCCCTCCTCCTCCCCAGGTTTCAACAGCGACACTCCTGAGAAGAGAGAGTGAATCAGATCTCCACTAGCAAGAGCATCATGAGGCTAGGGATGGAGAAATGAGGAGCGTCCCTCACCCAGGATGCTGGAAGGCCCCGGTTTCCTCCCGTCCATGTCCTTCATCCCCTCCACGTATCGGGCGGCCACCTCGTGCAGGAGCGTCTCCCCCGTCTTCCCTGCGAGGGGCATCGCGGAGTCAACGTGTCTTGTTAACATTTGTCTAAACGTGCAACATCTGTTATCAGGGCTGGTTGTTTGTCTTATCACAGTGAAGGTCAAGTTTAATTCCTGCCTCCCTCTCCCACCACTTGTGAGGAGCCATAATGGAGCAAATCAAGCAAAGGCTGCGAATTAACCTTTAGTTTGGGGGACTTGAGGAGGATGTGTGTGTTTGTGTGTGTCTCTGTGTGTGTGTCCTGATGAGGTCTCATCACAACGACACCAACTATCCAATCAACTCCACGTGCCATGAAAGGAGACACAGGTTCATTTAATATGTTTTTGTTTAATCTCACCAGTGGCCAGTCCTTCAGCCGTGGCCAGATGAAGAACCGTGTCGTCGCTCACCGGCCAATCAGGGAGCTCCGCCTTGATGTTCCTCAGGCCTCCGAGCTCCTCCAGCTCCTGGATGCACAGACATTTTGGGTGAAATGCACCTTTAGAGGGCCACTTGCTCAGCAACGTGGCGTTTCTCTCCCTGCTCCCGAGCTCTCACCTGGTGAATAGCCGGTCCAGACTGGTTGTACTCCCACAGCTGGTTCCTGTAGCCGAGAGCATCGCCTACACCGCTCAGCAACATGGCGGCTTTGTAGTGCTCCACTGTGGCAAATCTGTCAGGAGAACAAGCACAGAACCAAAATTTAAATAATCCCTGAATTAAAAGATAAAAAGTGCTGCTTATTTTCTACAGTGCATGACAATGAAACTGCACTGAGGAGTTAATTTGTTTCTTACATAATTCAGATTATAGACACTTTGCAAATTTCCATTTTGACAACATTTCATGTCAAGAAATTGTTTTGAATGTAATATTTTACTCATGCTTATAATAAAACTATGAAAACTCTGAGCTGTGTCTTGATGTATTTTCCTTCTTGAGTTTTATTGGAGAAACAATTTGTAGTGGGTTTTAAACTACAGCCAAACTGATAATAGAAATGTGTTTGATCAAGGTATGAAATTTTACAGTTGAACCTGCAATAAACCTGTTAATAAATAGTTATCCATAAAAAGAAAACAAACAGAACTACTCTACCAAATGTATAGAACTTGAATGAAGAAAATAGGGGGGCATCTTTTCTGATTTATTTAGTAAATAAAAGTTTTCACATTAGTAAACATTAATGACAATACTGATACGACTGTAAACGGTTCATATCGGTATTTTTATATCGGTTTATAAAACTGAATCCAATTTACGTCAGGGTTTTACTGTAATATTGAGTATTGCTGCACTGAAGCAGATTATGACGTGAAGTATTGTGGATTCAGTCTCCCACTGGAAACTCCATGTGGACAGAAACATGTTCAAACTTTGTGCATCTTAAATATCAAATATTGAATAATTAAACCTGACAATTAGAAGTAACTCCTGTGTGTGAGGAAGTGACGTCAGCAGGTTGTACAAACACACAGATCTGTAAATACTTACATACGTCAACATGTGAGACTGTGATAAAAGATCACATGGATTCAAACGTGGACAAACACATGAACAAGTCAAGTTAAACAAACTCGAAGTTGAAAGTGTCTCATGTCCCAGGAAACGGAGTCAGTCTCACCGGTCCATGGCAGCGCGCTGTTCCCGGGAATCAGGCTTCAGGAGGCGGTCACACGCGTCAGGAGACACCGGGGCTGCGGGGGGAGAGGTCTGCGTGTTTCTGCCTCTGAGCTCCGTGCGTGTGGAGGGTTCGATGCCAGAGGCCTGGTCACTGCTGAGCCCACTGCCCGCTGCTCCTCGCACCAGGACTCTGAGCTATAAAAAGACGCAGCAGCAGCAGAGATTCCACTCAGACAAGATGGAGACACCACAGAGTCAAGAACAAAGGTTTTAAAGACAAATCATCGACTCACTGAGCCACAGAGACACGTTTGTTTTAATCTGTCAGCTGATGTGGAAAAATGATACTTTTATGTGAAATAGCAGAATTATTAAAACTTAACTTCAGGCTGCAGAAATGTTGAGCAGTGAAACAATCACAGTAGTTATCGCTATATATTTTGGGAATATCAATATACCACGATCAGTATATATTGATATGATTCTTATAAACGCAGTGAATTACATTATTTTCTTTTAGGTTTAAAGATTTTTGCTCCTGACTGAAGGTTTTGGTTTTAAACAGCAAAAATTTGATAAATCTGAGGTTGAGTTTTATCTTCTATTGTATCCTATCCGACTCGATTGTATTGTATCGTGCTACTTTGTTAGAATTACTGATACAGTTTTATTGCCCAGTCCTATTCCAGTAATATTCTCACATGACAATGCTCTCATACTGATGTTGCACATGTGTTCTGCATCTTCACATATAGCCTCAGGTTAGTATCTTAGCATGGCAACATTCGGCTGATGATGTGTTTTCATGTATTTGGATCCATGGATAACGACTATAAACCACTTTAATGGATTCTGGAATCAAATGATGGTTTTGGCTGTAGAGGCTAGAGCTGAATAATATGTCTCATAGTGGGATGTTCCAGTTTTTCTGGTATTTTAACCACTGGTGGTGAAGTGGTTTGCTGTTTCTCTGCCACTGGTTTCCAGTGTTGGAGCCTCGTTACGGCTGGTTGCACCTGAATACAGATTCATCTGGCGAGAGGAGCTGAAAGCTGCTCACAGCCACACAGTGAGGTGATGAGTCTCAGTGGGCTTGGCAGCGTTGGCATCACCAGGCTTCAGGCTGAGTGCCATTGTTTTTCACACACTGACGAAATAAAGTCTCTTCCATCCCTCCCTCTCTCTCCTCCTCCTCCTCCTCCTCCTCCTCCTCCTCCTCCTCCTCCTCCTCCTCCTCCACTCTTTTTCCTGGTCCTTCTGATCAGATGCTGAACTCTGTGTGACCCAGGGCTCGTTGATCCAGGCAGATCAGAGCCTGAGAGCCTCCTCTGTTCTCCGCCCCCCCGACAGGACACCCAGGTGAGAGGAATCCACTTCATCATCCATTCCATTCAACAGAGGCCAAAGTAGAACGTTTCATCCACCGATTCAGTTTGAGTGCAGAGCATCATACAGAATTAATCACCTGTTCATTTTGTCACCCCATGTTATATTTACCATTCATATTTATTATGAGAAATTCACTTTATATTCAGATATACACACACACTCTCATGTCTGTGCAGCAAGCTGGAGAGGAGAGATGTTTAGCTTAGCTTAGCATAAAGACTGGAAACAGGGGGAAACTGTTAGCCTGGCTCCGTCCAAAGGTTTATGAGAAAGCCGTCTACCAGCAATTTAATTAATTATCTCCACAAAGGTTTGTTTGCTGCTTGTTTTTGCAGGATTATGCAAAAACTACTTCACCGACCCAAGGAAGAATTAATTCAATTTTGGTGCAACTAACATGACTGCAGGATGTTAATGTATTACCAGTCCAACAGGCCTCATCCCTATAGCCACTCCACAGACCCAGAGCCAGGAGTTTATTAGTGGGTGTAGAAGGGATTTGACTTCATTAGCTGAACCTCACTTGTGGAGGATTGAAACCACTCAGGAGCCTCATTTTCCTGGTATTGTTTACCTAGATTGAACAAAGCCTGCGGAGGAAATCGATGGTGTGAATTATAGAATCTCCCTGATGAGCGTCTGTTGCTTTAAAATGAGCCCTTATGAATAAAAATTAGCTAAACCTGCTCAACCCACAAGCACTTTGATGCATCTGAGAACTTCATCTCAGATTTCACAGAGCAGTTTGTCTGCAGCACAGACAAACAGGCAGCAGTGATGAGGTGCTGATGGGTGGAGCTGATGTGAGTATGAACACCATCGTACCACCAGAGGACTCGGCTCCGAGCTGCCGTGTCAGCAAGCATCCGTCCTGCCAACATTGTCCCCGAGCCAGAGGCGGCTGCTCTGTATTTGACCCAGTTCTCTGTCGCAAAGGTGGAGGGTAGAAAGTGAAAAGAGAGTTCCCCCCTCTGGGATCAATAAGGCGTTACATCGCATTAAAATCAACTTACAGCTTCCAAATCGTTCCAGCTCTAGACGGGGATTAGGTTTGGGAATCTGCTCATCCATCTCCCGGGCTCTGGAGCGTGTCCCTCCACAGGGTGGCATGGTTTCACCACAGCACACAAACAGCTGGTGGATCCTGATGCCAGACAGTGATTCCCCATGGCCCAAGCACACGGTCAATCTTTGCTACCGGATTATTATCATCAAAGGGGAAGTGCAGATTGTGTGGGGGGGGAGCTGAGGTATCAGGAGAGAGGCGTTCTGGAGCCTATTTGTCACATAATGTGTCAGGGGCCATAAAGGCCGGCGGTGAGCAGAGCCGCAGAGGGGCCCGGTGGGGACATAAAAACAAATGGTCCAGGTTCAGATGTGCCTGGGTGGTGCCTCCGGTCTGATAGCCTCACAGCAGCTCTGGGACCTGCTGGGAGACAGTGAGCATGCGTGTTTGAATACGAGTTCGAGGACGTCATCAGTCACACTGATGTCACACCGAGGCCACTGAGCAACAACCTCTCAGTCCAGGTTAGTTCAAGTGGCTCAGGGCGAAAAAACAATATCAATAATGATCACTCTAGTCCTATATATATAAATATATGTCGGTATGTTGCTGATGATTCACTGAGGAGCTAGAATCCATCTTCAAACATAAACAAAATATTAATGTGATATTTATTTATCGCCACAATTATCAACATCAACCGACATGAGACTTTTGTATACTGATATCATTTTTCGCACTTAGTCAATAACCTAGCTTCTGCTTCCTGCCTGGAGTCAGACTGACACCACTCGTTGGTCTGTCCTGCAGTCAGCAGCTGGCTACATCCACTTTATCAACTTTACAAGCGTTTTCTTCTCGTCTGAAATATGATTATTTGTGATGATTATTATCAATACGATTATTATTTCTTAACAATGATTAATCACTTAATCTCCTTGAGGAATAATCACTTAATACGTCATAATTGTCAGATAATTGCCAACTAGCTTTAGCCACAACAATATAATGTATCTGTGCTGCACATTAAATCGATTCAAGAAGACCAACCACTTTATCATGTTTCATTAAATTTTCATCCAGTGTAACGTCTGAATTATTTGCCCAGGTCTGTGCTGATTATTATTTGTATTGATTTATTAAAGCCAAAGACCTCAAGAAATCAATAAATCCCAAATTTCCCTGTAAACTTTTGTGCGAGTGGAAACCTGCCGTGTGTTGTTCTGAGTGAATGTGTGTGGATTTCAACACAAACGACACATTACAGCCACACTCACACTTTCACAAAAGACTATTAGCCTAAAACCTGCATGAATTATGAAAGCATCCCTTTGGAGACAGCTGGAAACAGGACAATGAAGAAGCCCATTATACTGTTGCACTGCAGCCACACCAAACCCCTTCAGAGATCACACCCACACACACACACACACACACCCCTGCTAATTATCAAGCCAGAGACATTTCTCCTCATGTGATTATAATGTTTTATAAATTGCCCCCTTTTGGCTCCACTGGGCTCCAGCGAGCTGATCTGAGACCTGCTGGGCGACAGGCAGAAGGTACAGTAAGCTTGAGTCAGCTCGACAAACCCGCTCCCAGGTCGCCTCCCGGTGACGAGGGCCGGAGTGGGAGAGTATCACATGGGTGTCGCGGCGATGTGTTGGCAGCCTCCACCGCCTGAGAGCAGCATGGGCAGCATGCACATCCCCCCCCCAATCGACACGCTGTCGTTATTACAGGTCTGTTTTTTAATCCGTTTATCAATGTGGAGGCGTCTGGAAAATATTGTGACATTTGACGTCTCAGTCTTTCTCCTGAGGATGTAACAGATGGAGCTTGATGGACGAGGTGGTCAGAAATGATGTCAAGATATAAACACAGAAATAAGAAAAGTTACTTATCAAGATAAATGTCACATTATGGTTTCTGTGAAGTTTAATACATGATTTTTGCTTCTGACTGAAGGATCTGGTTTTGAATTCTTCTTTATGGGCAGAGAAGGACAAACGTATGTGCTTTCACGATGTATGAACACATCAATATATATTGAACCGTAATAAATTATATTCCTGTAAATATTTATTTAGTTTTATTGCCTAGCTTTAACTCAAAACAGACTTATCTTTTACTTCAGCCTGAATGATTCATTGATTAACTAATAGTTTAATATTTGCAAATATTTTCACAACTGATTTATTGTTACTGATGATGTGGTTTCTGTTCATATGTTTGTTGATTGTTTTGTTTGTAAGCAAGATTACGCAAAATCGACTGGATGGATTACCAGGGGAAGGATGCCGAAAAAAATACCATTTGAAAACATCACACATCACAAACTGGGAAGTTCTATTGGATCATATAATTAATCACAAGTAATTACATGTCGAATATGATCACGACTGTACTGTATGACTGTAGAGTAAGGTTGTACAGTGTACGTGTGGTCCTGCTTTTTCCAGAACCCCCCCCCATCTGACTCCGGGTCCCACGTCAGACGGGGAGATGTTTTGGCGGTCGGGGGGGGAGGAGCCGATCGTCTCCATCATCCCCTCAACCCCCAGAGGCTCCGACTCCCAACCTCCTCACCCAGCAGCCCCATGCACATATACCCTCACCCCCCCCTCACCCCCACCCCAACTGTGGTGGGCCACGATACCCGACTGCTGTTACAAGTTCCCGTGTTGCCTAGCAACTGGCTGGCGGATTACAATTGGAAGCTGTACATGGTGGAGAGTTAACACACTGTTTAAGGGGGTGTCGGCTTGTGTGTGTGTGTGTGTGTGTGTGTGTGTGTGTGTGTATACGTGCGTGTGTGTGCATGCATTAGAGGGAAGTGGTGTCTGAGAGAATGAGTGACGTACGTGTGTGTGTGTGCATATGTGAATCCACAATGACTGACACCAGTGTGTGTTAATGTGTCACCAGTGTCATCTCCCTCCAACAGTTTCCAGGCAATAAACTCTAAACTCGGCCTCACACTGGTGATTAGAACAAATCAGATCACCAGCTGTATTGTGCTGTGCAAAGAGGTTGTCAGCTGTTTATCTCATAATCATCGACATAAAGGGGGCGGACAAAGTCAAAACTATGAACGAGAGCTTGTCGGTATAATTCAACACAAGCTACACCCTCGAGAATGATTCTATGGACGTCTGAGCAGGGATGTTTGGTTTCCTGCAGGTCTGTCATTCAATTTCTTTGCATCTAATCAACTGACACCTGAGAGTTAAAGTTCGAGGACTTGGTGTCGGTCTGAGAGGTTTCAGATTTCTGAGCTGGAAGCGTAATTGCACGACACGGCGACGAAAAGGTCAAACTTGAAGCTTCGTGCTCCAGACGTCCCCTCGACTTGTTTCCACGTCTGTCAGACCCGGTTCATTTGATTCTGAAGAGACGTTATCGCTCGGGTTAAAAGAAACAACCCAGACAGGGTCGTGCCTTCTCCTTCATCTTCTTCTCCCCTCCTGTCTTTTCTTGCCGTTATATTAGCCGCTAAAATTGTTGTTGAACGCTTAACAGCCGGTTAATAATAGATGAAGGTGAGGTGCAAATGGAAGCCGGTGCTTATTGTGCAATTTGCAAGGTAAGCTTGAGATTTATGGTTTTTGCAAAAAGTTGTTTGTAAAGAGTAAATATTATTCGGAGATATGAGATAAGAATCCACCCCAGTTACACCTCATACATCACAGGCCTGTGTTTGCTTGACCAACACGCAGCACTCAAGATATTTTTTCCAATAAATCCTGAATCCCAGAGGAGTTTAAACAGCGCAGTGCGGGGAGGAGGTGTCCCTGGTTCCTAAAGTCAATATCTCAGCAGAACGGGAAGAACCTCGGTCTCCCAAGAGATGTTTTCTCTAGAAGAACTCATAATTTGGTTTTTAAAGCCCTCTAAAATTCCAATATTGTGGGAAATTAAAAAAGAGACAGTTTAATATCTGTGAAATGAACATAAGTACTAGTGTTCTTTCTTAACCTGCGTTTGGAATGACTGTTTGTTTTTCTACTGTGCTGCTGGTTCTCTGTGACTTGCAGTGTTTGGGCTGTGGTTAATAAAAAGCTGCTGCTGCTGGTTTCTTCCTATAAAGTTCAGTGAAGCTCATCTCATTACGCAGAACACAAGTTTTTTAATGTGGCGTGTGACCGAATATCACCAGATTTGACTCTGCACCTCATTGGGCCCTTGAAGACTCACGTGTGCAGTGAGAAGTCGATCAGATTTCTGGTTCTTGAGATTTTTGAGCCACAGACAGACTGAGATTTCTGGACTTATTACACAGATTCAAAATTTACGTGTAGAAAACTTTGCGTTCATCCCACCTGGTTTATCTGCAATGAACCCTTTTATGTGTGCTTCACCAACAGGAAGTTTCAACCCTGCTCCTCCCCCCCGGGGTCCTGAGTAACACACATGCGAGTGTGAAGCCGATAAGATGATGGGTTCTAGGGAAACACTTCACAGACTGACGGACATCTGTGGAATTAGTAGGTAGCAAACTGTCCTCTTTTCTTATTATTACTCTCATCCCTCTGTTCCCTGTATTTCCGTCCCCCGTGTTTCCCATTTCCTTTCTCCTGCTCAGATTCATTAACACTGCACTTTCAGACACTTCAGCCCGACTCGCTGGTTACTGCCCCGAGCACATGTCGTGTAATAAAAGCAGCCGAGTAATTATGAGAAACACAACATCTCGTGTCGCAGCAGCATTTGGTTAATGTTTATTAAACTGGTTTTATTTGATTAGGGCCTAGTTTTTATGTGTTATACACAGCAACCTGTCTGTCACCGTCTGAGGCTAGAATGAACACGTGTCTGATGTTTCCATATGAAGTTCCTCTCATCAGATGTCGTCCTCTTATCAGAGCTTCAAACAGAAATCTATCAAACCCATCAAAGTCCCAACGTATACCAGAACTCTGGCGTTAATATTTTACAGTATAGAGATAAAAAGATATTGCACGTTTGAGATTTATTGTTTGAAATGATCGAGTTTAACCTGCAGCTTCCACAGCCGCCTGCAAACGTGATTTAAAATGAGATCCCTCATGTATGAGGTCAGAGATTAAAACCTTATAAAAGCTTGTGCATGTCCATGAACATTTCATTTCAAGTTTTGAATTCACCTGTTTCCTGCAGCCTCTGTGTTTGACGTGGCCACTTTTTCTTACTTATTCAAAGAATCCTGTACTGTATAATCTTTTTATGGAAATCTGTGTAGAAGGCCTCAGTTCAAATGCCCTTTCAAGCCTTTTCGCGTATCAATGCACTCTAAATATAATTCAGTTTTGAATGTGGCCGGATGCACATCACCTGCGGCTGCATGTATGTAGAGAGAGAGATGGAAAAAGAAAGCAAGTCGTTTACACGTTAGCTCAGATTTAACAGCTTGTCAGGTTGAATTTAGTGAGTGAAGGGAAGCATGAGATTTAAAATCATATCAAAAAAGCTCCTGCACGGATGATGGAATCAAACACATGCTTTGAGATCTGCTCACCGGCTCTAACCCTCTTGTGTTGTGTTCCTTTAAAATGAGTCTGACCCTTTCTCTGAGCTTTAATATGAGCGCTGAGCGGTTCTTCCCTCCGCCGATCGTTTCACCTGAATTATTAAAGGCCGGGGAGATAAAAGAGTTTCAGTGATTCACAAGAAAAGTTTTTGAGGATAAGGTGATTCTTTCATATTGAGTGAAACTGGAATCACACGTTAGTTAGTCTGGGCCATGATGTGATCACTGCACCTGTAATAGTGCTAGAATGAGAATGTTGGGGAAAAGTAAAAAAAAACTGATGTCCAAAACTGTATTAAACGCATAGTTATAGCGATAATTTAGTAAACGACATTTTGAAGAATCTCCTGGAGTCCTCAGTGGGAGGTGAGAAGCCGTTTTCAGGCAGCGTAATGACATTAATCTTAAATAACTGCCACTACTCGTTAATTTCATCATTTGCTTCCACGCGCTGGCGCAACCTGCGATGTTATTTCTCCTCTTCCGGACGTTCCTGCTTTTCCCACAAACCTAATGTAACCTGCCACGGCCCCGAGGGCTCGTGTATATTGCACATGTCACATATTGATTTTCGCAATATCACATTTGATCTAATAAGTCCTCAAATAGTGGGAGGCTTTGTTATCCTGCTACTGAGGCTTTCCCGTCCGTGATTGTCTGCTCTGTTCCCCTGCACAGATTCTGTTGACACTACCACACACACCTCATACACAAACACGACACACACTCACATCCCCTTTAACAAGTGCACACACACACACACACAACCAGACGTGCATGTTGTGGGGACGTGCACGACATCCCGCAGTGTTCATCTGCTTGCGTCACATGTTTCCCTGCCCTCCGTGGCTGTTGCAGCAGCTCGTGTCCGTATGGCGTCCAAGGCCGCTCGCTAATGACGCCGCCGTCACACGTCTCCTCGAACTGTCGCTCTGTCAACACACAACATGTTGTTCTTGTGAAAAACCGAAGCTTTGAATGAAACAGCTTGAAGGTGTGTGTGTTATGTTTGTTCTGTTCCTTCCATCGGACCCATTTGCACCTTGCGTGAGTGGACGTCTCACCGCGTGTCCCTTTGACGGAGACTCCATGTGTCTTCATGTAAAGCTCCATAGGGGATGAGCTGGAATAATGGTTAAGGAAGAGCACCCAGGATGATTTGCAGTGAGTAAAGTTCCATCCTATACGAAGCTCATTTAGATGTTCAGTTTCAGAGGAGCGTACGCTTGAGGCTGTATCACTGTGCCGCCTCCGTTTATTGTTTCCCACTCCCGACTTGACTTATGAAAGAGCACACAGAGAAAGAGTCATATCCCTCTGACCCTGGTGGAGCGAAACCCTGTGGAGCCATTCCTCAGGTTGTCTGCACTTCGTTGTGTGAGTTGTGTTTATTCTTGGTTTTATCACGATTCACCTGGATTGTAAAAAGAGATAAAACATAGCGAGGCTCGGTTGGATTGTGTTATTCACCCCTAAAGTATTATGTGATATATTCTATTATGGTTTATTTGCTTGTTTTTATCGACCGTAGTGTTTTAATCATGGCTCTGTTGTTCAGTTAGTTTGGATGGATGTATCTATAGATAATTGTTATTACATAAATTTGGTCATTTTATTAAATTCCGTGTTGCCTTGTAGAAACTGGTTTTAAGGAAAACTGATAACTCCGGCTCATTTTCAGTATTTTACCCGTTGATTCATAAGTAATGTCCTTTTCAAAGAGAAAACCTTTCTTCTCTATCAACAATATTCCTGAGTAAATGCAGCCGCAGTCCATTTTGTGAGCGACAAAATGAATAAACACAGCAGGTCCCCAGTTATTATTAGTCTGACGGTTCATGATATCTGTTTTGGTGCCAGTGACAGCTGTGGCCGGAGGCTTCTTGTTTTCCCAGCTAACCGTCTGTCCCCTTCTCGTAAACGTGATATCTCAGAAACGCCCGGAGCAAAATGTCCAACCAGGAATCCTGGAAGGAGTTGATTAGACTTTGATGATCAAAGGCCAAAGGTCACTGGGAAACCTAATGTCTGTCAGAAGTGTCTTGTGAGCGTGAAACATCAGGAACAACTGTAGTAGAATCACGAACTGAATAGGTTTTGTGGTCAAAGAAAACCAAATAATTCATAAACTGAATTAAAATTTAACAAAATATCAACTTGGACAAAATATGATGTGATGACAATTCATATTTCAAAGGTCAAAGGTCAACTTCAGTGACGCACCCTTTTTTAACTGCTTTATTTTATTTCCGTCAAGGAGCTGATGTTTTTATCCGTCTCCATGTGTTTGTTGGTTTGTTTGTTTGTTTGTAAGCGAGATCATAGAAAAACAAATAAACAGATTATCATACAACCTGGTGGAAGGATGAGGAATCAGTCCGAGAGGAACACGTACAATTTCGGCGTGGATCCGGATCAGCTGGCGGCTCCACGAGTTGGTTTTCACTTTCTCAAACATTGCAAGATATGACGTTTTTTTCCACTTTCTCTCCCAGGAATAATTCATGGATATTGATTTAAAAAAAAGTTTTTGCAGCATGATTGAATTTTTAGTATGTATGTGCTCTACTGAGTGCCAGTCCACTTCTACAAGCTTCCTCTTCTCACATCCTCTCCCTTTATTTCTGATCTGAAAGTTGCTTTCATCCTGTGGTTTTGCATTCGTGAAAAATAAACACGCTCTTAGATTTTCCTTCGAACACATTTATCATGCAATGCATCAGACTAGCTCATCTCAATGACCTTGTTCTTTCCCGGCTTCATTAACAATGGTTTTGGGGGATGAGATCAGAAGTGCAGACCAGTTAAATTCAGTAATTTGATCAGACGACATGTGGAGGTGGTCCACGTCGCTTGAGGCCACATTCTTTTAGCAGCGTTTCCGCAAAAATGCATCCTGAAGGTCCACCTACTCAACTGGCATCCTGTGCGTAAGAGGAAGTGCTGCGTTCATTCACATTCTCACAAACGCACAAGCCGGATTTGTCGGTGACGTCTGAACATTGTGTGTCGGGGGCCCGTGCGTCGCAGGGAACAAGAGAAGCTCGAGGCCTCTTTCCAATCGGCACACGGCGACCTTGTGATTACACAGCTGAAAGGAAAAGAAACCTTGAGTTCTCAAAATCTTTTCTTCTGTTCGGCTCATGTCTGTTTAATATTTTCTCATTATCAGTGGAGATGCAGCTGCCAGTTTTCCCCCTGTATGGAACTGTGTAAAATGTGTCGGCCACGTGAAAAAGAGCTTGTCTACGCACGTCTTCTTTATTATACACACACACCTCCACCAAGGACGTTTCATCTGTGTGAAACCAAGAAAATTGGTGGAAGGACGTGTTGTGTGTGTGTCTAGTGAATTTAAATGTGGTTTCTCAAGGGGAACGGCTTTAAGAAAATAAATAGCTTCTGAATCAACATTTTATAAACTTGCAATAACTAAAGTATAAAATTAGAGCTTTTGCAGCCACAGAAACAAGTTTGAAAGTTTTAATCCAAATTATGCAGAAGATACAGTATCTGGTTTACTATGTGCCGACTGTCTAACGTGTGCGGAACGCGTTTGTAAACAGCATCGCTCATTTTGTTGTGTTGCCACATATAGTTCTGTGTGACAACCCTGAATAATGGATGTTATTGCATCACTGTCTCGCTGCTTCTTCTCGTTCTGTACGGGTTTCATTTTTTGTTTAAGAACATTTTACTGAAGAGATTGTGACTGAAAATTATCCTGACACACTGACAGAAATAGAAATATTGAGAATGCGTCACTGCCTTAATATATGAATTTATATGCAGGGTCTTTAAACCACATGTACAAGTACAATTAATTAAACTGAAAATAACATCATACGACATATTTCAGTCAATTTCTTCTCGTTCCGGCCGACTGGCTGGCTGATGTCGTTGGTTCTTCTCCGAGCCATCGTGGACATCCTGGTCAGCTGTTTGTCACTGAAGCCCCGGCACCCATCCCCGGCATAATTGGTGCAGAGAGAGCTTGTAACGGCTATGCATTTATAATGAGGAGATTTTCAGTTCTCATAAACAGGAGGCAGCAGAGCCGAGATAAGAGGAGGAACCGAAAAGGTGATACGAGGATGAAGAGTCTTTTGATAGAGCTGGCAGAGTGGTGACTCTAAATTGCAGTGTGTTTGTGTGTGTTTTTGTGTGTGTGTGTGGCTCTGTGTACATGAAGGAGTGGGAGAGTCATCATTCTCTGGAGGCATGTGTGCATTATATTCCCGTGTTAATGCATTCATGCATGTCTGTGCCATGGCATCAATTTAATGGAACCAGAACATACATGAGGGTGTGAGTGTGTATGTGCATATGCGTGTGACAGAGAGAGAGAGAGAGAGAGAGAGAGAGAGGGAGAGAGAAGTGGAGAGGAGGCTTGAGATAAGGGAGGGTAAAGACATGAAGATCCAGGCAGAACAAAGACATCAAGCAATTTTTGAAGATAACACAAAAAAAAAGCAGCAGTGAGTCTTTTCAAGCAGCCTGAGCCGTGTGACAGTTTCCCTCTGCGTCTTTGATGGACACGGATTCAGAGAGTGTGGACTTGAGATTGAAAGAGAGAGAAACAAAACGAGGGACAAGTCACGTAACAAGAGACAGAGAGAACGCCAATTTTGTCCTTTCAATAGACGCAAGGGGGGGGGGAAATAGCATGTTTCCCTTGTCTATCACTGACTCAGGAATCATTAGCCTAATTATATGGAGACTGAAGTTAGACTGAAGAGATTGTGTTTGTTTGTGTGTGTGTGTGTGTGTGTGTGTGTGTGTGTGTGTGTGTGTGTTTGAGAGAGAGAGATAAAGACAGTTGCACAGTGACATCACGGAGATTTAATCGATCTGACCTCGTCACATTGTGGGGACTCATGGAGATAAACTACTGAATGTCAAGGTTATAACTTCAGATTTAAGTGAGTGTTAGAATAACAGTGAGGCATTTAACACCGACTCGGGATACTTTAACATGTCGAGACATTTTAGCAGAAGGGACACTGCTGGCTTAGCTTGGCATGAAGTCCTCTTCGCTACCTGTAGGGGGAGCACTTCTTGCGGTGTGGTGCGGGTTTGTATAAATCGGACGTCATTCTTCGGGATGCTAGAAAGGGAATCAACGATGGGACTCTATTTGGACAAACAGTTAAATCTTCTTTCCAGCCCCGTTTTTGCAAATCAACAGGTTGAAGTCCGTTTGGTCCGTGTGTCACCAAACCTGGCGACCTCGCAATGCCAGCAGAACTTCAGAGGAACTCCAGACAATAAATCATTTATGCACTTGGGCTACAGAAGCTCCTCCTTAAAATCGGGGAAAAATTATTTGATTATGATTTTTTAAAGTAGATTTTTCGACAAGAGCTCTAAAACCAGGTGTCAAGAACGGAAAATCTGCCTGTTTTTCCAAATCAACATTTTTGTGTTACTGAAGCCATTTTTAGCCTCGTAGTCACAGTATTTAAATAGAGCACTTTAAATAGTCTAATTAGCTGCTGCTGCTGCTGTGTTACATATTTTGTTGTGGCTCGTTAGTCAGTGAAGCCGGATACAAACAACCAGTTTGTTTTTCCTTTCACACGAGCCAACTCTAAATATTGGATTTTATTTAAGTTTCATACAATATGTGTTTGTTTGTAAAATGAAGAAATAAATATAAATGTTGTTCTTTTTATTGGAGATTGTTTACATAAAGAAAAGACGTATCATCCTCTTTATCTTCTAAAGCTGTTTTAAATCAATGCAACGTGCTCCTCAGTGTCAAAAACATGTGTGTGTGTGTGTGTGTGTGTGTGTGTGTGTGTGTGTGTGGTGATGATGGTGGGGGGGAGACGCAGGAGGGAGTGAGGCGAAACAGTCACATGCACAACAGACTGTCAAGGAATAACTCCTCGCTTCCTCTCTCTCTCTCTCCATCTCTCTCTCTCTCTCTCTCTCTCTCTCTCTCCCTCTCTCTCCTTTCCTCTGTCTTCCTCTCCACTGCCACTCTCTTCCTCCTCCTCCTCCAGCTCGCCCGCTCTCCTCTCTCCCCTCTCTCTCCGCTCCCCGTTCTCATCTCAACTTGAACTATTCGTGCATTTAATCTTTAATGCCACATGTAGAGTTGGCTCACTCCCAGTCTCCCCCTCTCTCTCTCTCTCTCTCTCTCTCTCTCTCTCTCTCTCTATCCTCGTCTCTCCCTCTCTCTCTACACTCTCTGCTCCTCTCTTCGCCACCTGTTAGTCTCTCCCTCCTCTCCGCACTGGGATCCCCTCTTTTTTTATGAGGAGTTTCACACTCGCGCTATCACTGAGGTAAGTCAACATTTTCATTCCTATTATCTTCACCTTATGTTTATGTATTTTTCTCTCCGTCATTTCCCTGCATAGAATTCACTTTTATGCTTCCATATTTTTCTTTGAATATGTTTCCCTTCGTTCTTCTTCACGCCCTCAGTCTCTGTCATCCTCGCTTCACCTGTCTGTGTGTTAGGGTCATGCATGTGTGTGTGTGTGTGTGTGTGTGTGTGTGTGTGTGTGTGTTTCTTGTTAATGTCGCACAATAGAAGAAAACTAATGCAGCAAAAAACAGACGGACAGATTTGATCCTGCATCATTCTCACACAGGTGGTGCAACATGTGGCCGCCTTTACTCTTACACCTGATCCTTCACTTTATCCACACACACACACACACACACACACACACACAGACACACACACACACACACACAAACAAACACTGAAGTTTACTCATCCTTGGCAGCCTGAAAATAACGTGGCCCTAATTGACAGGAGCTCACTGTCACCGTGGTTTGCGATGGGCTGACTATCGTGACCTAATGACTGATCTGTGCTCTATACCGTGAGCCCCTCGGCCATGCAGCTTGTTATTTAAAGGTGAAGGGAGCCCGCTGCAGGGGCCCATTGTATGTAGGACACAAGAGAAGAAGAAAACCAGTAGAGGGAGAGAGAGAGAGAGAGAGAGAGAGAGAGCGAGAGAGAGAGAGAGAGAGAGAGAGAGAGAGAGAGAGAGAGAGACGGAGAGAGAGAGAGACGGAGATGAAGACACTTGCATACCTACAGGTGGAATAATGGTGCCTGTGAGAGACTGACGGAGAGATAATGAGAGGTAAAGCGGGGGAAGGGGGGAGGAGAAGAAAAGGTGTACATGGGTATGCAGAGTTGGGAGGGCTGTTGAGGGAGCAAGCCCCCAATGCCTGTGATATGACTCTAATGTAAAGTGAAGGCGCTAAAAGAGGAAGACGAGGAGGCACAGAGATGTTTCTGACTGCTCGCTATACTGGCAGCCTCACTCTCCTCCCACTGGAAACCTATGTAACCTCACAAATAAGAGAGGGGCCACGCATGATATACTGTACTGCACATGGTTGCATAACAAAGGGCCTGGGGGGGGCTAATGTGCATAGCTGCCGAGGACAAGTTGGACCTTTATGTTTGAAGCTTATGGGAATCATGTAGAGTAGCTCAGCCACGTGCTCAGAGGCTGATGGTCATGTATATATCTATCTACGTGAGCGTTAAGGCATATGGGTGACATCTTATTATAGTTGAGGGTGCACCACCACCACAGCCGCCGCACCCCTCAGCCACAGAAAGAGGATGATAACAAACAAACAAAAAAAAGAGGAGATGAGAGAGATATTCCAGCTGGCAGCAAGAGACAATCAATCATCCGCTCCCCGTGAGCTCCTGCAGCAGGCTGCGAGCCACCAGGCCTCCCAGTCCGACGTGTGGTGCTGCTTCTGCTGCTGCTGCTGCTGCTGCTTGTGCCCGGTGCAGCCAGAGGCTCACGGACACATCTGCCAGGACTGGGAGGCGACTGGCTGCTCACGTTATATCAACAGACCCCCCCCACCCCCCACCCGCGCGCGAGCCTGCACAGTGTGTGTCTGCGTGGAGAGATGAATTAATGATCTGAAGGAAGTGCATCTGTATGTACGTGTGCCTTAGTTGTTATAATTGTGTGTTTGTGTGTGTGTGTGTGTGTGTGTGTTGTTTTGAGGGATTATTAATGACCACAGACGATCATTACTTTCTACTCATCCATGCTAATTGAACTTTCAATCAATTCAATCATAATAATCACCATGACAGCGAGAGTCATTAACTTGTTTTCACCTTCTCCTTGTTTGGAAATTTCCCCTTTTAACTCAAGATGATTTCCGACTGAAATGATAGTGATGATAAGAGCTGTTTCATCTCCTCTCTACATTAATGCAGCTCGTACTTGAAGAGCTGCAGGTGTTAACAAGAAGCACACAATCACGTCCTGCTGGGTGCGAGAGTCTGAGTTTATCTCTGCACTACTTCATTTAACACTCCTGAAGTCTGACCAGTTCCTCTTTGCCTCAGAAGTCAAGTTAATTGTGGCGTTGTGGGTCCTTAGATGCACCAAAATGGCTGCTGATGGTTTTTTGTGAAAGGCAAATTACCACCGCGGCTTCCAACGTCAATCACTTTGCACTCTGGAGCCAGAATTCTGTCAAAGCGCTTTCAAAGGAGTGGATGAAGTTTGCAGATGGGTGCGCTGCAGCGTGTTTCCTGAGGTTTGTCTCATCTCCAGCCAAACGGTGAGCGTAGCCAACTGTTGTGCTCACAGCAGAGACACCGGAAAAGAACATGAGGAATGACCCTCGCTGCCCGCTGAAGGTCAACGGCCAACAATGTCAGAGCCCCACTCCACCACATGGTCGTATTGATCTAAGGGGGTGAAAACCTTTAGATTGAAGGGTCAGATAATAATTGACTGGTTTTGATTCCTCACACAGACCCAGTTATCAATATTAGGGTGATAAGGACAGGATACATACACTGTAGAAAGCAAATTATTTACCAACTGTGAAAGAATTGAGAAAAACTAATTTAGTTTAACGTCAATTCAAATTAAAGAATGCAACTTGTTAAAATGACTTAATTTGAGCAAACTGAATTAAAATTTGTTATTTTTATTAAGTTGGTCCTTCTCCTTCTGTGTGTACATATTCACTATTCTCTCGAGAGTTTGATTGAAGATTGAAAACACTCTCATGTCTGTATTTCTAATATTAAACTACAGTCTGCAGCTTATGTAGCTGTGGAGTGGAAACAGGAGTAGACAGCTAGCGAGCATTGGCTTTGTCCAAAAGTAAATCAGCTGAAATCATATGTATTTGAAAAAGCAAAAGTCTGAATCAGTTCCTTGGGGACATTTTGCCGAATTTTGCCTTCCAGTAAAATGTCAGAGTGAGCCCGAGTGTGATGTGTTGATTACTTTGAAATAAAAAAAACAAGTCAAGAATGCAAATGCGCAGAGAATTCGTCGATAAAGAATTCAACTTTTGAGAGACAATGAGATTCGACAGCTCCTTAATTTAAGAACTGTGTCGATGTGTCATAAGAAAAACCTCAAGATTTATACGTCTTGTCCCACCTCCTGGATGCTCTACCCAGTCAGCCCCCTCCCCTTATGGCTCTGGACATGTTCTTGTTGTTGTGAAAGCGTCTCACACAGTCGATCTCCTGCTGTGATCACGTCTGAAAACATGTCTCAATGTTTAAAAACGACAGGTGGGGGTTTTGCAGCAGGTTAATAAACAGCTCTGGCAGTGCTGTTAAATTTTGAATTGAGACGGACTAGCTAGCCAAGCTGAGCGGCCGCTGGCTGCATCGTTACAGGGAAATGACTCGACCTTCTCCTCTGACTCTCATCAAGAAAACGTATTTTAAACAGTTCCTTTAATATTGATGCAGGTTTGAGATCATCCTCTCCTCTAATGAATATAAAAGGTCATCATCAATAATTAAAAACTCTCACGTCTCTTTTGTGGGTTTTTACTCTCAGCCCCTTAAGCCACTGCTCGATTTGACCACTGATCTTATCCGTTTCCTAAATCCTCCTAAAAACCTTGTGTAGACTTCACAGACGCTCGACTGCCAGACGACAAAGAGGAAGAGCTAATATTCACTTCTCTTTTGGATCGATTGATGCGCAGATTGCAGAAGGTAGTCGGGGGGGATTTGTTCGGCACGGCGAGCGCGACGCCCCCTCAAGGCCCTGCTGTCTTTAGAGGCACTTTGGAATCCACCCCCCTGTTGTTTATTTCGGGAGGAGAGCAGACACATCAGCCTGGTGGTCAACTGCACACCCTGCAACCACAACTTTATATAACCATCAGGACTTATCTGAGCACAGTGAAGAGCGATCCACCCTCTAGACTCCATCCCATAATTACCCGTCGGTCCACGGGGGGATCGTCAAGCACTTCAGGGAACACGTGCTCCTCGCTGACTCACACTCTGCAATTTCATCGAGGATGATTAGGATTCGGGGGAGACCCCTATTGTCCATGATCTGTTATCCTCCCTGATGCGCTCAGATGTATTCTTTTGAAATGTTAATGTGTTCACATCCTCTTCTGTATTTTGTCCTCGTCATCTGAGTAATGTCTTTTAGTTTTAGAGAAGAGTTCTTCTCACGTTGAAGGAATTTTTAAGCGTCGGAACAATTTAAGATGAAAGGGAAAAGCTATAAGAAGTTTCTTTTCATGTAGAAAAAGGGGAGATTGATGCAGCAATGCAGCAAATGGCCCGAAATGACCAGAAGCAGGAAAATATCCTATTTATTTCCAGCCATCCTGCCGAGCTTACCTCGTGTCACTTGTTTTCGCCGAAGAATAATTGGAAAACAGCTGCAGCTCATATCTGTGGATCAATGTCTTCGCTCTTCCTCGGCTGAATGCATTTTTTAAATTTCAATTTCTGAAAGGAAATGTCCCTTTCTACCTCTCCCTCCTATCCCCCCGCCCCCCCCCCGTTCTTTTCTCCTCCAGCCCTATGACTGTGCGGAAAGGAAAACGTTTAGGCATCTCCATCCAGGAGCACATGGCCATCGACGTCTGCCCAGGCCCCATCCGGCCCATCCGGACAATCTCTGCTTACTTCCCTCGCCTCTCGCCCACTTCTTCCTTCAATGAGCCCATTTCGCCGAATCAGCTGGCGGCCCCCGCCCCGCTCAGCCCTGGCCTCGCAGGTCAAGGTGGAGGGGCAGTCGGCGGGGGAGGAGGCGGTGGTGGGAGCAGCGGCCTGTTGTCCCCTTTTTTACCGGGGGTGTCGGGCGGAGGGGGCTCGCTATCAGCCATGAGCAGCATGGACACCTCCATCGAGATTGACAGCTGTGACAGTGATGATAGCAGTGAGTACCTGAACGAATTGACCTGGTTCCCCCGATGCTGCTCCAGGCAAACACAAGGAGTTAACCTCAACTCTGGTGTGAGTCTGGGAGAAAGAGCTTTGGATGCTTCAGAACAGAATTAATTCAGTTATTATGACAACATTTTGAGACAAATTAAGGGTTTCTCGTTGTTTTGCCCATAAAGATGGATGACACATCTTCATTTCTTCCCACTATCCAGAAATTAAGGCCAAAAATCCCATATACAAATGCTGCCATCTTGCCATCTGGGAGCAGGGGTAGATTATAGAGCATATACTTTGCTTTCTCAGTAGAAAAAATCCCAGTGTTGGCCTGTAAGCCTGTTTGCAGTTAGAAAGCAAATAACCATATTTCTCACACTGAGGAACTGTTCCATTTAACTTTAAAAAAGGGTTTTATACATTGAGTATATTGAGTTTTGGTCGTTTCCTCCTCCTGCCTCATTTGATATGTTTATTCCAGGCAGCAACATCAAGAAAAAAGCAATTAACAATGTATTTTTTGCAAATATCCATGTTTAACTTCTTTTTGTGCCCTGCCTCCCAGCCGCCCTGGGGACTCTGGAGTTTGATCTCCTGTACGAGCGAGCCACCAGCTCCTTACACTGCACAGTCATGAGAGCAAAGGTAAATACACTGAATACTAGTTATCCCTGTTTTAGAATATAGGACAGTGTTGTAATTGTTAGGTAAATGCTTATGGCTGAAGTAATCATTGCAAAGATCGTACCTGGGAAACGTCACCATCTTACGTTTGTCCTTATAAGCACATTCTCTTATTAGTCCTTGTTTTTCATTTTCATCTTCTAAATTGTGACCATGCTGTGAGGTCATTGCACTCGGATGTACACAACTTACATCTTTTCTGTTTTTTCCTGTTAGGGTCTGAAACCGATGGATTTCAACGGTCTGGCAGATCCTTACGTCAAGCTGCATCTTCTGCCCGGAGCTTGCAAGGTCGGACATTTATCATCAGAACATTGTTTATGTTAGAAAAAAAAGACCTTTAGAAACCCACAACACAATGTGAGCACAGGCCAGGAAAACATGCACCAAAGCAAAATGACCTTGTAGGCAGTGAGATCCTGTTTTCCTGTCGAGGAGTCTTGCTGTTTGCAGCCTTCAGAAAAGGCTCACTGTTATATCATCGTTTTCCTCTCGTCTCTGCTGTGACGTACAGGCCAATAAACTGAAAACCAAGACCGTCCGCAACACGCTGAACCCCGTGTGGAACGAGACGCTCACCTACTGTGGAATCACGGAGGAGGACATGTACCGCAAAACACTCCGGTAAAAGGCTTTTTTCTCTATTTCTGGCCTCTCTGGTCTTTCTTTCCAATCACAAAGGCCGACTCAGGCTTACAAAGGCTTTCTTATCATCCATCTCAATCACACGGTGGGTTTCTTCTCCTTCTCCGGGCCTTTATCCTCTCACTAAGTTCCCCCTCTCCTGCTATCTCTGCTGATCCATTGATCCAACTCCCTGCCCGTTTCTCCCCTCTCCTCCCTTTCAGCCTGTCCACCAGGATCTGAGACGATCTCCCGTCACTGCTTCTAGACCTTTTTCTGTTTTCTTTCTCTCTCTCTGTCTGTCTGTCTGGTTGCTTTCCTCTGTCTCACCAAGTTGCAGTGACAGATTGAGGGCAGACTGAGCACCGCGGGTTGTTTTTAATTTCATTGACCCCCTGCAGAGGTGACGAAAGCTGTGATTTGTCTCTGTCGACGACTAAAACTTTTTCCCAAGCACACACGTGCGTCAGGGATTTAAACAGGATTGACTGTCGATCTCTCGGGGGAAATCAGAGAAACTGGCCCCGACCACTGGCCTCTGACACTTAATTCAGCAGAGTCAGTTTAAACATCAGGAGACACAAAGTTTGACCCACGGAGACATTTAAACGTGTTGAAGTTGTCCAGTGCAAAGTTTGTCCAACGTTAGAAATCCGCTGCTAAGTTATTTTGAACAGGGACTGAATTACATCCACATAAATCTTAAAGGCAGTTTATTGTATTTCAAGCATCCGTAACATTGTTTGTTGAAATGTTTATTTACAGACTTGCCTTTGAGTCTCAGCAAAACCAGTAGAGAAAGAAATCCAACAGCAGGCTGGAGAATATGAAGCTTCCACAAGAGAAAAGAAAAGAACTTTTACCCAAACGGCAATTAACTGCCGCCTGTTTTCCCCTTTTATCTCCAGTTTATGAAATTTAAATTTGTACAAAAAAATACAGATCTTAGAAGTACCTATCCAGAAAAGTTGCAATTACATACTTATATTCCCTTATTTTGACAGGAAGTCACGATTCACAATATTTTGTTTTTGTTTTTCATGTCTGTTTTTGTAGAGTTATATATATATATATAAGCCATTTTTCTGCTAAATAAATATAGTAGAAGCCCATTATCTCATTATTATGACATTTTATTTGGAGTTATCTGGATTCTGTTTATTCTGATCATATCTTAATTTTCTTTTGATCCATTACTTCACATATTTCCTTCACTGGGAGGTTTCATGCACTTGTCTTGCGGGAGTAGTAAAGCCTTTGACTCGACTCTTTCATTATCAATTCATTTTTATTCACGTGTCCGACGCTGACATCTAAGTGACGGCCTGTGTGGATTTGAATTTTCACGCTGCTCTACGGACATTAGGAAATCTTTTTTGAGTTGTCATGGTGACAGTAAAATGTGTTTAACACATTCATATAACTTGTAACTGGTGCCCTTGACCTATTGTACTCTTACTCATTAGCCCAGACTTAATCACAGATGTCCTTTATCCATACATCCTCTAACCATCGATCTCCTCCCAGCGCTGACTGACTTCATGTCTCTTCATTCTTCTCTCCTCTCGTCTTTTATTCACCTCCTGGTTTCTGGGCTTTTTTCTCTCTCCAATGTTCTGTCTTTTCTATTTTTCATTGCCACTCTATTCTGCCGAGTCCAGGTCCTGTTTTGCCTAATAAGCTATCAGACTATAAATATGTCAAGCCACGTCCAGTGTCCCCAGGCAACTGGTCCCTTCCACCTTTCACATTCATGCAGTGTTTTGTTACTGAAACTGAAGACTGAGAGATGTAATTCTGTCGGTTATGAATTCAGTTAAAAAGTTGGATTAAACAGAAAATGAAGAGGCAGCGTGTTCATATCTGTGTTTTCCTCCCTGACACGCTGCACTCTTCATTTTTCTCTCATTTGATGTTTTTGCCTCACATTTACATAAAAGACAGGAAAAAAAAGCAATTACAGTGGATTCCAGTTAGCCTGTAGCATATTGACGCTTCAGCTCTGCCTATAGAAACATTAGCACACAATAATGACTCCTCTATCTCACACACACACAGACACACACACACACAGATTTACATAAACCCTGACATCTTTATCTGTACCTCTCACCCACGTCACTCCAAATCCTTTGCTCGGAAGCTTTTGATTTCCAACATGCAGCTTCCCTCCCTCCCTCCTGCACTCGGCTCTGCGGCTGCCGCCCACTTATCTGCTGAGGGTGACACTGTGGCCAGAGGAGAAGTTTACCAGGCCTGTAATTGACTTCACCTTGTAGATCCACTTTCACACTATTTGAATTCGCACAGGAAGGAAAATGCTAATTAGTCGCAGGATGTTTGTTTACAGATGCTTGACGTGTACGTGGGTGATTTCTCAGGCTGTGCGCTCTTGAGTTCATGTCACGTTTCTGTTTACTTATTGTTATGTTCCCACAACAGTCTGACTAATGAGATGAGTCATAAAATGTGATTTTGTAATTGGATTTTGTTTATATGGCACTTTTCGAGTTTTATAGCTCATTCAAAGTGCTTTTACAGTACAAGACACATCATAGTGTAATATAATATATAACATCACAGGGCACATATCTTTGCCAAGTACCACGCTTTTAACATTTTAGAATTTAGAATTAGTCCAATGCGTCCAAGCGCACCTCCATCTTTGATTCAGGAATTAATTAAACCCACAACAATTTAGATAATTGATTTGTCAATTATCGTTGCACCAAACTTTACACACTCATAGATATCCGCTCCGGAAATGTGTCTGATTTACATCAAGATGCATCAACAGTGTTTTGCATAATCCTGTTAACTAATAGACAAACAAACTACCAAGTGGAACATAACATAACCTCGATGGTGGAGGTTATAATTGAATGAGTCATAAAATGTGATTTTGTTTGACCACCTCTCTCGCACACCTCGGCTCTCCACTTTGAATTTTTCTAACTCGGCTTCTCTCATATGTTTTTATTCATGTGTCCCCCTCCCTCTTTATCTCCGTCTCTCACTCCCTTCCTTATTTATTTCCTCTCCCTCACAGGGTGTCCGTGTGCGATGAAGACAAGCTGACACATAATGAGTTCATCGGGGAGTCGCGGGTGGCCCTGCGCCGCGTGAAGCCGGACCAGACCAAACACTTCAACATCTGTCTGGAGCATCCACCTCCTGTGAGGAGAGGCGAGGGGTGGGAGGGTGGGGAGGGTGGGCAGGGTGGGCAGGGGGGCAGGGAGAAGAAGGACTGGACAGAAAGGATAAAAGGAGGGACAGATGAAAACGAATGTGCATGAGCGGGATAAATGACTTGAGGGTTGAGTAATAGTCGATATATTAAGTGTGTCTGACTCACACGCTCATCCTTTCAAGTAGATACGAGGGGAAAAGGCAGGAGAGGAGATTGTTAATGTGCCATCAGGGAGGTGTTGAAATGTCAATATTCCATAGACCTTCCAATCTACTCCAATGAGGACCACACACCTGGGACTCGTAATTTATAAAAATCCTGTGTACAATCTGAAGAATCACGAGAAAAGGTGCCGATGCTTCTCAGCTAGAAGAAAATATCCCCGAGTGCTTCAACTCACTCAAGATCCACAATTTATCTGAGACCATAAATAGAATCATTATCCTGCTGCATAAAAACAAGCGTGGGCACAGGAGGCATACAGCAGATGTCTTTATTAGTGCTGTAAAAACAAACTCTCTTACCTTTTACTTTTAAACAAAGTGCTTTGCAGGGTTTAGCACTGTCCCCTCCGAACAAGAAGGGTGCCGGTTTGAGTCCCGATTCAGCCAGGGGGCCTTTCTGTGTGGAATTTGCATGATCTTCTGCTGTGTGGGTGGTACTCAAGGTACTAGGCGGTATAGATAATATATGAAAGAAGGACGATAGAACCACTAGAGATAAATTATGTGGAATCACCCATAAGTGACTTCTAAACCACCTGCTCCAAAATTCAAGTTCTTGTTCGTGGTCGAGGACAGACCAAAATGTCCTTATGTCCCTCACTTCACATCATGTCGAGACAGGAAAGAGGATATTGTCTGAAAACAAACCTTCAACAACAATCCCATTATGAAACCACATTTAAATTCACTAGATTTGGATCTTCCCCAAATTGCACACACTCATAAATATCAGTTCCCTAAACAGTATCATCAGCCTGTTTTTCCAACAAGACCCATGAATTATTCTTTTAAAAGTAAACTGGAAATGTTGAAAAACACCACGTTTGTAATTCTTCACACACAATCCCCCGATGCACCTGAACACATCATCAGTGTTGTGGGGAAAAAATATATCCCGGATCGGCCCCTTGATCTGGATCTGACCCAAAATGTAATGGATTCTTTCTGGACGGGTCATGGCCCAAAACCTTCCACCAAATTTTCAAGGAGGATATTTTGCATAATCCTGGAAACATAAAAACGAACGCAGAGGAAAACCCCAGGATGTGTCTCAGTCGAGGGCTCAGCTCCACCAGGGCCCAACACTCCCTTCAAATTCAATCAAGCTGCACCAGATTGCACTCGCTTATAAATATCAATCCCGGAACGTGCCAGATATTTTTTTCACCATCTTTGAGGAATCAAGGGAAATGTCAGAAAGTCTGTATCCGCACCAGAGTTTAATGGGTTCCTCCCTCACCTATACCTCATGCTTCCACTGAGCTTTATGGTTTCTGTCTGGTAGTTTTTGAGTAATCCTGTTGACAAACAGACAAACAAAGGAGGAGGTGAAAACCCAAAGTAAACATAGGACAGGGGTCGAGGGGATGATTACAGCCTCCAGAAAGACAAATGTAAGGTAAACAGAGGACAGAGTATTATATATATTCTCATAAGCAACAAATAAACCCTTTGTGCCGGCTTAATGTCAACCAGGTCACACATGGGAGAAGGGCACAGAGACACGGGAGGAACCAAAGGTGAGGCGAGGAGAGGGGGGGCCGCTGGAGCATCAATAGAGAGACAGCAAGTGAGAGGAACAAATGGATTAAAAAATAAAAGTGGAGCAGGGTGGGTGGGTGGGGGGGGTGGGGGGAGTGGGGGGGCATGTGTGTGAGAAGAGGCGGGAGGTGCCGGGGTTTTGTTCTTTACCAGCCGGAGAGGCCTGCTGGTATTAAATTGGCCCTCGGGGGCCAGTGGCCACTCTGCGATCAAACGCTGAGTCGCTCTGTCACCCTGCGAAACCAGACGATGTGTCAGAGCGGTGATTTTCAAAGTGGCCTCTCCCTCCCTCCGTTCCCCCTTCATGGTTTCCTCCTCTGAGCTCCATGTACAGCTTCTCCCGCCGTCATATCCCTTATTATTTATCTGTTTCTCTTCTGTTTCAGCTGCCGTCACCGACCGCGATGAGCTCGGCCCTGAGAGGAATCTCCTGTTACCTGAGAGAGGTGAACACTGCTTCATCTGTCCTGGTCCACGTGACCGTCCCTCTGTCTGTGTGTCCTCTTACTGTCCATCCACACCCAGGCTTAAAGACGGATTAGTCCACATTTCTAAATGACTACAAGATAAAGATAAAGATCAGTTCTCAAGTCTCATCGTCAAAGCGAGAGAATAAAAACATTAGTTTTCTCAGGTTAATGGTAAATTTCATTCTACTCTCTGTGTGTTCATCACTTTTCATTTTACTCTCATCTGCACCACTGGTTTTACAATTTAACTGGTGATGATGCTTGTTGTAAATTCAAGATTCATTCAACGTTCAACAACTGCATCCTAGTGCACTGTCATTTTAGATTGAGAGTCTCATTTAGTCAAATGAATCCACAAAATTTCGATCAGGATTTGTAATTTTCATCATTTGCTGTTTTGCTCTGTGTAATAATGACTTAAAGAAAACTAAAACAACAGTGACACTCAGCAGAGCTCATATCTTCACCAAGGCCCAATTTTCCCCTTTAATTTAACCAAGCAGCACCAGATTTCACACAATGAAATGCACTAATGCAATGTTAAAGAAAGTAAAAAAAACTAAAACGATCAGAAGTTAAAAAATACTCACGATCACACTAATCCTGTGCAAACATTTAAAAACCTGCATCTTGTTTCCATTACTTCCAGGAGACATATAAATCAATTATTCGACTCATTTGAGTCATGGAATCCGAGCAAGCATTCATTTAATTTGTCGGTTTAATTAGTGCAACAAGTCTCAAATCAACCTGAAGTTAAACTGGATTAATTAAGTTTGATTTTGTGTCACAGGGAAATGACTGAACTCTAACGACTCCATGATGCATCTGAAGAGACGGAGCAAATTTAAACTCTTATTATAACGTTTGTTTAATCTGAAGGGAAAAATACATCCAATTTAGAGAAGACTAAAAACATTCCACTGCAATACAAATATTCTAGTACTAATGTAGCGGAGTAAAACTTTAGTTTGGTATTAGGGTAGATTTATCCTTCACCTCTGAGAAACAGAAGTAGAGTCAATAAGTTCAGATTGTGACCATTAGCAAGAGAATGTTTGACATTTTGTTTTGAAGGGCAATTATTACAATGAATTGAATTTCTAAGTGGACATGATTCCTACTAACAGAATGAGAACCCGATCATCTGGACCTCGATGCCGGCTGCACACTCGAGGATTTACAAATCTTAACGGATTTAAAAAATGAGTGTTACCACAGACATAAGAAGATATTTGATATTCTGATGGAGAGAACGCACAAACTCGATGATCCAGTCGACACACGCAGGAACACACACTTGCTGTTGAGACTAAAGATTTCCGAGTCACGATTCCTGAGACTTTAAAGCTCACAGAGACTCACATGAGACAGAAACGGAGAATAAAGACAAACATGGCGGCGGCGGTGCGTGCTGGTTGTGCTTGTTTGTGTAATGTTTTGCACGATTCCACAGGTTTGTCCTCATTGTCGGTCACATTAAGATTCAGCTGTAAACCCCTTTAAACTACAGGATCCTTTCCCTTCAAATCATTGACTCCCCTCCTGCTATCGTCAGGAGAGAGGGTTCTCTGTAATCCTCTTGTGTGTAGCGATGATTAATACAAATCTCAGTTTTTCACTTTCTTCAGACACAGATGATTTAAAAACGGCTGCTTCTGTGTCTCTCACCATATTCAAGACCGTGTCGTGCCTCTGTGGTGTAATCCTGCCTTTTGTCTCGCTTCACAAACCCAACCTACGAATTCCTCTTGTTCCCATTCATCCGTCACTGTGTGAGTGTGTCGCTGTGTGAGTGTGTGCAGCTTTGTGTGTGTGTGTGTGTGTGGCTGGCTCCCCACTGATGCCTGTTTATTTCTACACCCCCCATAAAGAGTTGCTCTCTATCGATCCGTGAAGGTCAGGGCTGTTTTATCACCAGATACCTGGTACAAACTGTCTCCACTAATTGCCAGTAGTTTAAGTCTCCCAGTCATCGGTGACAGATGGGGGAGCCGTCTGCAGGCAGAGGGGATGACTCCCAAAGAAAATCTGAGAGAAGGAGAAAGAGAAAGAAAGAAAGAGAGAAATGAGAGAAGAGGAAGAGGAAGAGGGGCAGGCTGTTGAGACAATTAGAAATGGGGACGGAGGAGCGTGCGAGGCGTGTGGCATATTGATTGCCTTGGCTGCATCCACCTTTTGCCTGAAGATAAGACTTAATGAGAGATGGAGAGATCTGAAGGAGAGCAGAGGCATTTAGTGGAAAATAAAAGCACGGGAGTGATGGAGCTCCTGTTTGAATTGGAAGTGACATCACAGGCAGGGAAACTGAGCCTTTTCCCCTTTTTCTGTCGTGATACAAGACGGATTGACTCTGTTCGAAAAATCACGCACCTGCAGTGATGAAAGTCCTGAAATAGCAAACATGCGTTTTCTCCCCCTATAAATAACATCCATGCATCGGTGCCGCGGGCCATGAGGGTGAGTCACGGCGCTGTGAGAACATCTTCTTCCCCTTCCTCACCCTTCCTCGCTTTCTTTCATCTGTCACTTTGAATCTGCTCTGTTGTTCCGCTTGTTGTCAAACGCGGTGGGAACAGTTTGATGTTGTCCATGGAAAACACTCAGGAGGCCCAGAAGCCACGGAGGCATTAATACGACTTAAAGGCCGGAGCTTCACTTTCTGTTCGTCGGAGACAGGTCTTTGCCGTCGGAGCGAGTGTTGTGTTCTCCGTGTTGTTGAGTGTCGGGTGTGAGCTTGTGTGTTAGATGAAAGTCAAGTGTGCTCTTTAGAGAGAAGGAGTGATGAGCCACATTACTACAGCGGCGCTGAGAGTTAAACGCACTGCACTCTCATAAAGCACATGCAAATACACACAACACATGCAAATGGAGGAAAAGTCTTTGTTAATTTGACAACACACGTGCGACAAATGGGAAAACGAGCAGTGAATACTCACAACACAATCAAATACTCACGATACAACTAAATACAACACAACCAAATACCTACAAAACAATCAAATACTAACAACACAACCAAATTCCAACAACACAACCAAATACCTACAAAACAATCAAATACTCACAACACAACCAAATACTCATGATACAACTAAATACAACACAACCAAATACCTACAAAACAATCAAATACTCACGATACAACTAAATACAACACAACCAAATACCTACAAAACAATCAAATACTAACAACACAACCAAATTCCAACAACACAACCAAATACCTACAAAACAATCAAATACTCACAACACAACCAAATACTCATGATACAACTAAATACAACACAACCAAATACCTACAAAACAATCAAATACTCACGATACAACTAAATACAACACAACCAAATACATACAAAACAATCAAATACTCACAACACAACCAAATACTCACAACACAATCAAATACTCACAATACAACTAAATACAACACAACCAAATACCTACAAAACAGTCAAACACTCAAAACAAAACCAAAAACCCACAACACAACCAAATACTCACAACAAAACCAAATACCAACAACACAACCGAATGCTCACTACAAAAAAGCAGTACGCGCTGATAAAACACATGCAAATACACACAACACATGCAAATGGAGGAAAAGTCTTCGTTAATTTGACAAACAAATACCCACAACACAATCAAATACTCACAAAAAAGTTCCGATGATTGTGATGAATTCGACTTGATCAGATTAGAAAAGCACTTTATAAAAACAGTCCATTATACCATTTGCAATTGTGTCAATAAAGAATAACACAAAACAAAAGATATTCCGGTTTATGTTAGGATTTGTTGACTGATTGTTTCAGATTCTGTTCACGTCTCAAGGACTTGCTGTGATTTATGTTTCCCTACACAAGTCAAATGCTCATACAACGTTTTTTGCATTCATCCATTGTTTTATTATTCCTTCTGCTTCTGGAGGGAAATCTGCAGTGTGTTTTCCATGGGTCTATTGTCACTGCAGCTTTAAACCCACTTCAATTGATTGCAATTTTTTTGGGGGGGTGTTTGCCTCTGTAGAGAGAAAATTGATATTGCGAGCGTGTTAGCGCTGTGGCTTATTTGCACACTGAACAGACACGGAGCGCCATTAGCATTCATTTGAAGTCGCGTGTGGGTCCACAAGTCTTAATTCACACCTTCCTTTTAGCTGTGTGTATCTCCCCAGTGGGTAAATATCTCTGGGTTCATCGCAGCAGTTGGATATGACGGTGAAGAAAAAAACCATAACAGTTGTTTGTGGCCATTAAACTAAAACAGTGAGTTTTCGTGGAGCTGAGAGTGACACCACGGTAATGAATCTCTGAGGGCTCATAGGGACGAGCGACCCCTTCTGCATTAAAAGCCACACGTCATTTAAAAGTATTGATTCCTGCAGCAGCTTTTAAAAAACAGCCGGAGTGTTGTTGCCTGACTCATCAGCAGGTCACGACACCAGCCTCAGATACATCATTTTCAGTGTATGAAGCCTTTTAAAATCTGACCCCCAAAGTCACTAATTCACTAATTCACCGCTCTGTGTCCACTCTGTTCCTCAGTGGGAGACGGAGCAGCAGAGGAGTCTGGAGGAAAGAGGCCGTCTGCTGCTCTGCCTGCAGTTCCTCCCCCCGGCGGCCGACGAGGACCTGAAGGGCGAGGCCAAGGAGAGGGCTCGCGGCGGCCTGTGCGTGGGGGTCAAGCGCTGCGCCCACCTGGCCGCCATGGACGTCAACGGCTACTCGGACCCCTACGTCAAAACGTAAGGACCACGTGGCAGCGCTGGTTTTGAAGCCGGGAGATTCACGTGCATTGGTTTGTCTTTGATGGAATGAAAAACAAATCTTCTAGCAGCGACTCTAGGACATGATCGCAAATGATGAATGCACAACACGCACAGCTCGGACTGATAGGCTGTCAATTGCCAAATGACCTATCCAGCAGCAGCCTCCCACCTGTCTTAATACCTGTGTGTGTTGTGTGTGTTCTCCGCTGGCCGCTGGCTGGTGTTGACCCCATGAATCACCTCATTGTCAACGCACATGAATGATATATGACTGGAGTTAACCCTTCGTTGGGGGGAACGGTGACAGGCGAGAGAGGCTTTCCCAGAGGAAGCTGTTGTGAAATATGTCATTCGTTCATCACGATAACGACGACTGTTGCGTGTTTGTGTGTGTTTTGTGTGTGTGTTTGTGTGTGTTTATTGACAGCCGTTAAATGGGACTGAGAGGCAGTGACATGATGTAATGTTATGGCCGCACAGTATCATGGGGCATCACCGAGATTTATAAAAAACAGAGCCTGCTGCTGTTGTTAGTGTTGTGTGGGTCCTCTGGAGTTTCATTTCTTGCCAATTAAAGAAAAGCAATAGTGTGTGTGTGTGTGTGTGTGTGTGTGTGTGTGTGTGTGTGTGTTAGTGTGTGTTTGTGTGTGTGTGAATCGATGTAGCTTTGGTTAGGTCAGGGTTACAAGCGACTGCTCTGAATGAGAGCTACAGAGGCATTGCAGATGGGGATTCTGACTGTTAAGTCAATTAGTATACGCCTCATTATAACCAGAATTGATAATTAATTCCTAACACAAGAGAAATAAGTAAATAAAATCATTTCATCAGGGAAAGTTGAAAAGAGTTTTAGTTCTTATTTTAGAAAAGCCTCCTCTTCCCGGCTGTTAAATAAATAAATCTGTGAAGTGTTAACATGGCAATGCATGGTAAACACTGGTTTAGCTCAGGGTTATGTTAAGGGTTTGTTATTTAGTTCAGAGGACTAAGGCTAGAGTGTAGACTTGGGAGTTAATTATGCTAATGAGCTTTTGTTACCGAGACCTTTTCTAGCAGAAACACTGACCTTGTCCAGTAGACCTCATGGGGACCAGGGCCTGATCCTTAATGAGGCAACACGTTATTTCTCAGGTTAAGGTTAAGGTTGTAGGTAAGATGTGTGTGGTCATTAGGGCAAGGTTAGGGTCGGGCATCAATTGGTCATATGGTTAAGGTTAGAGATACAGTTTTTGATTCGTCTATCCATAACGAATGGAAGTCAATGCAGTGTCCTTACGAGGAGAGCTACATGAAGGAGCTTTGAACCACCTCCTCTCCCTCCGTCTGTTCTCCTGCGTGCTGAATCAGGCTTTGCGGTTGTCTCTCTAGAACGAGAGAGACACAATCTCCCATCGCGCACACACTTTAACACATGAAGACAGGCACATTCCCCGTCACTCGCCCTGCTTCCCTCACATACACCGAACCTACGCACGCATCCCCCACACGTCCACAGTAACACATCATGCACCTTGTTTCATTTCAGATGCGCGCTCGCATCTCTGCCCTTTGGCGGGAGCTTCTTCTCGGATGCTTTGTTGTGTCTGAGAGCGTGTGGGAACATACGCTCTCCGGGCTGTGGGTGGTGGGTGGAGAGAGCAAACGCGGAGAGAGAATTTTTTTTGACACGCCGGCTTATAAATATCTTGAGATTTCAATGACAGCTCACGAAGAGGAATCGCTGATCAGTCCTCACACTCCAGGATGGTTTGTTTCACAGATAACACAGAGAAACATTCGAGGGAGGATAATGATAGTTTGGGGAAGAAGATGTTTGGTTTCCTGCTGAGACGTAGATGAGGATATTGATTCATAGTTTAATATGAAGCAACATCCAGTAGCTGGTGAAAAAGGGGTGAAAATGCAGAAAGCCTTACTTTGAAAACGAAATACGAATTTAAATAGCCAAGAAACAAGTCCTTTCAACCTCAATTAGAGTTTTTACACTTCTGGGAGTTACAGTTTTAATACAGGTGGTAAATTATAGATTATGGTTTTTGTTTTATATAATAAAAACAAGCTCCAGTTTTTATAAAGATTTACCAGTGATATCAAGTTTCTCAGCTAACTTCCATGACAGAGAAGACAGTAGTAAGTAGAAGTTATTCCCTTTCTTGGAGGGAAGTAAAATGTGCGTACCTTATTTATATTCCTATCACACTGCATCCTTTTCTTAGTGTTCTGTTAATATGCAAATATTTGACAAAGGTGTCAAGACTCTATACCAAAAAACACATTTTATTTATAGCGCCTGCGTTATTTCCACATTCTAACTTCACGTCACGAACACACCAAGGTTGAACATGGACTTCACACCTGGGGAGAAGGGGAGCATGTGAATGCACGGTAACACCTGACTGAGCATATTGATTCTCTGGATGTATGCGGCTCTATACGGTCATGGCTGGTTCTTTCCTCTTGGCTTTGTGCTTTGCTTCTCCTTTCAGCCGAGCCCTGACTTCTGAATGATAACGACAGGTCTGATTTATGATATATGATGGTAACACATTCCTCTGTCTCAGATATCTCAAACCCGACGTTCAGAAGAAATCCAAGCACAAAACCGCCGTCATAAAAAAGACTCTCAACCCAGAGTTTAATGAGGTAACTGGCCATGTTTGTGCATGTGTGTGTCTGTGGGAGAAGCACAATTGTTATAGTTGAATGTAAAGAGACAGCTCATTTAAGCTTAAAGTATATAGTCCTCAGAGACACCGCGCTGCATGCAAAGTTGAATGTAAGAGCTAGTTTAAGAGGAACGCCAATTACAGTTTGCATATTATTATCCGCTGCCTCATTAGTGAGTGTTCTAGAGGATTTGGAGACGAAGAACAATTTGTAGGTGTGATCTCCTGACCTCAGCTCTTCCCCTTTCCCCTCCTTGTCTTCCCCCAGGAGTTCTTCTACGAGATCTCCTTCTCAGAGCTGGCCACCAAGACGCTGGAGGTCACGGTGTGGGACTACGATCTGGGAAAGTCCAACGACTTCATCGGTGAGTTGACAGCGTAAGCACATCCCGGCAGTGGATCGCTTCCTGCTGCTGGTTTTTGGAACACTCACCAGTTTGGCTGGCCCTTAACGTGGCGGATGTTGAAAGGATATTTAAAGATGTCCTCTCTTGCTAACTATCATCCGAGTGCAGCCCTGTCGGTAATTTGCACGGTTCAGTTGCCAAAAGAGTGTTTGGCTGAAAATGAGCTTCGTACTAAACTCGGTCTACGAGTGGGAGGGAGTTATTTCCGGGGATTGTCTTCAACCGGAGAAAATCTGTTGTCAACTGAAATCAAATTTAACTTTTCAAGAAATTGATTTGTTCAGCCTGGCAGCCTCGTTACTTCGTTTAAAACAAACAAAAAAATGATCCTGGTCGTCCGTCCAGTAGTTCAACAACAGACAAAGAAACAAATAAACAAAAACACAAACAAACAAATAAACACAAACAAACTAATTTAAAAACGGATACAAGAGCCTAACCTCCTTGTTCAAAGACATTTTCAGTTACTTTTTAAAACTTTCCTTCACTTGCTACTTTTAGTTTTTTTGATCAAACATATTTATCGTATGTTTACGTTGTCTGATTGTATTATTCTGGTCTCTTCCCTTCCCAGGGGGTGTGTCCTTGGGGTGTCACTCGCAGGGAGAGACTCTGCAGCACTGGATAGAATGTCTGAAGAACAAGGGCACGAAGGTGGAGCGCTGGCACACGCTGACCAACGAGCTGCCGGGATCCACGGTGCAGGAATGAACTGAGCCTCCTGCAACGCCCCCCCCACCCCCCCGACACCGGAGAGACCACCGGAAGACGAGAGAGACGTTTCATCGCATGCTCCGAGGACTTTCTGCATGACTGTGACGGATTCATATCCTACTTTCTCTGTGTCATAAAACGAGTTCATAATTCACAACAGCATCATCCCAAAGGGTTTCCATTCAGAGAACCAATGCTGCCACAAGGCCCCGAGAGGGAGAACTTTCATAATCATATTCATGGGGATCCATTTCCCTTTTGTGCATTTGGTGTTCATCTACATACTCCTGCATACTTCGCCAAGCTGGTCAGATTTCAATCACAGAGAAAATTGAAATGGTGAAAAAGCCAAATGAGACAGAAAGTCGAGTCATTCCCGCGGTTCGCCCTCTCGTGTCAGGTTCTCTGGCTCTTCCTGAATTTGGCCTGTTCCTCTCATCCACTGCTGACATTTAACCGGCTCCATCTTGGCTCCATCCTGTCTCACGGCCGCACATACCTCTCCCTTGCAATAATGTATTTGCCTAAATGCTTCCGAAGATTTCCAAGTGGTCTTACTACTGTTTTGTATCTATGGATCTGATTGGGCCGTTGGATTGCCTGCACACAGCACAACCTAATAAGATAATTGGTTCTTCCATGTTGATGGTTTGTGTCCAAGTATGTTTTGCATGTTTTTGGTGTTGACGGAAACAAACTTAAAGACGATTATGTGCCGGACTCTGCTGCAGGACGACGTGTTCATCATGGTGTCGTGACCCTGCTGAGGTGTGTGGCTCTGATCTACTCCAGACGATGTTGGTTCCACTCACGGATGTTTCGATGTGTGTTTTCTTATTGATGACAAGCTGATGTTTACCTACTTTTTGCTCCACGGTCTTTTATTCATGAGGAGGAGGACGGTGGTGTAATAAAGAGGAGAAGTTCCAGAGCAGGCTGTTGTGCGTGCTCGTCGTACTCTGACTCTCTGACTCTCCATCACTGCTGCTTTACTCTGGGTTACAGGTTTTATTTGTACACACGCTCCCGTGGTCCATGAGGCATGCTGAAGATACCAGTGGTGTTCATATGTAAATAGATATTGTGACGTCTGGATGTTTTGTCCTCTGGAACATAAAGTGTGTGCATGTTTTTTTTTCTTTTTCATAAAAACATTCGTATTGATTTATTGCGTGAATCCCTGAGCTTCTATTCCATTTCTTCATTGCTCCACAGTGTCTTCTTCGAATCTCTAATGTTTATGCAGAGTTTACAGGTGGCCCAGTAAAGACAACGCTGCCACCTAGTGTCCAGGATCTGTAATTGCAGCTTCTCCTCTGAGTAATATGAGCAGAACAAGTCAAATCATGACTCAGTTCGCCCAAATTAGATCATTTAAGATGACACCAAAGATAAAGGAGGGTTTGAGCTTTATTAAGTTTTACAAAGGGCACAGGCACATAGGGACCACGATTATTAAAAACCAGAATCTGTTAATTAAAAAGCCCCGCCCAAGGTAAGGGTTAGGTTAGGGTAAGGGTTAGGGTTGGGTTGGACAACAGGCTAAACCTATTGATAATGTAATTTCCTATTGAAGTGCAGTGTTATAGTAGGATATTCAAAAGTGTGTATTACAATGTATGACTAATTTGAACCCTCATCCCTTTGAATAGAGACCTATTGCTCTACCAACAAAGACACACAGGGTTATTAGTTCCTAGTGAACTTCAACTATGTTCTATGATGATTTACTGGTATATAGCCTATAACCTATTTACCTTGGAGTCAAGATGTTGTTTATTATCTTTACATCATCTATGCTTTTACAGTTTGAAGGGGAAGGTCAGAGGTCATTATCAGGAAATCAGGAGGTCTTTGGTCAACATGCTTCCTGAGTATTCAGGGATGGACGGTCATTCTCTTGGAGTCAAACCAAGCTGACGTCTCTGACTCACCTCTAGAGTCATACTGTCGCGACTAAGGCTCAGTTTAGAATTGACATTGAAAAGAGGTGTCACAACAACAACAACAACAACAACAGAAGCTCACTGCAGCTCCACAGATTCTGATTATTCTGCATTTTCTCGGGTTTCCTGAGCGGGAAAGAAGCTTCGAGGGAAATCAGAGACGGCTCCTTGTGTTTCATCTTAGTCACTGTTTGTTCTCCCTGAGCTCAAACATCAGACGCTGTGGGGGATCTGTCCTCCACAGATCCTCTCAACAGGAAAACACAAATAAAGAAAAGTTTGTTTATTCCTGCAGAGTTAAGTCAAAGTCAAATATCATGTATTGAGCATTATTTTACACACATATCCCCCATTTTTAGCCTGACATTTGAAATGATGGCGATATCCACCCCTGGATCCTGCAATAACATCGGAGGCCTTAGCTGGCACATGTACCAAACCTTACATCACACAGCCTGCAGAGATGCTTGATGTCCTACTAGTCTGAGCAGAAGCCTTCAGGGACAATCAGTCCCTCCAGCGTCCTCTTCATGAGATGTTGTTGTGTGTGACCCACGCCTCACTGCAGAGCTTCTGCAGATCGTGACACTTGTCCAGTTGTCTCAGCGTCAGACATGTTCACTAATACTCGTGGCTGGTTGTGACTTTGTGTCTCGGTCTCACAGCCCGAGGCAGAAGGATCCGCTGACTCCATGTTTCTCTGTGATGGTTCACAGGCCACACACTGTACATTTAAGTTCTTACTTTGCAGCTCCTCCATTGACACATGACTGGATCCAGAAATAAGACACAGAACTTGGAAGATTTCTGCTGGATTGGTAATAAAACAGTTGTCGACTTAAATGTTTGTTATGCAGCAATATAACAAACTTACACACAGCCACGTTACAGTTGTATAATGGCTATCTACAGGAATAATTTTTGTAATATTTTCAAAAAGGCACATTCAGAGTCGAGTATAACCCAAAAAATGAAAAACAAGGACCCAACAAGTTGTATTAGGACTCGTGTGAAGATATATACACAAGCTGTAAACCTGTGTAAGCCTTAATAAATTCACAGGTAGCAAAGGTAGAGATTGTAAAGTCGAGGTCACACTTCTCTCCTGTGGTTAAACACAGATACATAAATAAAACATTGCAATAGTCCAGGTTCATGTGTAATAAATGTATAGGGAAAGAAATAGGTATTATCTTTTATTTTATGAAGCTGCAGGAAAGATCTAATCTGAGATTACTGTGAAAAATGAGAGCAGACACTTGAGGACGGAACACATTCATTTTGAAAAACGATCCTGTGACGATAAAGACATTTAATTAAAAAGAAAAGTCAGATGATACATTAACATGAAACGTGTAAGAACTTATAATCACATGAACAACATGATGATCTTTTAATAATCCCGAGAGGATAAATGAAATGTCAGACATTACTGTACAAAGGCCCAGTATAGACATTAAAATAACCTTTAACGGAATAAAAGTAGTTATTTTCACTCAGGGAGGATTAACCTGAAACCCGGTGGTTTAGCAGATTTCTGTGAAACCACAAACATTTATTTAAACCAGGGATGAGCTCTATCATTATCGCTGATTGAGGGGAACATATAAAGTATAAGGATCACAGCTATGAGGAGAATACCAGGTCATAAAATAGAGTATTTCAGTTACTACCACCTGGCCGACTGGTTTCCTGGAAGGCTTTTAGTTCCTGTAAATGTTTGATTTTAGAGGAAATGTAATCATTTAAGTTCTGACCACGTCATTGAGTGAATGCTGGTTTCTCTATTAAAAAACACAAATATTCAGTAAAACTCAACTAATCGTTGCAAAAATCTGACACTTGTGAAAACATAAAAAAGTAAGTGGCTGCAGTACTGCCACCTACAGCCTGCTCTGTGATAGTGCAGGTTGCTACTGACTTCAGTAATATTGGGACAAATAACAGCCTGAGGCCCCATTGTGTTTTAATTAAACTGTAAGTGTGGTTGTTGGAAAGGTTCTCAATTATAATTCAATTAACTCATTCCATCCTGTATCCCTTATTGTGATAGACAGATACATAGATAGATAGATGGATAGACAGACAGAAAGACAGACAGACAGATAGACAGATAGACAGATAGATAGATAGATAGATAGATAGATGGATAGATAGATAGATAGATAGATAGATAGACAGACAGACAGACAGACAGACAGACAGACAGACAGACAGACAGACAGACAGACAGACAGACAGACAGACAGACAGACAGACAGACAGACAGACAGACAGACAGACAGACAGACAGACAGACAGACAGACAGACAGATAGATAGATAGATAGATAGATAGATAGATAGATAGACGTTTAGATGATAGATAATGGACACCATGCAGCTGTTACTGCAGTGTAAGTAATTGTTGTTAAAATAAGTAAAACCCTGAGTCTTTGATGTGAAAACTTCATTTTGTCCTTATATTACAAGAATATATATATTGTTTTACTTTTAAAGGTTAAAAAACAACTCTCCCCCCGACAGCCATTCGCAGCGTAACTTCACTCTCATAACGATTACTCTGGCTGATTAATAGAACAGCATGGCCACAGGTCAGTGTACTGTATCTCATTACGCTGTCGCCTCCTGTGGATCGACAGCTTGATCGTGATGCGTTCAAGCGCTGCCAAGTTGCCTCAGAGCCTCAGTGTTTGTTTGACCCAGCTGGATAATCCCCGACCCACTTCCTGCAGCTGGACGGGCCCCTGTCTGGTGCTGGGATCCCTCTGGGAGCTGCGTGTACCTGCTGTTAATTAGCTGAGTAACATCAGAAATACCTTCAGCTGTCAGACACAGGAATGGGTTGGATTCTGATTCAGTGATTTCTGCTAATTGAGTTGTTTTTGTCTGGAAACTCAAAAATAAACAAGATGTTTGTAGTTTTTCTTGCTACGTGGGACTTAAATCATCTTTTCTATTATAAATGTGTGTGTTCAGTGTTTTCTGTATTTATGTAAAGTACCTCTTTGTGCTGTGAAGCCAAAATTGCTGCAGCTGATGGTTTCTGACCTCCACCAAGGTTAACTTTTCATCTGCGTTGTTTTTTTTTCTCAGGATTATTCAATAAACAACCGGTTTAAAATAAATACACGTGGTCGCTTGGTGGTTTTGGACTAAAAAAAGAACTTGTAAAATGTTGGTGCGGATCCAGGAATTGGTTTTCTGTTATCTAACAATTTGACAGAGGGCATTTCTCAACTTTTCCTTGGTCTCTTAGAGAATAACTCCAGGATCTGGATTTTAAAATACCTGACATGTTAAGGGGATTGGTATTTATGAGTGTGGGCAATTTGGTGCAGATCAAAACAAAAATCGAGATCTAGTGAGTTTGATTTGGGGACTGTTGGGCCTGTGAGGAGATGTGTGTTATACTGAGTATTGAATAAACAGAAATAAAAAGATATTCAAGATTATTATTATTGTTATTCATTGATTATCTATAACTTGGGATTGCCCACATCTCTCAGTTTGGTTTAAAACAATCAATTAAATGTTTTACCCAAACACTTGGGTATAAATACTCATAGTTATGAAGCTAAACCGCATTTCGTTGTATATGTACTTGTACTGTGCAATGACAATAAAGTTGAATCTAATCTAATCTAATCATAGTTATGAAGCTAAGCAGCCGATAGCAAGAACTTGTTATGGGTTTAAAAATAACCCCTGAGAATATGAGAGATATTTTTGCTTTGAATAAGTTGAAGTCATCTGAGGTTTTAATTCTCATTCGGAGCTTTTCATTGGCTCAGGGGGCCGCTCCTCTCAGAAGTTAAGTCTTCCCGTCGACAGCAGGTGCTCTCATGCAGCTTATACACCGTCACAGTGCAGAGAACTATATTAATACTTTCTCTTTTTTTTGGTTCCTCTCATCAGATTAATTGCAAAACACAATCTCTCTTTAGTGGCTAATCTCTCTGGATATCACTCATTTCATTTAACCACCACCGCCGCTGCTCTTCACCTCCTCAAAACCACAACGACAACAGTTTACATGCATTGTGTCTTTATTATGAATGTGCGGCAGAAGTATAATATCCCAAGTGCCAGCTTTATCTCTGCAGATCTTTCAGCTTCTATCGTCGTACATGAATAGAAATCCACAACATGCCAGTAACCACAAAGATTATATTAGCCCGGTGGCAGCGCCTGTGCCTACGTTAGGTCGTAACTACTTAATGCTAACTCATACCAACTAGAGAATTATCACAATACTGAGATTAATATCTGCAGAATACATTGACTGTTGATTATAATTAAATGTACATATTAAATAGAAACAAAGGGAGAAAAATTTAAATCTGAACCTCTGAGATCCAGGATACAGTAAATAAATAAGGAGTTTTATCTATTGTCAATGAAACTCGTTTGTTTTAGTTGAGAATCAGAGATTAAAGGTTAGAACACACAGGAAATGTAATAATATCCATAATACACCAGATGTAAACATTAGTTCTATCACAGCAACTGTGCATCATCCGACAATATTACAAACAAACAAGGGCATAAATAGTTAAGTGTTAATCAAATTCAACAGTTTTCATGGTTTTTTTTTAATGGGAGAAACACGTGCCACCGATCTGTGGATGCAGATTGAGCCTCAACCCTTCCTGCAATCACGAGCTATTTAATTTGTTTAACCAAATCGTGATGTTCCCATACGCACACAACACTCCCACCGTCTGTCAACACACACACACACACACACACACACACACACACACAGGGCACTGAAGAGCATCACGTTACAAATCTTCCTCAGTTTCAAAGTGATCGCTTACAAAAAACATTATCAAAAAGATAGGTTTGAGATGACGCAGCGCAATTAGCTTCACTGTAAAATGAGGATCCTGCTACAGTGGGTTTTTTTTAATTAGGTGGACGTGTAGCCGCTCTCAGGTCACAGTGCTCAGTGGTGTCGAGTGGTTATACAGTAAAGTGGCAGCCGAGTGGAAACACCCTCTACAACAACAGTTCTGCCATAAGAGTTGTGTGTGGTTTTTTTTTCACAAAGCGAGAAACTTTTCCCACTAAATTCCCTTTTTGGCACATGTTTTCCTCGCAGTGACGACTGTGCATTCTGTGCAAGACTTCCCATAATCCCTTTCCTTTCCTCAGCAGCCATAGCTAGTGCTTGGTAAGCCTCTCTTTCATCCTCCTTGCTTCTCAAACACATGATGTATGGCAGGAGTCAGGAGAACCACAGAGGAGGGCCGGGAACCAGACGACGTACGATGATTGAAAGTGTTTCTTCTCCGGGAAGGAAAAAGGATGAATCTCTGCTCCGTGACACAAATCCAGGAGCGTCTCCGCGGATCCAAGGGGGGGAATTTAGCGGCGAGCTGAAACTGTGTCGTCGGAGCGGTGAAGGATGGATTTGGCGGACATTTTGTTGGGGACTGAAGCTGAGGCTGAGGAGGCGTCGCTTCCTGTTTCATGTCGTGTTACCAGCTCCACTGGTTTTCTCGTCCACCTGGTTTTGAGTCAGTTCTGCGGCCGGCGAAGAGTTTGTGTCTTTCTCGAGAATCGTTCTGAACGTGTTGGCGTGAATAGGAAGAGGCCGATTAGTCTGTCTGCCTCTCTCCATCTAACATCAGACAACCCCAACTCAATGCAGCAGCATTTGCATATGTCATTTCCTTCCATTGGCGAAAAAGGACCTCTATAGATTACAGAAATATGAGTAAGCGCTGTATATTGGGTGTATATTGGTCACACATCCAGGTAATGACTAGGTGGTAAAGACGGTGGTGCAGGTGAGGGCCAGTCGGTCAGTTGTTCCCTGGGGTGAAACTCAGGTTTTCACATTTACTAAAAAAAAGAAAAGGAAGTGTATTAGTTGAGCTGAATATTCTGCAACCTGATATTGACGTATTCCCTTCCACAGACCACAGAGGACAATTACATCACGAGATAACAAGGGTTGTCGAGTCCCAGAGCCCTTAAAGTCAAGTTGTGCGTGCATTTGCTCCTCCGCTGATTAAGTTAATTGCTACTTCTCTTGGCTTAATGAGACCCAACAGGCAGAAACTGTCCGTGTTCGAAAACATACAGCGGAGTCACTTGACCCTTCATAAACGAATATACTTAAATATCAAGTAAATACTCATTGTTTTCCACTTATAAGTAATAATCACTGATCTGTTATCAGAATCCTTTTAATGCATTTATTGGTCTTGTGCGAGTCCACAGGTCACATAGATACATACATCTTATACATGTGGTACAGTGACATCAGCGCTTCACATTGTGCACAAGCGAACAGATCGAGGCGCACAACAGAAAGCACAAATCACTCAACACACACACACACAGCGATCTGAGGCATGTGGTCGGTTCCAGCCGGAGGCCGCCCTGGTATTACAGAGGAAGATGTAATAAAATGAAGATCTGAGTCAGAGGCAAATGTGATTAATACGCTCTGATCTGTGTGGGGCGTTGACATGGTTCCTGCAGTGTGTTAGGACTGGTGCAGTGTTGTGCAGACGTAGATGGGATAATAGCAGAGAACAGTCAGATTGTGCTAACGGAGCTAAATATGATGTCGGGATGGGATAAACAGCGACAGTGGCAGGTTTTGAAACTCAGAGGATCAGCGACAGCAAAGCTACTGCTGCAAAAATCTATAGAGTCAAACTTCAGAGGGGGATAAATGAGGGATTCAGGGGAGAGAATCGGACGTGCACGACTACACAGAGGGTGAAAAGTTGCGGTTAATGTTTAAAGGTCAGATCTGGGACACTCACTGGCCAGGTTGACAATGCAGGCGATGATAATGACCGTCCCTCCAACCAGTGAGACGATGGAGAGCATCTTGGCCACGCGACCCAGGCGCACGGCACCGTCCAGGTTGCCCTGCTCCAGGCTGTTCTTGGCCTGAGGGAGAAGATTGAACCATCTGTTAGTAGAGACTACAGATCACAGAGTCTCACACAACTACAAAAACAGACTCCTACCATGATGGAGTAGACGAATCCCACGATGTTTATGGGCCAGACGGGGCAGAAGCAGGCCAGCACGGACAGCAGGAGGTAGTCCTTCACCTTGGTGCGGTCCAGGGGGGGGACGGTGGCGACGCTGGAGTGGCGGGAAATGGACGGCCTCGGGGAGAAGGCGGTGTAGCCGATGGAGCTGGCCCTGCTGCCCTTCCTGGTCTTGTTGTGGTGGGGGTAGGAGATGGAGTGTTGTCTTCTGGGAGGAGAGGAGATGACTGGAGAGGTGGTTTCTGCAGGAACTGGATGAATCCCATTACCTACACATGTAGGGGGGGAAAGGACAGGCAGATGTTTGAAACGCTGGCAGAGGTGTGTGTGTGTGTAGATGTGTGTGTGTCATTGTGTGCACTGGAATGTGACTCTCCCTGAGCGAGCTGACTCAGCAGCTGCCTGACCCACCCGCTGCCTTATCAGGTCAAACGCAGTCACTTACTGTTCTGCAGCTTCTCGTTGATGACGATGACCAGCTCTCCTTTGGATTTGCTGCGGGGGGGGCCGCGTGCTGGCCGGGCTGCTGCCGCCGTGGAGGAGGGGTTCACCGATGGACAGCGTTGGGCAGGGCATGGAGAAGGAGACGGAGGCGTGGCTCGACTGAGAGGCGTCCTGGTCCACGGGCGATGGTTGTTCCTCCCCGGGCCACATGGTAGGAGATGGTGGCGTGTTCACGGCCATGTTGACTGCTGGCGAAATGAAGCCTCTGTTTGTGGTCCAGTCCTGTTTGTGCTGCCTGTGTGTGGATCACACGGGAATGAGAAAATGGTTTTAACCAACCTGCTCGGCCCCTTATGCTTAGGGACGGTTTGAAAAGCGTGGGGAGGAGGATCACAAGAGAGGGAGGGGATGCATTTGGTTATTTTTTTAATAAATAAATCTAAAGGTCAAATCTTTTCACCACAGGCCATTAAAGTGCATTTTGCCACTTGAGGACATCGTTGTCTCTGGGTTTATTTACCTCACTCAAATATAATAAGAAACTAATCAGATAAATTAGTCATTTTTGAGAAACTGGACAAATGTGTTATTTAAATTCCTGTAACGTGCACGTCCTGTTCTGTGCACAATTAAATCGAGCTCGGATGATTTGATGGCTTCATTTCAACCTAATCAATTAAGCAGGATCAATACAGAGGTACAGTTAAAACAGAGTGGAAGTGCTTCAGCTAATAAAGACAATAAATCCAATTGTTGTAGGTCGACTGGAAACAAAAGAGCATTTTCCCCAAAGTATTAATAAAATGGTGTGGTATTTATTATTGATGTTGAAAGCGTCAGATATGAAATATTAAGCTGATTGGTGTCATGTAGAAAGATAAGTTAGAAAGAACTCCAGCCTCTTCATGTCTGTCTAATACTGTTTGTCCTAAATTCAACCTAAAAGAGAATTAAAGCCGAGAAATGTGCAGAAGAGGAACCGCACACCACAATGAATTCTGGGATCCACTGGATAAAGCTCTAAAGTGGTAATGGGAGACAGTGGAAGTGCTCGTTATTCTACATGTGGTCACTGGGACAGATAGATGTGAGATCTCCGGTTCTGCTGCATCCACTCTGATCACGTTTCACACAATCCGATGTGACAATATTACAGGAGTGCAATGCAGAATAAGATGTGTTATCTTCTATTAGAGAAGGCAGATTATTTCTAACTGCATTTAATAAACAGTTGTACCGATTCATAGTCACTAGGGAGGGACTATGGCCAAAGATTATATCAAGATATAGATAATTATCACAATAACTTGTCATTTGTTTGCTCCTGAGTGAAGGTTTTGGTTTTAAACTCTTCTTTATGAGCAGAGACATCAAAACATTGGTGGTGAATATAGTTTGGATCACACGTGACACCTCCTACAGTGTTTGCACGATGCCTAAGCAATACATCTGTTTATTGAACATTAGCAATTGATAAAAAAGCCTTAATATACACATATAAATACATGCATCTGCTTTTTTTTGAAAATTGTAGGACGGGTGCACACGTTTTGTTTTGTTTTGTCCACCCACTCTAAACGATAATTTACACGCAGTCCCTCAATACCCAGAGTCAACATCACTTTAATGAATCCCATGTTTCTCTCTTTGCTCAGTGCTCGTGCAGATAATCAGGCTGAAGGCAAACAGATGAAACGCTTCAGGCCCGAGACGTGCACGAGACATCAGGTGAGAGCAGAGAAGCGGGTCACGCCGACCCAGGATCAGCACAAAGGCAGATGGAGGCAGGTTCCTTAACAAAGCACCCGGGCAGCCATGCTCTGCGTGCAGGTGTGTACATAGCTTTATTTCACCGTGTGTGTGCTCATGGCGGCCGCTTGTTGTGCACGGAACAAAAGGTGAAAGGGACGCGGAGGTAAAAAAAAACAAAAAAAAACGAGAAGCACAAAGGGAACATAGTGGAATGGAGGAGAAAGGGATGGAAGGATGATGGAGGGGGAGCGGGGGGAGGCTGCTCATTAATTAGCCTCCTCCTCCTGCTGCTGCTTAGAATTCAGATGCAAGAAATAAAACATGCACGTTTCATTGGATTCAAGCTCAAAAAGCACGAATGCAAATCGATGCTACTCCTGGTGTGTTTCTCATGAATGCACAAGAGGAGGAGGAGGAGGCTGCGAAGATAAATCAAACTGACCTTTCTTGTTTTAATCCAGTCGCTCCATCCCGGGCTCTGGCATCGTGCTGGCGTTCGTTTCAGGAGGAAGGAAGAAAAGCATCAGACGCCACCGAGCATCTGAACATCCAGCAGACGTGCAGAGTTGTGTTGTTGTGGTGCGTGTGTGAGAAAGCTGCGGAGCGTCTCGTTGCAGCGCAGTGTGTTGTTGGGATGGATGGATGAGCAGCCTCCTGGACGGCGGGGTGGATCTCACAGGAGGTGTGTGTGTGTGTGTGTGTGTGTGTGTGTGTGTGTGTGTGTGTGTGTGTGTGTGTGTAATGAAAAGTGAAAGCCAGGCGGACTACGTGCAGTGGGAGGTGCTGGAGGCAGGGGGCGCTAGATTGTGGTATAAATCCACTGATGCAGCTCCCAGAGTCTGTGATAACAAGGTGTCTCCTCCTGTTCTGCTCCTCACAGAGGACAGGAGCTCTCACAGGAGCCAAATCAGGTTTTCTAACTGGAAACAGGCAGAGCTGCCGCCGCAGAGGCTCACGGGTGATTCGTGAGCAGCGTGGAGGACATCTGACCACACGTGAAGGTGAACATCACATTGGTTCATCGTCACCAAGTAAACACACCAAACGTTCAATGTCATGCCAGCCGTTTATTAAAAAGCACAGTGCGCCGCCAGCTGGCACACAGATGTAACTACAAAAACATTATAAGACAAAGAAAGTCATGACAAATAAAAACTTTTGTGATAGAAATTATATACACTTGATGTGGGTTTTATTAAAAGAATAAAATAAAAAAAACTTAAAAATCACTTTCCCATGGCACTCAGGATGTTCGCCTGAAAAGAAAGAAGAAATGATCGTCAGCAACGAGTAAAACAAGATCTTCCTCAGAGCAGCTTAATGTGGTAAAGCTGGTCACCACCCCTATTAATAACATTTATGACTTGCCAAACGTTACCATAAATTGGTGTCATTATTAGTAATTTAGTCATAAACCAAAGAGCTAGATGGAAAATCAGGCCACAGCTCAAAATCATTTCCCTCTGGTTCCACTTACCTTCATGAAGGAAGAGAATCTCTTCTCGGTCATACCCTCAACTTTTACTAGATCTTCCAACTGTAAAAGAGATCAGACATAGGAGGTTCATTAAAATCTCTAAACCCATCAATCACCTGAAGTTGTTTTGGCTCGAATTACATTATACATCAAGGCATAAGAACAACATTTCCCTCTTCTGACCTTTAAGAAGTGGCCGTGGACCTCCCTCCAGCCCAGGATGAGCTTTCCTTTCTTGTCACCGATCAGCTGCAGACCTTTCAGCTCCTTGAGGGAGCCGGAGTTAAGAACCTGCAAGATCTTTTGCCTGGAATGCTCCAGAACAGACGTGTCCAGTTGAGACTCCCAACTAGTCTCCATTATATTCTCTTTACCACCCTGGAAACTGAGAAAGAAAGTACAGACCAAGTAATTAGGAAAAACACTCGCCTGTACAGAGAATATACAGTACATGAAAATAATTGATCTGTCAACATTTATTGTCTGTATCGGCCTGAAGAGGATGTTTATTTTGTAGGGTCAATCCTCAAAAACAATCTGAAGCTAAAGCATCAGCTTTTATCTGTTGCTTGTGAATCTGCAGGAAAGGCTCAGACGCTGACCTCAACCTGGTCTGAAAGCTTCCTCTCTTTCTTCTTGACGCAGACCGACTGTTTCTTGACGACTGCGAGCTGCTTTAGAGGTTGAAGCTGGGACACTGGTGGGGAGGAAACCACAACGTCAGTTAATAAGTAATACAAGTAATCCATTAATGAGGCAATATTCAAAATGTAGAAAGATAGACAACAGTTTTTACATTGAAACTGTCAAATAGTCCGTTGTCGATGAAATAATATCTATAGTTAATAGCTTTAGATAATAGTGCATTGTCCATGTCCACACTCTGAGCAGCTGAGGGGTGTAAAAAAATAATTTCCCACTCATCGTTATTTGATCCTATAATGTAGACTGAGCTCTAATATCACATTGCAGCTCATTGGCTCCAGTGATTCAACACAATAGAAGCAGTGAGTCACCACTCTTTAGGCCGGAAAAAAAAAGCTTTACAAAATAAGAAAGATTGTCATATTTAGAAATGATTATCCATCGCTGTAATGTCTAACTGACCTTGTAGGGGTTGGACGACCGCCTGCTGCTTATTGGGTCTTGTAGCATTTGAAGGTTTTCTTTGTAGAGGAGCTGAGGTGTTCTTAAAGGCGGGGCTCCTGTTTGGCCGATTGGCTCATCAGAAGGGCCTGGCTCTCATATTTCTTCTGCTTCTCTTTGAGCTCCTGCAAAAACAACAGAGTTGTGAGGTTGGCTGTCAAACATCCAGGAAGAAGAGTTGATCGATTACTACAAACACCCGACTGTATCAGCATTTAGTAAATAGCAAACGGACAGAAAGTCTGTTACTGACAAAGGCTGAACCCGAATGTCAACAAATTCCTTGTACTATGCAGAGTATATACCTGGAACATGTGTGGGAAACAATTCAAGTGATAAGTGTTTGTTTTCACCTGGATCTCCTTGCGAGACTGGGCCACATCATTAAGCATGCTGTTTCTGTCCTTGTCTTGGCAGCTCATCATCAACTTCTCCAGAGCTAATAATCTGTCCATCACCGATGGTTCTGACAAACTGGTGAAGACACAATCAAAGAAAGGTAGGGGGGCCACAGGTTAGGGAGGTTATGTGCTTTCAAATGGAGTCAGAAGTCAAAAGGTCAACCAGGATGAACCAACACATGTGGGTGAATATTCCAGCACAGACAAGACTGGCACTCGTTATAACACTGACGATAAAGCAGAGCTCTGTCTTCAAGAAAGAGGGGGTTGCTTTCAGCTGTGGCTATAAAAACAGTGCGTGGGTTCACTCCAGTCAAACATCAGTTAACAAGTCGTTTTAGCCGGACAAATAATCAAAGAGTCAGTCTATGGGTGTGTGGTCTTTAACCTGTCAGAATGTGCAGAGGGCGATGAAGCATCCTGTTCGGTTTTCTTCTCCTCTTTCTGTTTCTTCTTCTGTGGCTCGGTGCCAGAACTTCCTGCCTCGTGGTCTCCTCTGGCCCGCTTCACTGGAGAGGAAGGCAGAGGGGAAATTAACAGTTTGGTATTCAGTGCACTCAAGCAAGTGTTGGTGAGGTTCTCCAGAGTGTAAAGCAATCTAGATGATGGTACATGGGTTTGGGCTGCATTGCAGTGCTTGAGTTAATGCCAAGACAAAAGCAGGAATACATTTAAGAAAATTATACAGAAAAAAAACTCTAAAAGTGTAGGAACCAGGAGGTGCAAATATTTAAAAAGTACTTCTATCTTGCTAAGAGACAGCCGACTTTACTCCAAGCTATCATCCTCTAGGATGTGACATTGGTGCCCCCTGTTGGCCTTTAGATTAAATTCTCAGAAGGAAAAGGTCTGTGCTCCTCTCACTCACCTGGCAACACGGGGACAGCAACAGTCTCCCGGGTGAAGGGCTTATTCACGATGAGCTTGGATTTGGCCGCAAAGTTGAGGGCACTAAATGTGTCGAAGTAGTATTTGTACTCCGGTGCAATATTTGTGATCATGACAGAGTGCGCGGAGCCCCCCAAAGAGTCCTGTAGCAGCCGTGTTAGTTTACTGTCTCTGTACGGGACACGGACGGCAGTGCCAGAGTTCAGGGAATCCACCACTTTGCTCAGGGTGAAGAGAGACAGGTTGATGGCCCCGCTTTCCTTCAGACGAATGCCCTGGTTGCCGGTGCGGCGGTTGTCCTCCGACCCAGCCAGGTCTACCAAGTACAGCTTGCCTGTCTGTTGTCGGTTGGGAAAGGCACGCTGAGTCCGCACAACCTGGATGATGGAGAAAATCAAGACTTTAGAAGGGGCAACAGCAAAATGGTCAGACAGAGACAGAATTTCAAGGCTGAGAACTAGCATACACAGAACTACAAATGTAAAAGTAGGATTGGTGTTGGTTAAGGACAGAAGACACCAGACTGAATCCCTATTAGAATAGTCCCAGAAAGCCCAGATGCTGCTAGCGGGAGCGTTGCAAGAGCGTTAAAGTAAGCATCAGCTACCAAATCTTGACCTACTGCACAAGGGCCACAACCTGTTTGAGATGCTGTCCACAACAGACGCATGCACTGACCAGCACATTAAACAAAACAGGTCATTGATCAGACTCAATATCACACCTTGATGAGGAGAATAGCATGGCTGCGGCTGGAACGCTCGTTTATTTTGGTAGAGGCTGTAGTCCGATTGAGTGTGGCAGGCACAAAGAGTTTGTCAAATTCTGAGAAGGAAGAGATCGTTGTGTGGGTGAGGCCGGGGATTAGTATGTTCTTGTCCCTGTCCTCTCTGATTGGCAGATCGTGGGAGCCTGGCGATAGAAGATCTAGAACCTGAGAGAATGAGACGGGTGAAATTAAGAACTGCACATAATGCTAAAAGTATAAAAGCTATAATTCCTTTTTCTTTTGTAGTTTAAATAGTAAATTTGCTTGTCGTTAATATAAAAAAAAATCATGTATCTGTGCTTACTTTTAATGCTATAACAAATGACTATGCATCACTGACACCTGGTCACACAATGCTCTGTGTAGCCAGCCAACAACTCCTACCTTCTCGTTGTAAATTTCCAAATAAGACATGCCGATGCTGTAGTCCCATCCCTCATCTTCATCCTTTGCTTTCACCAGATTGAAGATCTCACGAACGGATCTGGGGATCATGCCTGGCTGAGCTGAGCTGCCCAACATGGTGTGTGTCTTACCTGAGAGGAGGCAAGAAAAGAAACCATGCAAGATATATTGTTGTACCAAAATCATCTATACCTCTCTGCATTATTTTACCCATTGACCTATACTGTTCCCAATCCAGTCCTTTTATAGTAGTTCCCAGGCGGCAATAAAAATCATAAGAATCAGTTGCTGGTGGTGTTTTTCTTTCTGGTCCGATACAGAACTCTAAAAGAAAATAGTCTCTACAAAAACACTAAGCCAAAGAGTCTTCAGAGAGTGAGCTCAGCATTATCAATTAAACTTTTATTCCACATATACCATTGAGAAATTGGTAAACCGGCAGTGATATATAAAGCCATAAAGTGTAAATGTGCTCTTTAAACACCTGCTCCTGTTGGCCCATAGGCAAACACACTGGCATTCTGTCCATTGAGGGCGTGCGGTAGAACGGGCTTCACCGAGGAGATGAACACCTGCTGCTGGGTCTTCTGTTCCGAGTGAAACGCGTCAAAGCTGAAAACACATCACACAGAACAAGCTGTTGGAAACCTATCAGGATTATCTATGAGATCAAACCAGTTGAGTTACACTGGGAACACGTACTGGTATTTGACCGTCTCCGTGGCGTTCCTCCAGTTTGTGATCTCCAGGTTCTGGGAGTCCAGGCCCCTCACGCACGGCCCCTCGTTCTTCTCGTCCTGCTTGCCCATGTAGGGTCGGAGACGGACCGCCACCCGAACCCTGGAGGTCTTCTTGCTCGCTCCATCTCCCGGGGCCACACGTTGAGCCATGTTGAAGTCGTGAAAACAAAACCGCCTGGAGGAAAACAAGGGAGAGTTAAACACGTATGTTCTCGTTGAGGAACTGGAGTTAAACTGTTAAAACATATTAGAGTAAGTTAGAATGAATCACTGGTCTGCAACAAACAATACAAAGTGATAATAACAAGTTATGTGCACTTTATTTACCGATGGTCTCTTTAGGCTAACAGGCTAACTAGGATAGCGTCGTGTAGCGCAAACGCCTCGGTCGTTAGCCTAAAAGTTAGCGTTGCGGCTTCGTCAGATTCATTACGAGTGTAACGTCAACACGTACCGATGTTGTGAGAGAACTCCCGCTTCAAAACCCTCTTCGTGAGTCTCCAAGTTCCACTTTGGGCGACATTGCGGACACCGACTTTTAACAATGGCGTCGCATCGTCTCTAACGGAACACTTTTCAAAAGAGGAGCGCTGACACCGGAAACGCCTGCGGACCAATCAGAGGCCGACCTGACACTGGCGCCTATTTGACGTCGAGCCACATCGTTAATGAGACGTAATCGTGCGTCAAACGTCGCCGTGAACTTTATGGTTTATATTCATCATTTCATTTACGCTATTAACGTGCAAAAGGGGAGCAAATACGGCGCGTTTCAATTCCGTGCGATCGGAATTGAGGAACGTACGGGAATACGCGTTGCACAGGAACTGACGTCAGCGCAGATCTTCACCGCAGTTCTCGAACTGCGCGTCCCCCACCCCCGCTCCCGACGGGCCATCCCCATGATGTTTAAGTCAGCGGGAACGCGCGGCGCGGTCTCGCCGCCGGACTGAGCTGACGGTCACGCAGTTGTTGGAATCCAAAATGGCGCAATGTTTACGTCTATTCAGATCTGGTTCTCGTCCCTAGCAGGTCTCATGGCGCGAGGCGGTGACTTTATCTCCCGGGAAAGTTAATCCGAAGACACCGTTTAACCGCCACGTCACCGATCCACGATAATCCGGTAATTTCACGCTCATACATCGGCTTCATTGTATTTTCTGTTTAGGCCTGATGTTAGAAAACCTGTTAAATCTAAATGAGATAAAGATGGTGTTTCACTCGTGTATCTTTAAACACGTGTTGAACGTTTCGCGGCTGTGATCCCAGTTAGCTAACTCCCTGAACGACCCCGCTAACCCCGTGTGTTGATAAACAACCATGTGGTTCTGAATCAGATCCCTGTGTGGGTGCAGGTCTCCAGGGGGCAGGATGCAGGCTGAGGTCGCACAGTCTTCACTGGCAGAGGGCATCGAGGCTCTGGGGGTGAAGGACACGGAAGCACCTGCTGCAGAGGAGGAGAACAAACCGGAGCAACAAGACACAGAGCTGACAGCTGCCACCAAGGAGGAGGAGAAGGAAGAGGACCCTGCACCCAAAGAGGAAGATGGTAAATCCTGAGAAACACATACTGAAATACAGAGAGAGATTTAGTAGCAGGAAAGAGGTCTTCTCTTTTTTTGGTGGGTGGTAATGGCAAGTCTGAAAGTACACAATACAGTCCTGTTTTTCACTTCCTGAAACCGATTCTGATACGTGGATTTAGTATCAGTCTCATACCAGTAAGACCAGTGAGACCAACAAAACTTCTATTACATGTTTAACCAGCTTAATGCCACTATATCCTTTTTTGGAAGTGAAGCTGGCTCTCATTGTTGAACGGCTGGAGATCTTATTTTTTTATTCTAGGTTCACAGTCTCACTGACTCAAAAAGAACAGATAAATAAATCTAGGAATACTCAACAATTACTTCCTATAGCTGTTAAAGTGCAGCCAGCTTTTATACCAAAAATGTCTTATTATATATGTCAATGTTTTACTTTTTCCAGTGTTTAACAGGACGTCTTTAGTCCACATGCTATCCTCCCACCAATTTCATAGAAAACTGTTCATTCGTTCAGGTTTAACAAATTTTCAAAGTGCAGGAAAGAACATGAGAGTACAACTAATGCTTAAAATGAATGAATTAGCAATCAAATATATATAAGTATTTATATAATGAGTAAATAAAAATTAGGTGTGACGTTTTTTTTGTCGGTTGTAAAGTTTTTTGTTGATTATACTTTGACTCAAAAGCTTTTATAAAACTTCCTTGTTGCTGCTTCCTCAGATGGAGACATGGACGCAGCGGAAGGAGAGACGAACATGGACGAAGCCCAGACGGACTCCGGTGTGAACGGGGAGGAGGGGAAGCCGGCTGTTGAAGTGGAGGACGAGTGGGAGGTTGCGTACAGCGACGAGGAAATGGAGGACACCAAAAACTGGATGCCCCCTCCTGCCGAGATCAAAAGACTCTATGAGCTCCTCGCTAAAGGAGAGATGCTGGAATTAAACTTTTTGCCCCTTCCGAGACGGCCCCCTACACCGGAACGCACAGAGTCGCCTGAAATAGATGAGGAGGAGGATGAGGCGGCGAAGGGAAGGGAGAGGGAGGAGAGAGAGCACAGGTCAGTTTGACCATTTATCAATCATCTCGACTCAAATTGTGGTTTTTGTGTAACGATTTAGGAGAAGGCTCATGACTTTCTGTTTTTTTTCAGGCCTCTTACTCCAACTGAGTTTGACTTTGATGAGGAGCAGATGAAAGCGACTCCGAAAAACGCCTTCGTCAACAGACGCAGGACACCAGGTGTGATAAACCGTCGATGTTAGCACTCTTGAGCTGCTGAGGCTAAATCAACTCTGATGATGTTTTCCTTTGTACTGACCTAAATGTTTTTCCTCCCTCCCAGGATCTTCAGCTCGCTCATCCGTAAAAAGGGAAGCTCGTCTGGACAAGGTGCTGTCGGACATGAAGCGCCACCGCAAGATCGAGGAGCACATAATGCGCACGGGCAGAGATCTCTTTAAGAGCGAGAAGAAGAAGGAGGAAGCCCTGTCTCCCAACAGCCAGAAGGAGCGGGAGAAGGAGAAGGAACGAGACAGCAACCCCAACACCATCTTCTCACCGAGACAGAGGCGATACTGAGGTATTAAGACAGATGAGGACTTGCCCAGAGGCTAACAAGGACACAATCTTTCCACGTTCTTTCTCAAAACTTGAATTTTTTAATGTAATAAGTTTTGTATGTTTTCTATGTGTGTTTTGTATAATGGCAATAAACATTTTAACCCTGGATTAACCCTGTTGTACTGTGGATCTTGATTTAAAAAAACTTCTGTAAAAGCATATGATCCTATCAGTGTGTCATGTGATACACCCAACATCCTAAAAGATTATGGATTAGATAACAAAGGGTGTATTCCTTACTAATGTGCTTTATACAATCACTCTGTCAGCCAAACTACTCACTGAAGTTCAGCTGGTTACTTATTCATATTATTGTAGCCTATAGTTCTAACTCTGTTTGATTTGTAAGAACATTTAACTGTGAAAAAGAACTTTAAAAAGCTTCACCACACGTTTTAACTCATCTCCTGCTTTCTATAGAATGTTATCAATTTTCCTTTTATATAATTGACATGTTAGAAACTATGTAAAACACATGAAGAAACACAGACATTAGAATCTGTCCCAGGCTCCAAATTTGGGCTTTTACAGTTAATTTCTTCTCGAGTGTCATGGCCCAGATCCACTGAGCAGCATACTGTTTCTAACTGACTTGTTACCTGATATCTGGAAATATTGCGGCAAAACAGTCACTAATATTAATTTCCTGCAATGGCTAGATATACCGAGAGGGTCTTTATAGATTCCTATCCCACTAAAAGATCAAACTTCTGACACAGGACAGATTCAAGTAAACATTTTGTTTTGTCTGTAAAGTAAGAATGTACTTTGTTTCAGGTAGAACATTTTTTGTTCTACCTAAAGCAATATCAACCATTTCCCCCCAAAACATGTGTTGTTCCCACCATAAAACTGCTCATTAAAAGTGTTCAGGTTTCCAAGCTAACAATGGAATTCTGAGCCCTCTACTGGCTCACGTTCACCATTGAATTGGGAATGTATGAAATAAGAGAGACAAGATAAATACGTTCACAGTGATAAAGAAAAGACTCGAGACAGGATCAGGACAGAGAAGTATATTTCAGCTAAGTTTGAGTAACAATACAGCCTCCATACAAAGGCTCAGAAGCATAGAGTATAGTATGTATGCATAAATATGCATTCAAAACCACAAACCAAATAAATTAATAAATAAATACTTACAAATAAATAACGAGCATTTTTGTGGAATATACAGTACATCAGTTGAAATGTTTTTAGTATCGTCAAGAAGCATTATCCTATTAATTCATGGAACAGGGGGGAATGAATATTCTGTGTTCAACATGCCCACAGTTGTCCAGATGTTTTGGCACACGCTGCTCTTTCTTGATGATTCGGAGCTTTGTTTGTGTTTGTTTTTCCTTGACCCACTTCCAGGACAGTGTAGCTGCTTTAAAACAAACATTAAATGATAAAAAACAAGCCAGTTTGTTCATAGAAGGTTCATGGAACCAGTGGCTCAAATACACGGCTCAATGATCGGAGCAATTCATACAATGCTAAAACGATTCATCGGCTTATTGATGGTTTAAAAACAACAACTGAGCTACATCAACACTATTGGACAGATCTGATGCATGTCAATCACGAGGAAATGCTTCCCCTTGATCACCCTTTCACTTTTGGTTCCCTTCAAACTGTGGCTTTGCATGTCCCCAAACAAAACTATAAGTACTTCATGGATCCCTGTTTAAACTATTCAAGCCAATCGAATGGATATTGTTTTAAATGACCATACTGCTAAAAACGGAAAATAAAAAACACACACGTGGATTCGGTTAAAAGTGACTGCTACCGTGCATCACTTCCCTGTATACAGAAATACACCAGTGATTGCAGTAAATGGAATGAAGTCATATCTACACGGAAACAAAGAAGCACTGGTGGAACTTTTTGGGGTCGTCTGTGTTACACTAGGCAGTAAAACTGTGAAATGATTGGTTTTAATGCTGAAATGTAAGTGTATCTTCAAAAATGACAAAAAAGAGAAAACGAGGAGAAAAAGAAAATCAACATCGACTAATACTGACATGGAAATAAAGACAATTTTACATCGGCTATGTACACCCGTCACGTTTTTGTGCTCAAGGGAAAAACCTCTTCCTAATAGTCAAGAGGATAAAAAAATAAATAAAAATGAACTGCAAACAATGGGGGGGAGGGGGGGGGGATAAGGCAGCAGAATACAGTCTGGTGAGATTATCTCCCTTCTAAAGATGAGTCAGTCTGCAGGTTGGTTACATTTTGTTAGAGTGACAGTGACTACAGAGAGGATACAGATAATAAACACTAACAAGTCAAAATACTGCTGAGCCGGGATTTTTTCCTCTTTTTTGAAGGTCTTCTTCATTACTAAACTGAATTAGGCCTTTCATCTACAGCAAATGTACTAACATACAATATTATACATTCCTATTTTCCTGCTCTTCCCATACCGTGAGGCAGAGAGGACTGAATTTGATCTACATGAGGGAAATAGCCATCAATGCTTGCTATACATCCAGGCAAATTCCTCTCAGGTCAGTGCATGTTCCTTTCTGTCACAGTGCCCGATGACATCTTTAAATACAGAGTGTGCTAACACACCGTTGTTTCCTACAACATGAGAAGCCAAAGTGCTTGAGGACCAGCAACCAATCCTTCAGCTGTTAGACTCTGACTGCTGGCCACAAAGACTTCAGCGCTCTGTGACGCCATTGTCCGTAGCTTTCTTCATATTGCTACTTGTTTCAAGTCCCACGTTTCCCTCACAGCTTTCTTTCCTTTACAAACTCATTGGTACATTCGCCTTCCTTCCCTCCCCCCCCTCCCCTCCACTCTTCTCAGTGAGAGGCCAGCTCGGGCTCTGGTGAGCGGGTGCTGTAGCCGTTAGCGGGCTGGGGCAGCGCGCTGCCGTCCGCCTGGCTCTCCTTTGGTGCGGCTGTAGTCGGGCGTGGTCTCTGAGAGCGGGAGGTGCCCATGAATAGTCGCAGGGCGCCCCTGCATATTAGGGAGAACCAGTAGAGCTGCGGGGCCATGAGCAGAGCAGCACCGAGGTTACAGTGCCATGGCACTTTGAAGGGAACCATGGGGAAGGGGATGGAGGCATACCTGGATACAAACAGGAGATTAAGAGGATTACAGGACTGTAAAGACACGTTCCCAGTCTTATTTACATAATCCATATGATAGAGATCACGCGACCCCAGCTCAGCGAGAGAGCAGAACATAAGAAAACAGATGGAAAGAAAGACATACCTTCCATAGGCGTAGTAGAGGTAAGGGAAGAGGAGGACTCGACAGATGAAAAAAGTGATCAGCATTAGAGCCCCATTCACTTTGTGCAGGAGAGTGTGTTGCTGTTTGTACTGAGAGCGAAAAAAACAGAGGGAGAGGTCGAGAGAGGGAGACAGAAAAGCAAGCAGTATAGTTTGTTGAAAGCTGACGATGTTACTCTTCTTTGCCATTGTTTTATTGTTAATACCTTCATCGCTATTATTGTTAAATACTATCTGCATGGACAGGACAAGAGAGTACAGTATGCCATGCTGCTGGTTGGACACTGGTCGATTTCTAAAGCAGGTAGCGGGACAGTGTGTGTGTGTCAGTGAAGCAGTCCTTATTTGTTTTTTTACATTGTCCTGTGTTTAAAGCAGATGACTTAACTTGTATCTTTAACTGTCAACCTGCTTCAGTGAGATAACACTGAGGACATGCTCAGCCGTGTTTCACTGGTGACCGAATAACATGGCATCCCATCGATACATGCACTATTGTTTTTGTTACCTCCACCAAGGCTTCTATGTTTTCAGTCTTCTGTTTGTTTGCTACTTGGTTGTTTGGAAGCAAGATTACACAAAAACCACAGAATGTTTCACCACGAAGCTGGAAGGATGTGGTACGGGTCAGGGTAGAATCCATCAAATGTTTTTCAAGCTGTATGCTCTAGGATTAAATCACTTTCTCTCAAATTTTGAGATATTCCAGAGAATAATTCCTGGAATTTGATGGACAAAAATAGGCACATTCTCTATAATAATCTGAAATGGGGTGCAGCTTGATTGAAATCAAGGGGACTTTGCAGCCATGGTGGAGGTATGCGCGACATTCTAGGTATTTGTATCTTTTTTATTCTATTGCTAAAACAGCTCTGAGACCAATGTTATTTATCAAACGACCACATGCACTGTTGTCAGGGACAGGGGGGCCAGGGTGCTCAGTGAAGGAGGCTAAAAGGACAAGCGGATATCCAGTCCAAGTGCTAGGGGTTTATTCAGAGGCTAACAGCTGTAGGAGCCTCAGATGGGTGACGAGCAGAAAGCTGTGGTGGGAACAAACTTCATACATATGCTGAGACACTGAACGCATACCAACACAAGCCTAAAACACACACAGGTGGATGCAGCTCCTACGATGTGTATTCACAAAAGCTGTGTTGATGATGAATGCGTGATGTGCCTGACAGGAGCCGATGGGTGTGAAAAAGGTGCATGCTGGGAGTGTGACCGGAAAATATAATCTCCATTGAATGAAAGAGAGAGGAAAGAACCGGACAGTGAAGAGGAGCTTTAATGTGAGACATGCAACAAGGATCAAAACTTCTGCGAGGGTAAACAAGGAACTTACCTGGATGAGTATTTTTCCTAAGCAGACAGACGGAGTGCTGAGCTCAGCCATGAACAATATACCCTGGAAATAATCTCCCTTTCCTTGTCGCCAAAACTAGAAATCGAAAATGAGATTAATTAATACTTGTGCAATTACAGATGTGTCCTTTGTGGACTTTCTGCAATAAACACACATCTCTTCATAAATATATACCGGGGGCTTGCATGACAAAATCTGCCCTCCCCCAGTGTATTTGACTTGCAGTGCAGTTGTAAAGAGATTTGTCCTCTTCAAAGATTCTCTTTCATCAACAACACTCCTCAGTCTACCATTATTATTATCATTTGACATTTTCTACTTTTTCTGGGTGCACCTGCCTCCCACACAGTTCTCTCTACAGTGATGTAAACTAATTCAAATTGAAGCTTAGCACTTAAACATGACATCTATTGTTTTATTTCAAATTGAATGTGCTGAAGCTCAGTGGCTGAGGAACTGGACGGTAGCTAAAGCAGTGCTATATTTTTGCATTGCACGAATCGCTGCTGAAAATAAAGAGCAATGTGTGACAGTTACCACAGAGACAGGGAAGCAGACGGTGACCATGACAACATGGTGCAGCACCATGAGGAACTCGCGACGCAGGTAGCTGGTCAGTGCTGAGCTCATTTGCTGGGGGGCAGCCGAGGCCTCCTCGTGCCCTTTGACCCGTAGCTTGTACCAGTAGCACATGAACATTGCGTAGATGTCGTACACAAAGTAGGGGACGGCGAACATGATGTAAGAGCTGGTCAGCCAATGCCTGTGTTGAGAGGGAGAGAGAGTGACTTTTAAATATACAGAAATTAAAGCAAGAACACAGAGCATTACGCTACTCTCTGACAAGATATTGACGTAAATTGTTGATTTACATTTAATTTTAGTGAATGAAAAACAAAGATTCCATATCCCAAAGAAAACTTGCATGGTACATTTTGCACATTACAAGACTTGGTAGGCTGACTGTATGTGATTGAATATTTTCTGATAAAACTGTTTTGTCTCACTGGTCCTCGATGATGTCCCCGCAGGAAGAAGCAATGATGTAGCCAGCTGAGGAAGCCATGACTGCCTGGACTGACGACACCAACCTTGGAACAGAGAATAGAAAATAAACATAATGCTTTTCTCAAGGGTTTCAGATTGTCAACTCAACCCTGGTTAACCCTTCCACATTTAGGCTGAAACAATGCAGCTGAAAGCATAACTGCAGACACAACTAGACACACTGCATATAAACTTAAGTCTCAACAACTTGGATGGAGTAGCATGGAAGTACTTGAATTTTGAGCGATATCTTGAGTGCTGGGTATCTATGTGATTTATCTGCAGCCATAAGGCGCTTCAATGCAAGTCTCAAAGAAAACAAAAAAAAACAAGTTTAAGAGGGCCTCACCTGGCCGACACAATGACTGCATCTCCTTCGCTCCATCTGAGCGCCGGGATGGACTTGAGACATTGTTTGGACAGAAGGAAAAGACCTGGAAAGAACACAGACCCAGCAGCTAGGATGGTCAGCATGGTCCCCGGTGATCCGTCCGAGAGGCAAAAAGTTCAGCAGGCAATCTGGTCCTTGAGATCCTCGGCTCTTTTCCCCCCCCTTCTCTCTGAAAGACACAACCGACAGACAGTTGAGAGACGGTTCATATCGATCTCACTGGCAGCAACTCCCACATCTATGCATTTGCTAAGATAACAGACAAAGCACAGTATCAAAGTCCAACATATGTCTCAATATACAAATCTAGCCTCACGGTTTGCCATAAGTACAACGAGATAACGTGCATTGAAAAGACACTTTGGGAATGAATGTTCAAATTTTTTGGGAAATATCAAAAAGGTGAAAGAAGAGAGTTAAAGGAATAGAAAGCCTGAGTTCATGGGACAAACGGTCAGATAGAAGGTCCTGTTGTGCAACACCCTGCCCCTGCACATGTGATGACCCAGTGAGCCTTATTCACATGTATTCCCGGGGCAACCATGTGCTAGTTCCATGCGTGTTTTGCAGTTTGCTTACACTGGACTTGCTGACTCGTTAAAAGGTTGAAGTCCATTAGCAAAAAATACGCACTGCGCCTTTTTTAAAACCCCGCACGTCGAACATATCGACCCAGACCCGTGCTGCTGGTGCCCCGGGTCCATGTTGACAGAGGTGCCTGAATCCATCCGCCTGCAAAACACTTAAGATCCACAAGTTTGTGCAGATGAGCAAAGTGACACCAGCTCGATGTGCAACTCAACTATTCTGGTTTTGACCTGACACAACGTGGACGTTAGCACGAGCAGCTAAATGACTCCATGTGAAGTGGAAGATCACACATGTCAAATCACCCCGGCTCCCAAGTCTCGCTTACTGAGCTCCACTGTGCGTTTTCCATCAAATACACACCAGCTAGTTGAGCTAACAACAACAACAACACCGGGCAGCTACAGGTAACATGTGATGTGGCTGCCAACCTGTTAGCCACAAACAAGTCGGTGTGTGTGTGTTTAACGGCAGAAGTCGACCATGCTAACATGACATGTCCTCCCCGACCCTCGGCGAGCGTGACCCCAACCGTATGAACCACTGCTAACAATGACGCTAGGTCCGTTAGCTCGCGTTAGCATCTCGTCTTCGCCGCCGCAGCTTCAGTGAACAACCATTTCGTTTTAGAGCCCATCCGACAAACCGGAGAAAGCAACGCGGTGAAGACGAGATAACTCAAAATCAAACCAGAGTGTGGACCCCCCGCGGGTTGAGCCAAGTTCACGAAAAGGCCACGGTGCCGCTAATCTGTCTTGTTAGCTTGTTATTTGTTTGTAGCCGTTAGCCGGCGCTAGCGGCTGGGCGGGCTGATCCCTGTGCACGCCGAACCACTGCTAGCTAGCTAGCTAACTAACTAACGGACAACTGGGTCCACACATGTTTTCTAAATAAATGGAGAAACAGGATGAAGCGGCATTTACTCAGACTCTGCGGAATCTGGGTCAGCGGCCAGTCGATGCTCGGGTCCTGCGGAAAGCGTGTAGAGGTGTCCCGGGGGTCTCCGCCTCGACGATCCGCATGTTTATGCGGCCACTTCGATGTCTGACGGGTAGCAGCAGCGCGCTAACGCTAGCTTGCAGCAACTTAGATGGAAATCTACGCGAGGGCAGCTCACTGGGAGCATTGGACACTTCCCTGCGGTGTGGCCGGCTCCAGCGAAGCGGCGAGTTAACACGCGGCCGAAGCGACGGGGGGGGGGAGAGCGGCGGTGACACGGTGCGATCCGGGGGTGTCCGAGGCGGCGACGTTAGCTGATCCCAGCCGCTATGTCATCGCATCAGCAGAGAGCAGATCCGCCGCTGCCTCCTCACAGATGCAACGTTGACTCAACAGTGTGGAAGGATGCTGCTGCTGCTGCGCCAGCTCCGGGTCCCACTGCTCCCACAGCAGCAGCTCCTGTCCAACGAGGAACCTGCGCCACTCACTGCTTTGCATTAAATTGGATTTCTATTTGTCAGTGTTTTCTGATGAACAGATGATTTAGTTTAATTCCCTTTCACTCAGTATTCCTTGTCTTACTTGTGGGTCTCTCTAATCCATGGTGGCAGTACATAGAGTAAAGTCGGAGGAAGATTAAATAAACCCAGCACATAAACATATACACACATATATATATATATAAACTCCCCCTTACACACATGGGAGGTGGGGTGTGGTATGTCATTCGAAAGCTCTGGTCCTCTGGGAGATGGAGGGTTTTGCGTGGTATCTCTGATGTTCCTTTTCTGGGCAGAGGAGTCTGGTGTTGTACCTGTGATCTGCTGGAGCCGTCTCCCAGTTCCAGTAAGGGAAAGTGCAAATCGTGGCAGTTGTTCCAGTGTCAACAGAAACTGCACTGATATAGCTGACTTTGATTCTAAACGTTTTTAAGCAGCTGCCTTTGTGGCCACACTGTGAGAACCACTGTAGCTGTTTGTGAGTTATTCAATGAGATATATATATATATACTGGTTCAGGAAAGTTTATGAGACAGTTGTTAGCTCTCCGGCTGTTGGACTCAAACTGGGTGGCAGCAGGGGCAACTGGCCCCAAACAGCTGTTGCAACCTTTTCAAATCAGTGACAGTGTCTGTTGCCACCGGAAGTGCCTCTTCGAGCAGCTGCTCTCTCTCGAGGAATGGGCCTCAGTGCAGGGGCGCTGCTAAGGGGCCCCGGGCCACCTTGATTAATACAGTAAAGGTTATATTGTTAATTACAGCATCCTTGTAATAACAGTAACAGTCTATAATACTTTTTGAAGCACTTTCTTATTTATTTTATGAACTAATATTAACTGATGAAAAAGCAGCCATGTGCAGTAATATAGGAAATTGTGGATGTGAAACATTTAAATCAAGATGCATCGTTGTTGCAATTCCTCAAGTGTGTTTCTCTTCAAATAATGTGTCTGTTGTGAAAAGTGTAAACCATGTACATATTCTATATTGTGTATTTTAAATGAATTACCTACTTCATTTTATTTTACAATTTCACATGATCTCTTGTCGTCCTCATTTCATATCTGCTGCTGCTGCTGTAAGAACTTAATATCCCCAGCCTGGGATCAATAAATTGTATCTAATAGATAATGGATGGATGGATTATTTAGTTGTGTAGCACAAGATTGTGCAGTAAAACCCCCCACAAATACTGCAGGGTCAGTCAGGGTATAATAGATGGACATGTAATTAAACATGTAGAGTGTAATGTTCAGATTTTCTGTTCAGTAAAGTCGGCTTCATTTTCACTGAGAATTATTATTTGTCTGCTTTCAGAAAGAACCAAATTTACCTGTTCCATGGAATTTAATACTGGGTAATTTGCTGGCATATAGGAAAATATTATGAATTAGTTTTATCCAATCCCTTCAACTCTTAATGACTTGATCATCAGAATAAACAAATTTATGTCGGTGCAGAAGTTGTGGTGCAAAAGTGATGAACTACATGAACAGATCAGGACACAACACAGGACCTGTTTACCCTTTTTACTTTAAACTGTCCAAATTACAAAATAATAACATGTTCATCTACTTCATCTACAAAATAAGATAATATTTATGACTGTAGTAAGCATCATTGATTTTTTTTGCTCTAACAACCTTTTAGACATGCATACTGTTGAGAAATATAAAAATATAAATATAAATACATCCCATTAATATTCTTAATGAATCCATGACTAAGATTTGAAATATCTCATCATAAAAGAATTAAAATGCAGTTGAGTACGATAAGGCATTAAGATGTATCACAAGAGCTGTACAGAATCCTAGAGTAGAGGTATTACTTTTTTTCTTAGTGTGATGGAGGAAACCCTAAAATTAACTTTTCGAATAAATCACTACTTTTCTCAACAGGAAGAACACATTTCCAAAGAAAGAAAGAAAAGAAGAAAGAAAAGAAGGAAAGAAACAACTACAAATCCGAAGGTAACATATGAACACAAAACTGAAAAAGCACTCCAGTACAAAAACCAGGATTTGTTTACAGCATACCAAGTGGTGTTGTCGAACTCCCATCGGACTTCTTTGCCTGACTTGAGACTTTTTGAGCCCTTTCCCCGACACCACACATCCCCTCATGACATGACTCTAACCAAACATGGCCGATGAACAAGTGGAGCACTCTTCACGTGATTAATGTGGAACGATAATGACTTGTGTTCAGAACATTATGTGCTATACAGAGAGTTAGATGACTAAATCTAATGCATAAGTTTCACTCGTTGGACTGGTACATAGAGAAAAACAAAAAAAGACTATGGCAAAGACAGTTACAATCAAATGAATGGCCAACGGAAATTATTCTGAATAAAAATCAACACTTTTATAAATATTATTGTTTACAGCCGACTAACTTAGCGGAACTGCTAAAAGTTTATTTTGTTGTGACGCCCCCCTAACGATAAGCATGACCGAGCGAGCTTGTTTCCATGCAGAAGGTAGTTCTCAGGTGCAAGAATCGCCATGTTCGAAGCCGAGGTGTAGCAGGTATGTTTTTTCTTTTTGTTCTTTTGAAAACACGGCCAGACCCAGAGAGGAAGACTCAAGAGCAAGAAAATCCAAGAAATCTCAAACCCATTTTGATCCCTGCCGGATCAAACAATAACAACTTAAGGTGCTTGACACTCCTGAACACGACTCTATTCTTATCTCTGTACGTTAAGAAAACAAATGAAAAAAGTACATCCCACGATACGATTACACACCAACCACGACGCGGGCGTGGTCATCTGTCCTGATCTAGAAACAGCCCTCTAGAAACTAGCTTGAAATCTAATTTTACGTTATGTAGACAAACACACTAGCATGCCTGAAGAGCCCCTGACTTACACGCACACGCACACACACACACACGCACACGCACACACACACACACACCCAAGCACGCAGCTTCCCAACTATTGTGTTTCTCAGGTACGTTTGTGTAGGGTCTTTCTTTCACCCTACTTTAAAAAAAAACACAAGCCATTTGGATTCTCAGTACGTGAGCTGCAAAATGGAGGTAAGATCAGAGCTGGTGTGAGATATACAGTACTTGGTGCACTTGCAGAGAGCAGCCAAAGAGAGAGACAGGGCAGAGAGGGGAGAGTAATACAGTAGATGCTCACAATACCACAGTTTCATTGGAGTCTTTAATGCACGAGCGCATTCAGGAATATTTGGACGACACATCCATGTTTGTCGTTAAGTGTCTGTGAACCTGCTGCAGCCACAGCGGTCCCTTTTTCCATGACTTCATCGCTCTATTAATACAACATATCCTTTGCCTCCGGTTCTCCCGACGCTCCAGCTCCGCAGCGCTGTGTGAATCTCCCCCACCCCCGATCCTGACCTTACCTAGAAGTGGGGGACATGACAGAACTGAAACCGGATCAGCATCTACGAGTAACTCCGACCTTCTCTAACCTTGCCCTCCGCTAAGGGACTGAGGTTATTATTGCTGGGCTCTCTATTGCTAACTGTGTTGCTGCGGTGCTGCGATGCTAGAGCAGTCTGTGACGAGCAGGTCCACCACCGTGTTGCCGGTGACATACACAGTGGGGGCTGTCACCATGTTGCTAAGGGAGATGGAGCTGCCGGCACCCACGTTAGAGGTGACGGGGCTCGGGGCACCGTGGTTGTTGCCATGGGTGCCCATGTGCCCCTGGAGTTGTGTGGGCGTCTTGCAGTGGATGCCACACAAGTGGCAGACGAGCACGCCACCGGAGGCTGTGCCGCCAAAGCCCCCCGGACTGTCTTTCCACTCCTGGCCGTGGTGCTTCTGGGCATGGACACGGAGGTACGTCAGCGTGGTGAAGCCTGACGGAGGAGAGGAGAGAGAGAGTGAGAGAGAGAGAACAACAGAGTTATTTCAGCAAAGAGAAGTTGATGTAACAAGTGATAAACTTATGTCTGATCAATAGTAAGTGAAAGACGGCCTTGATGTAATAAAAAAATTCAAGTGATTTTAAAGTTAAACAGACATTTACATCTCATATCCAAAGTTCCTGCCAAGTGAAGACCTTTTAGGCCATGAGTGAAATTTAAGTCTCATTTCAATTATGATGGAACATCAGTGTCACATAATTGAAGATCAGGAGAAGTAGCAGAGTAGAGAACAACTCTCCTTATGGCACGTTATCTGTCAAACTACAGCTAAAGACGGAAGTTATCTATATTCTTTACCACAACAAAGCTGAGTGCACTGAGATCAAGTCTGCTCGGGCTGTTTGTTGACTCAGTGATCAATTCCACATCGGTCTTGCTTGTGGTTTTATACAGAGTTTAATATCTGCATCATTGACAAAGATCTACAACACAGACGTGTCTCTCTGACTCAAAGCAACGACAGGAAGTTGAAAATTTGCATTTATAGATATCGTCAGTAGGGAGACAACAGGAGACGTTTTTTCATGTCCAGCGTCAAAACTAATAACTACACTGTATTTCCACAGACACACATGAATCATAGCTGTGGGGACTCACTGCGGTTACACAGGTGGCAGGCGTGGTGCTGCGACTGGTTGTGCACCCTCATGTGATCTGTGATGTAAGCAGCAGACAGGAGCTTCCCACAGATGTGGCAGGGGACCTTCTCCTCGTGGCGAATCATATGCGCACGCAATCGATCCTTCGTGGCAAAGCTGGACTCACAGGTCTGCAAAAAAATAAAAGGAAATCAATGAGGGCTTGGATACAAATACAAAACACATGAATTCACTTAAACAGATAAAATTAAAAAGTCCAGACTTACTGGGCATTTGAAAGGTCGCTCTGAGGAGTGCACCTGTCGGACGTGACTGTTCAGGTGGTCAGGCCTGGGGAGAGAGAGAGAGAGAGAGAGAGAGAGAGAGAGGAGACATATTAGCTCAGGTCAACACTACACAAGTTAATTTCAGGCGTCTGCTTTTTCACCGATGGGAAAGTTTGTTTGAAATGCCAGAGAAATAAAGTTTTTTCTCTGGCACTCCTGAGCTGCTCTCTATTCCAAAAGCTTATTTAAACCATTACAGAAGTTTAATAAAGTGGATTTGTATTTCAATATCATGGTTTTAAACTTGAGTTAATCCCAGATTCAGTATCTTTGACACTTTAGGATCTAATACCCCAACAGGAGTCTAAATAAAACATATTTAAGGACAGGGTAGATAATGGTTATTGATATTTTACAGTCAAACATGTGAAAGGCATCACCTGGAGAAGGCCTTGCCACAGTGGGGGCAGACGTAGGGTTTTTCCACTCCGCCCTGGTGGGAGCGCACGTGGTGGCTCATGCGGTCCTTCCTCTTGAAGCGCTGCTGGCAGATGGGACAGTGGAACGGCTTCTCGTCCGAGTGCGACAGGCGGTGGCGGTTGAGGTGGTAGACGTCGCGGAAGGCCTTCCCACACGTCTCGCAGGCGTGGTTCTTCCTCACCGGGTTCGGGTTGGGATTCGAGGGCCGCTGAGGCACAAACAGACAAAGAGATAGACACGCTACAGAGTTTAGATGGAGGCATTTTTATAACCATTATATTTAAAACAAATTTAAGATCCCTTGACAGTTGATTCACGTGCTAAGTTTGTCTACTTCCTGTTGGATGTGAAGTCTGCGTTCACACTGTGTGTGTAACAGAGAACATGCAGGGGAGCGTGGGGGGGGCTTCTAGCACGGTGTTTCTCAAACTGGGGACCAGAGCCAAACACTGGGATGGAATTTACTGGTCCCTGAATGAATTAATGCACATTGATATTTATCCAATTCTAACACACAGGAGAATTGTCTTTAAAAAAAACTGTCCAGGACCATAACAGAAGACGGGTTAATCGTCCCTGTGGCCAGGCAGCTTAAGAAACATTGTGCTTGAAGGTTTGGGGTTGTCGACAGCCATCTCCACAAGGCCCTGACCCACCTGTACTGTCGCCCCTGTGGCCATGACGACAGCAGCAGGAGGCGGAGCATGGGGGTTAACACTAGCCATTAGGTTTGGCATGGCAACCCCTTCACCATCCTGACTACCCAGGGGAGGCTGCTGTGCACCCACCAGCACGCCGGGAGGGGCGAGAGGGAGTGGCGCGGAGAGGTGGAGCAGGGAGAGGGGAACAGTGGGCCTCTCCGTCCTCCCTCCGGCCCCCACCGCCATCGCCGACGGGGCCGCCACCGCCACCTGGCAGGCTGCTCCCTCCTTTGCCCCCTCCGCCTGCTCTCTGGCCCTGTCCTTCATGCGTACCCCAGTGTGGACCGACTGGTGCCGCCGCAGGTTGTAGTTGTTCTTGAACTGCTTGTTGCAGATGGCACAGATGTGGGGCACGCGGGTCGGCCGAGACACTGGCTTCACTGGACCGGGGGGAGGCGGGAGGGGAGACAAGAGAGAGAGAGAGAGAGAGAGAGACAGAGAGAGAGAGAGAGAGAAGTCAAAGAAGGAAAGTAAATACAATTATCATAACAACACATTTTGTTTAAAATGTTAAGATTAAGCAGCTAAATGACGAATATAATCTGTGATCTCTGTGAAATTAAGAGCTAAGAAAACTATGAGTTATTTTTGCTTAAAAAACTCAATGACAATTCATCTATAATTTAATGTCTATAATTAACTTATTGTCTCAGGCTTTATCTTTACTAGGGAACAAGGTTTAATTTAGTTTTTGACAAAGCAAGATAACCTGTGAATATTCAAATATTGTATATTCAGTGTGGCTGCGTATAAGCAATAACATTGACAGAGGCTAATAGCAGTAACTACACTCTCAGGGTATCTTACAGATTTGTAAGCATCGGCGTGTCAAATATTAAATATTAATGACAGTTAAATCTTATCGATAAGATTAAATAAATTGTACACAGAGGAAACTACAATAACTAAATTTCATAGTTGGATGTCCAAGTGATTTTTAAGATGTAGATCTTTGTTGCCATCTTGTGTCTGTCTTCAGTGGACGTGTGAGTTCAGGTTGTGGTTGTGTGTATGATGAATGTGTTGCTCAGTGTGTGTTGAGGTGCACGGTCCCTCACCGGGCAGGGGATCCTCATTGAGGGCAGCAGTGTCCACAGTAGAAGGAGGCTGTGCTATGTGCTCGGTGGGTGGGGTTTGGGGAGAGCTCGTATGCACGGGCATGAGCTCTGATTGGAGACTCCCCTCCACTTGGTTTTGGGTGGGAGTATGCTGGAGAAGCAAGGAGAAGGCCATCACCAAAAAGTAAACACACAAGTCACAGCATAATGTCGAGGTGTGATAGAAGATGTGCACGGCTGCAGGACACAGAGTGATGGACAGGCAGAGAAAAGAGAAGCTCAGACACGAGAGGGGCCTGAAAACGCCCCCCTCCCCCCCCCCGCCGCTCGTCAAGCCTACCTGGAAGAGGAAATTGCTCCAAGCAGCATCCATTTTGCGCCACGGAGATTATAAAGTCAGTTCCTGATTGAGATCCTGTGCATGGTGCGACTGGGCCCAGCGACGGTGGCGGCGCACACGACCGTGCGTCCTGCAGCGCGGCGATCCGCGGCCTCCCGGACTCTCTCTCTCTCGCGAAAAACGTGGATGAAGTGCTCTGCAGAATGGTGCTGTTCTCATCGAGGCGGCCTAATGCTCCGACATTAACATGCACGCAGCTGTTGGGTAACGCAGAGCTGCCGTGTGCGCACAGGGAGGCAGCAGCGGCGATGGTGGTGGTGGTGGAGCAGGCCAGCTCCTGCACGGGCCTGTTCCCTCCTTTCACTTTGCTTCCTAACTTTAATTCATCAAATCTCCCTGAACACGCAATAGCACCATGTTAAACTTCCTTAACAAATAATACCAACCACCCAAAGAAAAAAAAAGAACCACCAAAACAACCCACGCACAGCTCGGTGTTACACTTCAGCAACAAACCAAAACCAATCTGCGTAAAATAAATGCGCTTTTTACGCACGGAAGCACATATGGGTAGTCGCACGCGCGTCTGGCGGCACCGCAGCCCATGCTTTGCTTTTTGAATTTTGAGGATCTATTTTTTTTCCGATTTCCCCTCAATAGGCCACTCGGGTGTTTGTCGAAGCCTCGCTGTCGGTTTCAAGCCGTGACCCCGGCGAGCGGCGCTGTCGCCGGGCCGCAGCCCATCGCTCCACCTCGGCCGCTCAGCTGCGAGGATGTCATCTTTCTTTTTTTATCGCCCGCGCTCCCTCCTCCCTCCCTGTCTCTTTCTTCCTTTTCTTTTTTAATTCCTCTTTCTTCTCCCCCTCCTCTCCTTTTCCTCGCACCGCTATGTCCCACTCGCTCTTAAAGGGATGGGCTTTCCTCTCCGGACTCCCCCCTCCCTCCTGCCTTCTCATTTCCGTCTCCCTCGGCAGGGCCCGTCCTCCCTCCCCCCCACTTCCTTCCTGGGATTGTCGGCCGACAGAAAACAGGGCCTCCACCACTCTGTTGTTTTTCTCTCCCCCCCCTCCCTCCCTCTTTCTTCCCGGGGCCAACTGGAGCAGATCAGCTCCGACGCTGCAGAAAAAAAAACCCCAGCCAGAATGACTTTCCATTAATGACAGACGCATCTTAAAGGGCAGTGCGCACAGATCCAGCCCATAATAATGATGTCAGAGTCAGATATAGTACAAGAGGACGAATAGCAGCTCAGCACACACACACACACACACAATAGATGATGAGGATTATGGACTGCATTACATAAATACTGATACAAAAACAAGCACATAAACACAAACAGGATATGACATAATGGTGGTAATGACCTCAATATAATTATAATCTATAATAAAACTACAGACGGCTCCTCCAAGGCCCCGTATGAAACATCATGTAAATTCAATAGAGACAGATTTATATTTGCATCTTCACAAAACAAAATTTGCCCCTTAAACATGGCTTATTATTTTTCATCTAATTCTAAAACACATTTTCAGTTAAAGCAAAGAAAAGGTTGAAAAACGAAAAATGTTGTCCTTTCTATGAAAAAAACTAAAATCCTGTATCTGCACCATTAAAAAAAACTCCTTGCCTGCAGAATTGGTTTAGTAGTTTTTGCGTAAACCTGAAAAATTAACAAATAAACAAACAAACAAACGCAGACACAAATATAACTTATTCTTACACAATCTTATTTTCATTAAGCCAGGATTCAGTCACACAATCTATTTAGTTCGGGCTCTATAATAAACATCTGACTGATATTACCAAAAGTGAGAAGTAGATCAAATCCAGACCAGTTAATGTGTTAATATCAATTTATTATCTTTATTTTTTTTAAATTACTTCTTAAAGCACCCACTTCTTTTCCAATACATGTGTCAAGACCCTTTCCTCCTTCTCAAGCTTGGAATCGCTTGATTTGAATATTTAATAATAAGGATTTCACCCCATCCCACAAAGAAAAGAAAAGTAAACAAAATCAAACTCTGCAAGTCACAGATGAGGCTTTGTTTCTTTTGCTGCTTCATCATCATCATCATCATCTTCATCGTTCGACACAGGAACTGAGGCTCCCTGCTCCCCCCACCACAGAGCCTCGGACACCATCTACAAACACTACCAAACTGGTTTCCCAACACTTAGGCCGCCCCGAAGCAGCCAGTCTTAGTTTATATAAGGAGTTTATGCATGCACTGAGATTCCAACCAAGCATAAAGTAGTAGGTTATACAGGGAATTGTCTTGAGCTGGTGTTTCTGAGTCATACAAACAGCAGGGTGATTATCATCCTCAAATAAAAACAACAATAATAGTTAAAAAACAGACAAATAAACAAACAAAGAGTCCACTTGTTCGTGATCTCCTTCAAGTAAAAGTCAGCCCACGGGGAGCAGGGAGCAGGGCGTCGGGCCTGTTCTCCTGCTCGTGGATCACTGAGTGGTCTTTTCTGTTCCCGTGTGAGGAGGACGAGCCGCTCCGGTCACTGCTGCTGCTCCGGCACAAGAGGGTGAAGCCGTCGCAGCCGCTCAGTCACGCCCGTCCCCTCGCTTCCTCACACGCTTCCTCCCTCGCTTCCTCACACGCTTCCTGCAAGCTGCACCCTGCAGGGGTCAACACGGATTGTACGCTCTCTCTCATCCAGCTTCCACGTTCTTCCTTTCAGAGCATCACTTTTTCTTCCTCATCCGCAAACAATCAAATAAAAAACGTAAAAAACCAGCGTTTACATTCCTGTGGCCAATTGTAAAATCTTCTTTTTGTTGTTGTTGTTGTCTCTAAGAGTCCAGAGGAGGAGGTCAGAGTTCATGTGAACAGTGGGGTGTAGGAGTGTCTTTTAAAATTCAACTGCTAAAAAAAGTGGTAATATAACTAGACTTTACCGCTCGACACACACACACACACACACACATAAATCATTAACAATTATTAATAACCCCTTATTATTATTAATAATCATTAATACCTTGAACACACACCATACCTGACAACGCAACAGGTTTTTTTTTGTCGTAAATTTTTTCTCTTTTTACAGTCAAAAGTGGGCCCTTTGCTTCTCACAAGAAATATGTGAACATGATTACAACAACAATTACATCAGGGTTAGTTATGGTAATATCGACACCTATAGAAAATGCGGTTTGGAGTTGTCGCTCTAAATCTTGAAGTCAATACTCATTGGAATATATCAAAATTACTATCGTTATCGTTGTTACTCTATAAAACCAAATGACGTGTTTTTTTTTGTTTTTTTTTAATTATTCCCATAAATATGTACAGTAAAGATCCAAAATGTGGGAGAGGTGATCTTCGATGCCGGTGAAACTTGGACGGGTACGGTACATTTCAAATGTGTTTGGTCATGTTTACAAATGTTTTGTTTTTTTGTACATCTATCTCATGCATCGGAGTGAGACACCTAATGTTGTTTAGATATACTCAATATGTCACGGATGCCAGAAAGCGCTTTTCTCTTCCTCTTCTTCTCTAGTTTTGTCGTCCCAGCTGCATTTGAGAGTCTCTCGCTTTTACAAACATTCTGCGTTTATCGTATTTATCGGTTTTACATCATCCTGCGGTCGTCAAATAAAAATTCCAAATGGTACGACATCCCTTTAAGAACCCCTTAAAGGCTTAGGTGACGTCCCAAGCAACCTGTCTTTTTTTTGTGTTTTTTTATACACTTACTAAAAAAAAACAAAGAGAGAGAGAGAAAACAACAAAAACATCAACAGTTGTAAATCAATAAAAAGTGTTTTCCAGTCTCCACCAGGCTGAAGACTGAAGTTCCCCATCCTTTTCTGATTCTGCCCTTTCTTTTCCTCTCCGGAGCCCAAGTTGCGAGTGCTTTCTAGATAATATCTGGACACTACACACTACATACACGTACAGACACAATGCCAAGGAAACATTATCCCTTTTTTATGTAAAACTTCCCCCCTGTCCTCTCTCTTTCTCCATTCCAGCATAGAACATCATAGAAGAAGACATGGCTGCCGTCCCACTTTCTCTCTGCAGCTCTGGGAGGAAAACAAAGGCTAAACGTTTTCTCCGATCACACGTTCCTATCTCACTTTTGTACAGGCTATAACAAAGATAAAAACATTAAAACACAAACCTCCGCTTGGTTAAAATCTAACTTCGCCTCGATCCAGCGGTTTCACAGGTGGTTACATTCCTCCCTCCCTCTTTTTACACCTGTGGGAATGGGAGGAAACCTCTCAACCCACCCTGAGTCTAAAGACGCAGGTTGCAGCTCAATAATGTCAGTTTGACCTCTCATTTATTTGCCTTCCCATGCACGAAGAGGAGAGGGTGATTTCCCCCAGATCCTCTGCATTTCAGCTCCACGGAGACTTGAGATGCTTCCAAGAAAGAACGCAAGGCAAGGGCGGCAAGCTGAGAGTATTGAGATGCAACCTGTGATAGCTACCTTCCTAAATCACCCCCTCCTCCCTCGTCCGCTCTCTTCCTCCTGCCGTCTAAGAGTAGGAGATGTGGGAGCCGTTAGAGATGTGAGAAGTGACTGAGGTGCTTCGGCTCAGGACGCTGTCGCTGCCCGCGGAGCCACCGGGCCCCCCGCCGGACGCCGTCCTCCTCAGCGGCTGGGGGCTGTTCCTCAGGGCCATCAGGCTCGGGGCACCACGCACAGCCAGCCCGCCGCCCCCGTATATCCCCCCCTGCGAGGAGGAGGAGGAAGAGGAAGAGGAGGACGGGCCAGAGATGGAGGGAGGGGCCGGCGGCGGCGGAGGTAGCATGGCCAGGGACTGAGAGGAGGAGCGTGAGGGCAGGTGATGGGAGAAGGGCAGGGGGTGTGGGTGGGCCAGGTCACCGCCGGAGCCTCGCACCCCGGCCCACTCCCGCTCCCTCTCCTTCTCCCGCTCCCTATCTCGATCCCGCTCCCGCTCGCGGTACAGCTGCGGCGTGCTCTGGTGGTGGTAGTGCTGGGGCAGGTGGTGGCGCTGGTGGTGGGAGGAAGACGAGGAGGAAGAGGAAGAAGAGGAGGCAGATGAGCGGGACGAATGGTGCACCTCCCTGCTGTCCCTGCCCAGCCCCAGGGCCATGGCCAGGCCATGGGAGGAGGAGGAGGAGGACTCGCTCCTGCGGTCCCCGGCCCCGCTGCCACTACTGATGCCGCTGCTGCTGCTGCTGTTGTGGCTGCGGCGGGAGTGCTGCTGGGGGGGGCATGTTCTGCGGGTGAATGCCGTGGCTCCAGTGGCCGGCGGAGCGGGAGCTGGAGGGGGGGGCGTTGGAGTAGGCCTGCTTGGGGTAGGCCTCACTGGGGATGCCGGTCAGTGCCATGTTGCTGAAGCCCAGACGCAGGCTCTCTGAGTCGAAGGACTCGATCTCTCCGGCCTGGCGCTCCAGGAGGGTGCGGATGCGTTCGGAGCGCTCGTTCTGCAGCGACAACATCTCCTCCTCGATCTGGAAGGGAAGAGGAAGAGAACACAATGTCATGGCAACCAAAACCTGGTTACTGTTAAACTTCAGACAGAAAGTTCTGAAACTGAAGCAGCTGTTCTGGGGCTTGTGAGCGTACCACATGGTCGTACTAAGCTTATGGAGCGTATTTGTCACTGAAATGTACATACGTTATTCTCTTTTCTCTGGGAAATCTACTGAGCGGTCCCTTGTGCTGGGATTACTTTGGCAATGAATTAATTCTCAGTCTTATCTTTAAGCTAACAAGGATGATGGGTCCTTTAAGTTCGACTCCATGTGCAAAAGAAGATTGTCCGAAACAGCAAAAAAGTTCCAGAACAGCCTGTTACAGAGATCATTAAGGTTCTTAAGGACTAAACATTGAACAGCAGGAAGTTAATTCTGTATTTCTCTAAAGCTAACATCAACTGTTCTCTGTGACCTTACTACCTCCGTCTGCCTGAATTAATTCCTAAACTAACCAAATTCTTGCACAACACATTAAGGAGATTATCTGAGTCTGACCCTCTGCTCCAGCAGGGCGCGGCGGATGGACACCCTCTGCTCCAGGTCCTTGACCTCCCTGTCGTGCTGCGTGTCCGTGTGGATCTTGATCTTGCTCTGGTAGGCGTTGAGCAGCTCCAGCTCCTGTTGCAGCTGCATCCGCAGCACCTTGTACTCCGCTTCCTGGGTCTCATCCAATCGCAGCTAAGAGGCAGAAACAGGAGGGAGCGTGAGGAAAGATGCTTTTGGCACAAACGTTTGGGAAAGAGATGTTGCTTTGGTGTTTGTCGAGGGTGGAGGAGGAGAAGCTCTGACAAACGTGAAGAAAAGAGAGAGGGAGATGCAGAAGAGAGAAGAGGAGGATGAGGAGTGAGAGATGCTGGTGGTTTGTTTATTGAGTGATTTGTCTTGTTTGATCAGTCTGTGTCTGCAGAGATTATAAGTATATTGAACAGGCTGGAAATGAAACATAAATATAAGTACATATAAAAATACATAAATAAGGTGTTACTGTAGTATATATAAAATGAAATTCCAAGCTAAAGTTATTATTTTACTGATAAACTAAAATGCTAATACAATTTTTGTACTATGTAAAAATTACCAAAGTAAATCAGCATAATATTCCTCAATGTTACCATAGTTGAGGTCATTGGGGATTTTGTGTTGCCTGAAACAGATGAAATCTATATTTGATCTTTCTCTATCATTATTTCATTTATTTATTATTAGTTGTAATCTTTGTGTTGGAGAACTTCCCACAGAGACTTTAACCACGAGCTGATGTGCGGACAAACAAGGGCAGCAGGGATTTGGCTTACTGGCCCGATGCCCTGTGAGGTTATTAAAGATGTCCGGGACATTATGTCACTGAAGGGGACAAGATATTTAGTTTCCTCTCATCTTCTTCTTCCTGTTATATTTCATTAATTTCATCTATTTATAAACCTGGGGATTTTTGTGCGTGTTTCGGTTCCCACGCTCACACGTTTATACAATAATTTCAGACCGGAAACTTTTTTTTCTGCACCAATTATACTTTTATACTTTTAATCAATTGTTATCGGAGCAATTTGTCTTAAAACTTTGGTCGGAGAGTTAGAAAGAAATTAGAAAGCAGTCAAGTTGGATTATGGGTAATGTGAGAGCCAGGTGTTGACAAATTATTGCTAATTGGTTGGTATTCTTTAAAAGCTATAATATAATGTCTGCTGTTGTTCTGAATATCAGTGTTTTCTGAACCTCAAACACATTTTCTTCATTGAAGGTGTCAGATTTGACCAAAGCTCTGGTCTCTACTCTCCTCACACAGACCAGCTAATGAAGACTTCCCATCTTCAGGGAAAAGGTGGTTTCAGGAGAGGACAGTGAAAGTGCAGGTGAACGTTGTTTGCTATTGAAGTGGGATCTGTGGGTTGAGGTGCAGTTAAACACTGAGGGACCAGGAGGAGGCTGGTTGACGGGCAGACAGGCGGACAGTCAGACGGGCAGGAGGACCCCCAGGCCAGGCACAGCAGTGCTGGTGTGGTGCGAGTGTGAAATGAATGACGTCTCCTTGCCTTACTCACAGCCTGTGTGGACAGCATGTCATTGATGGAGTGGTCATACTGCTCGGCCAGGATGGCCAGCTTACGGGTCTGCTCGTCCTTCAGCCGCTTCAGCACGGCCTTGTGGTCCGACTTGGGCGTGTTCTCCAGCAGGTGGTTGCGCAGGGCCTTGTACTGGCGGGTCTGGATCTTACACGTGTCCTGGAACTGACGCTTGATCTGAAGCTCTTTGGACTGGAGGAGAGAGAAGAGAGATGGAGGCGGCTGCGCTCAAGAGCTCCTGGGGTTTTTATAGACGGACACGACGATAAGATATACGGAGAAACAGAGAAGAAACTCTGATGGTGAAGAAATTAAAAAAGGACAAATTAAAGGAAAGACACCATCACCACCAAACCTGCCGACTAATGTTGCCTGTGTCGTTTACACATGTTGTAATTCTCTTAGGGTTATGAAAGTTTACCACATAACATAAATACATGTAAGTATTAATTAAGCTGAAAATCCAGGTGATGGTTTAACAGCCGGATTACAGATTTAAAGCCCCTGAAAACAAGGTTAAAGAATAATCATGTTCTTAGCTGTGTAATTAAGTAAAAGTTGACCTGAGGAAAATCTCTGTCAGCAGCAGCTAAAGAGATTAAACAGTTCACTTTATAATAACTTAGAAGAACCGAGTCTATGAAACAATCCAGTCTTTTCCTCAAAGACATAAAAACAAACCATTTTCTTTATGATTGTCAGTAAAGACAAAGTTTCAGGCTAGAGGCGTGAAAGTCTAAATTGCCTTTTGCTTTGAAATAGAATCTGTGTTTTAATCTAAAGCTCTAGTTTTTTTTACTTAATTCTTAATGATGACTTTTCATCATCAACAAAATATAGATATATAATAATATAAACTACTTTATAAAGTTTTAAACACTAAACGGGTTGAAAACAAACATCTTAGGAAAATTTAAATCTCTTTTCCTAACTTTCCCGCACTGAAATTAAAGAAAATATATTCAGCATCCCCCAGTTCATATAATTAAAACTCAACTTTTAAATATTGATTAGCAAAGTGGCAGAATTTCAAACAGAGGAAGGGAACAACATGACAAAGGAGATAAAATGATGATACAGGAGGATTGATGAACAAAATGATGAGGGGTTGTTTTTCTGTATAAATAATATTTGCTGATAAATCAGGGAAGAAGGAAACAAATGAAGACGTGATAATGGAAAACAAAAATCATAAAAACAAACAAGACAATGATTTTACACACAAAATAATTTATTTTTTTGTGTAAAGAAAAATCTGGATGTATGACAAAATATTTGTCTATGCCTGCGAGCATACAGCCGTACAGTATGCCAACACTCGTGCAGCTGAAATGAATAAAGAGGACAACAAAATGGCTGCCAAACAGAATGCAGTACTAGACTTATAAATACTGCATAAATTAAATATAAAAAAAAACCAACTCAATGTGATATAACTCTGTGGAAACTCAAAACACAGACGGTGTCACAAAAAAAAACAGAATACAAACATGTAAACATACACAGAGGAACAGGGAATAACTGGAACACAAATGTAAATCAATGGCAAAAAAAACAAATTACATTCAAATAACAATATTTGTAAAATATCTCTTTTAAAATCTAGATTTCCCAAATTCAAGTTACTCGTAAAAAGAAGTGCCCGACTTCTTTGTTCGGTCCCGATAAAGTTAAGTTTGAACGGCTCAAACGACGCCACTTTTTGTTTCCTTCGATATAAAATCTGCTTTTATAAGAACTGGTGCATTTTCCTTTTCCACCAGACTTCCCTTGTAGACTTGCACATTTTAAAATCTTCATATTCCCATTTCTATTTCTATGCACCACACAACTGCACATTTCAGCCTGACTTTGCTTTTTTCTTCATCTCAATTAAATGTGCACTCAATAGCATTTTGGTTTTTCAGTCCAACAATTTGCTTCTTTCTTTTTTGGTTGATGGACATAAATCTATCAGCAACCCTTTGTATTTGGTTAATCGATAATCAACTAATCCTTTAATGTTTTCATGAATGTTTTGAAGCAAACATGGTGAAAACATACAAAAACTTTTCTGGTTCCAGCTTCTCAGATCAAACAATATTTCATTTCTCAATGTAAACTCACTAACTTCTTTGGTTTGATGGATTTTCATAAACATTTGAATAAATCAACCAACAGATTAATCAATGAAAATAATCATCTGGATCTCTTCATTCACTTTCAGTAGTTTCTTCAATCTTTGGACTGATTTTACGATTGCATGTCTCAAACGATTGTCTATGGCTTCAATTCAACAAGCTTACCTGCAATATTAAATAGGTTTTAATTATATTATAATACCTTTACTACTAGGTAAAACTACTTTCATATGTGTTCACTCTAAATTCAGGATATGTCACTTCACAGCGGACTAGTTATGATACTATAGGCACTCAACTGCTGTAGATTTATAGGATGATTACGAGAAAAATATCTAAATGTTTACATGGTAAATCATAACAACATTACTGCATAAAGCGCAATAAAAGTAGTTTTTCCAACTAGAATCTGAAAGATGATGATTCCACGAGCTGTAAATAATGTCTAATAATGTCTATACCTGAAATAAACTTTACTAGTCCTATACAAGTATGATCCCCTGTTAATTGTTTCCCGCTTAGATATCTCAAAGAAATCGAATTTCAAATATCAGACGTCTTACAGTGGTCCCACGTCTTTCTGCTTAGCTTTTTATTGCACTTATATACCGACTGAGTTCAGGCTAGTGTTCAGCTTGATGTTAGTGAAATTCTTGAGCATCTTTGTTTTCACAGTTTTGAGCTTTGGGGAGTGAAATGATCCTGAAGCCCTGAAACTATGCCACACTGTGATATTTGTTCCCAGCACTAAGAGACCCCATCAAATAAGACCACTATAAAAGGAAAATTAACCATTGCACAAAAACGGTCTTAAAAATAACCATAAAAACATTTGTCTTACAAATTAAGAGCAAAATAAAATTAAAAGAAACTTCAAAGGAACTTTTACAAAAAGCACAATAATGAAATGTATTAATTTCACTGGGGTTGGTACAGTAGCCGTGGGTCAGCTGCATGTTTAGGCTTGCAGAGCCCACGGATTCAACAGTACGGCTTGTGTGCATGTGTATGAAATCACCTCCAGCCAGCACACGGACGCATGTTGGTGCTGGGTGAATTACACCTCATCTTTGAGAAATGTGACCAAAAACCAGTCAGGGAATCATGTATCAAAAGACATGTGGGTCCAAATCAAAAAGACACAAACAATGGTCCAACAATGGAACATAAAACACAATCACACTTACACACACACCAGCAGCACACATTCCCAATCAATCCTTCGATTTGTCTCTCGCTATCTCCACGGCCGAATCTTCCTTCTGACAAACCTCCCAGAAGAAGTTCGCCTCAACCCAAACTCCCACCTGGCATCGTCTCGAAACATTCTCTCCCTCTCTTCCCTCCTCTGTCTCTCCCCCTCTCTCCTCCTCCTCTCCCCCTGTCTCCTCTCCCGCTCCTCCCTGGGCAGCAGTCGGGGCAACCTACTCGGGGTGTGCTTCCTCAAGAGACCCAGAGATTGGAGCTGGACCCGGACACTGTCTGGCAACTTTTGAAGTGCCTGTCCGGCTAGCTTTAGCACTACAGAGTTAGCCAGATCTGCCAGGACCCCAAGGGGGCGTCTAGTAAAACGCTTCACCCAGAGCAGGCCCTTGGACCAGGGAGAGGTGATGTTGCAGCGAGCTTGATATTCTAAAGACAAGCTCTTCAGGGGGACCGGGATTTTGGACCGACGCACACCCCAGTTGCGCCCTGCTTTGGGAAACATCTCATAGAGGCTACGCTCAGCCATACCTCCTAAGACTGACTGGCACATGGCAAACAGGGGCCTGGGGAGGCGGAAAAGGATTCGCATGCAGAGACGGTTGACTTTGCGTGGGGCGTGTTGGAGGAAGTCACGGGCCGGCCTGACAATCAGCACCACCACCAAGTAGAGGGAGAGGAAGAGAGAGGGGGAGCTGAGGAAGGAGGCTGAGATCAAAATCATGGGGATATAATAAATCCCCAAACTGAGGGAGAGGCCTAAACTGAAGAGGCCGCTGGCCCAGAGGCTGAGCGACAGGTACGTGGATAGAGACAGAGAGCAGCAGGAGCGAAGGAAGAGGTACGAGAAGAAGAGCGCCAACAGGGCAAGCTCCGCAGAGAGGACCACAGAGGCCACCGAGGGCAGAGGGGGGGGAACGACGCAGGGAGAGGAGGAAGATGGAGAGTAGGAGCAAAGTGAGGTTGGAGGGCTGAGCAGCAGCAGAGAGGGAGAGGAGGAGGCAGATGGCGTGAGAAAAGAGAGAGGGGAAGGAAGTCTGGGAGGGGGGAGTGGGAGGAGGGGGGGAGATAGGTGTGGGCTCCAGCTCCTCTGGTGTTACGGGGAAGTAAAACTCAGAGAGCTCATCGATCTGCCGCTGATGGAGGCGTCTCCTTTCTAGGGACTGGAATGAGATGAGATCTGATGGACAGCCATCGGCCACGCCCCTGCCCTCCTCTTCCTCTTCATCAGTATCTACCTGTGCAGTGTTACTGGTGTCCTCCTCATACTCCCACTGCACTCCCTCTACTTCCCTCACCTCTATACCTTCCTCACTGATTTTCCAATCCTCCTTCTCACCCTCATCTTCTCGTCTTCGTCTCCCTTTGGTTTACTCTCGTCATCCACCTCATCTTTCCTCTCAAGGACATTCACTCCTTCCTCCTCCTCTAACACTTCATCTCCTCTGTCAAACTCAACATCATTTATCTCCTTAGCTACCGCCTCCTTCTCCTCTCCTAGCTCCACCTCCACCACCCCTGCCTCACTGTCCCAGCTGCCATTCGGCCCCTCTGCGGTCTGGCTCTCTCCCTCCTCAGGAGACCCCGGGCCCTGGGTGCTCTCACTCACTTTGAGGCTCTTGGGCTGTTGGCGGACCTCCACCGCGTGTTTCTGACGCAGCTCCTGCTCACGCCTCTTGTTGTACTCCATCTGGTTGGTGAGCTCCGTCTGGTGCTGCGTGCGTATGAGCTCGGCCCGCGTGTGCTGCACCAACCCCAGCTGGCGGAACTCCAGCTCCTGGGTGGACTCGTGGTGACGCAGCAGCATGGCGCACTCCAGGTCCTTCAGAGTCTGCTTCTTGTTCAATTCCTGGAGAAGAGAGAAGGATGAGGAGGAGGCCATCTAAAAAGTTTTCAGTGGAATTAATTATCAACCCATCATTGCTCCGTCAATCAAAAGCAAAAGAGGAACCTCTCGCAGCAGGTCTTGCTCCAGGTTGTGGCGTGCCAGCACCAACTTCCTCTTGTACTGGCGACACTGGAGCTCATAATACTGCCTCTGCCGCCGCAGCAGGCCAGCCTCCTCCTCCGCCTGCAGCTGCTGCATACACTCCTTCTGATGCACCAACCACTCCTGCTTCTCTCGCTTTGGCGTCGACTGGTTCTCATTTAGTTCCTACAGTGGAAACACAAACTACTGTATTAGAATGAAATGAACATGATACCAGATACCTGTTTTTATACTGCAACTAAGATGCAGTTTGTTTTAAAGCTGCAGGAGAGTGATCACAGCAAATTTCCACTCTTATTACTTAGAATAAGAAACATGGAAAGATGATAATTTATGCAAAAAGGTGGTTGTGATGGTCAGCTGACTGGTGACGTAGAGGCACCTCTTTGAGCTGCTCCTTGCGTTGCCGGTACTGTCGCTTTCTGGGACTCCAGCAAACCGGTCAACTCCTTCTTCTGCTGGCCCAGAATGTGCTGCTGGAACTTCTTCTCCTCAGTCATGACGGCTTTGATCTGGAGAAAACATACATTAGGAATTTACTGCAGTTTACAAGGCACAAGATGTCCCAACAGCAGCAGACTTGGTTACCCCCGTCATAACCTTGAAGGGGGTCGTTTACTCTCCTCTATTATTCTCTTCCTTCCGAGATACATGACCAACTATTCTGTCCGTTCTCTCCTCCTCACTATCACTCATTCATACTTCACCAGCTCACCTCCTTCTCCAGAATACCCTGGTGCTTCTTGGTGAGTTTCTCTCCCTCCATTGAGAAGCTGTTCCTTTGATTCTCCAGCTCTTTGTCCAGTCTCAGCTGGTGCTCGTCCATCTCTCCCTTCAGCTTGTTCTCCAGGCCCATCAGCTGCTTCTGGTGCTGCCGCCTCATTCGCTTGTACCTGTGACGAGATGCAGGGAGTTAAATAAGCTCGAGGGACTTTCAGCTTCGACTTCAATACTGTTCTTATTTACTAACAACGTTTTCACTATCCCTCTCACCCAGACATCTGCTCTCTCAGGGCCGAACCCTGCTCATGTTCCTGAATCTGGCGAGTGACTTGCGAGGCCGTCCTGATTGTGGCAAAATGGTCTCTTCCTCGACGACGCCTCCCGCCTCCTCCTCCTCCTCCTCCTCCTCCTCCAAGGACAATAACACCACCAGCAGAAGGAGCTTCTCGCTGTGGGTCAATCTCAGGCTGATAGGGATCATCATAGATGTTGTCATGGCTCTACACAGCGGAGGCCAAGCAGGCAAAAATAAAAAGACGAGAGGGAGAGGATGAGTTACAAAATTATTGAAAGAACAAACAATGAATTTCCCCACCCTCTACTCGTAATACAATTCTAATCTACATTGGTCATTTAACTAAATCTAGGGCTAAGTGGAAATCCACCAAAACCTACAGCTTCTGCTGTTGATCTGTTCGCCTGTTATCATGCTGTGAGGGGATTTCTGTTTAATCTGTAGGTGGCCAACCAGGTCTAAACTGGTGCTGCTATAACTATATTTTTCTGCAGGTGGTGCAAGTTTCCATGTGCTCAGCTGGTCAGATGATTACAGAGCAACTTGCCCTGTGAACCATCTGTGTGGGGAAACTATTTGTAAATTTCCAGGGGTAAGTGTGATTCCAATATCCTTCCATGACGCACACAGTGATATGATGCATCTGAATTCATTTGAACTGACCAGGGGTTTGTGCAGGACGGAGCTGTTGGAGGTGACGGTGTGCTCTCCCTCCTGCATCATGGCCATCTCCCCGCTGTCGTCGGAGCCGTCCGCCAGGCTGTTGACCGAGCTGCTCTGGGAGCTGGCGCTGATTGACATGGATGGCAGAGAGTGGGAGCTCTCCATGCTGTTGACTGTGCCGGTGCGAAGCATATACTGCTCCCCATCCTGGTGTTCAGGAAACAGTGAAGAACGTCAGAAAGATGTCCCCCAAAAAATGGTAGATAGAAAATGGCTACGGTGAAGTAAAACCCTTTTGGGATTGTGAATGAGTGTCTTTAATTCACAGGGTGACAGTCCTATGAAAACCTTTCTGAGCAGACACATCGTAAAAATTGCAGTGAGACTCGAGCGGACACTCTCGAAAAGTGCAGCACCACATTCTCTGAATTCCTCCATTTCCTTTTGAGGGGGGAACAGCCAACTGGAATAAATGCTGATGGAAACAAAGGCCTTTGTATCGAGAGGAAGAGGTTCTCAGGTCACAGTATACATTAAGTAGTACAATACAAAGGCAGGAGGGATGCTAAAACCCTTACAGGCCTTGGTACATGGTTTTTCCTCTAAAATAAAAGGTTGATAAAAGGGTTTGTGTTCAAAGAAGCCGGTACTTCCTAATTATATTTGAGTTGAGTCCTGGAAACTCAGTTTGTTCTGGTCTCATGTTCGTGGCAGGAAATGCAATAAACCTTGCACAACTTTGAGGCAATGCTAACAGTTTCGCCTTCAAAAAAAATCTGCACAATTACAGTCTGTCCCCTTCTTACCTCTTCTTCATCACCTCCCTCTGGTGCGGGACCATTGTGCGCCTCATGGAAGAGGATTTTCTTCATCTTCCGGTACTGAAGGTTGTCCAGCTCGCGGACAGCATCCTTGGTGCGTGCGATCAGGTCCATTACGACTGTCTGGGGACGCTCTCTGCATAGGAAGTGGTGCTGGAGGGGGGGACGTAGAGGTCAACAAAGTGAGAGACAGTTGTGGACACAAACATGTGAACAGTTCTACAGTAATGTTATTCTACTTTGAGGCTAGTTTTTGGAGGCGAATGATTTTGCTTCAGGCTGAATTTAATAATTAAATTTCCTGGGATGATGCTTCTGCAACCTGGTGCTTCTCTGCCTTCATGAAGTGTTCATTTCCTATCTTCAGTTCAAATTACATTTGTTACTTAAGTTCTTCTTTTGACAATAATCTGTCCACTGGATAAAAGCTTTACTTAAATTATAAAAACATATGTTTAAGAAAGTGACAATCCCAAATATGGTGCTGCCCTGAATAGAAAATATCCTTCCATGTACCTTGAGCAGCACATCAGAGGTGAGTCTGTCCTGGGCGATCTTCTGCAAACAGAGGTCCACAAAATTGCGGAAATAATCCGACCTGAAAAAGATAAAGATGTCATTCTAAAGGAAGTTCATCACAGCAGTTGTTGCAGTGTTAATCTATATTGAATAGAGACGACAAAACCAATGTTCTAACGATTTAACACAAGCTTTTAATTTACTGTGATCTGAAAGCACCAGAGTTCAAACACCCGTTTATTGCATAAATTCAATTTACTAATCATTTTTTCTTTCATCAGCACTTTGTCAAACACGGTTTTAATAAAACAAAATCAATCCATACACCCAGTAGAGCTCTTGGCAATCTCATACACTTCATAAATACAATTAATAATATGAAAGAGCCTCAATAACATTAGCAGCTCCTCATTAAAAGTAGCATGTATAACAAAATCCTCTTTGCTTATTTGATCATATTGCCCAACATAAGGCTTATTTGCATACAAGGACAGGGACTGTTTCATCATCTCTCACCAGTGATTTGACTGCAGCACAGGGCTCTCGTTCTGGGCGATGTGGTATAAGGCACTCATAGCATTCATGTTGAACAGAGGAGGCTTCCTTTCCGCTGGAGAATGAGAGAATGGCATAATGTGACAATGAGAGAGCGATAATAAAAAAAAAGAGGAAGCAGAGCAAAGGGTCAAATGCTTTCAGCTTTGTGTACACAACACACACACGGAGCCCTTTCTTACCCAGCTCTATGGCGGTAATGCCAAGTGACCACACATCTACCTTCCCGTCGTACTGACCCTCGTCCATGGCCAGAATCACCTCAGGGGCCATCCTGCACGGAGGAGACAACACAGCTGATCAGACACTTTCAGTCTAATTCCTTTGACCCTGGACTAACAGGAGCGCTTCCGGATTCACTGTTATTTCAAACATCTATTACTATTATTTATTTAATTATTGAGTGACCTATGAATTGTTGGTTTATTGTGTGATTTAATATTATGGAAAATAGCCAAACAAACTCGGGGACCTGTAGGGTTTACCTGCACTAGAAGTTTAGTACACAGTAACCATGGCTATTACCTATGGATGGAGAAATTTGTAACTGTATTTTTCAATAAGGAAATATTGTCCTGCACGTTGGTGACTTCTATCTACACAGGAACAATTCTTAGTATAAATGTATTTGGCAGAGCTGTTGAGCACAAACAAGAGAACGGTACAAGCTTTGCTGGATCAACACATGGTGTGATTCTTATGAACCTGCCAGGAGCAGCTGTTGATGAGGGTGACACTGTGGTGGGTGAAAAGTTTGGCATCTTACCAGTAGGGTGTTCCCACAAAGGAGTTGGCTGGAGCGACAATGGAGGCAGAGCCAAAGTCTCCCAGTTTGACCTGACCTGGCTCCGTGAGCAAGATGTTTCCTGCCTTCACATCCCTGAGAGAGAGAGACAGAGAGAGAGAGAGAGAGAGAGAGAGAGAGAGAGAGTGACGTGATCAGATCAGAGAAAATGACTAGTCAGGGAAATTGTGTTTGAGTCAAAACAAACAGACACGAGAGAGAAAATATATCATCAGATGCACTTGAGTGTGCTGCAGAAACATTATTGCATAAGCTCCTCTTCAGCAGCCCAGTTTGTGCTTTCTCCTCTGTGTTTGTTTTGTCTCTTGTAAGAATTGTGGGGGAGGGGATGAGTGCAGATACAGATAGTGTGAACAAAAATTGAGCCTTACCTGTGAATCATGTTGTGAGAGTGAAGATACACCAATCCCTGCAATGCACCATGGGTTATGGCAGCTATTTCCATTTCCTGGAGGGGCTTCTTGTGAACTGGGTGACGAGAGATATCAGACGTCAAAAACCCAAATATAAAATTAAATATTATTTAATGTTTCTTAACTACTAATTTGTGTCATCGTTCTTTCTCACTTACCTTCTAAGAGGTCGGAGGCCGAGCCCAAGCAGTACTCCATCACCAGCTGTGAGACACAGAGGGGTGTTTAAGTTAAAGCAGGAGAGTTCAAGTGTAAAAACTGTCGTTGAGCTCAGGTGCAGCTTAAAAAAGGATTCAAATGGCCTCTTCAAAATGAAGGTGGGACGTTTGCTTCCAGAGAACAGACTCATCTCCTAGAGTCGGTATTAGATTACATCAGTCATGGTGTGAAGTAAGAATATATAACCGTAAGCATCATTACACGTGATTTGTTGTAGTGTTTTTTTTTGAATCTAGCATAATTTCCTCCACATTCACACTTACCCATGCTGTGTGCTCTCTCAGGTAGCAGCCACGGTACTCCACTGTGTTGGGATGACGCAGTTTCTCCAGGAACTTCACTTCCTTGATGATATCCTGCCATTTCTGCAACATGAAACATCGATGAAAAAACCTCAGAGATAAATTTCTAGGACAGAAGAAGGGGGAGAGTTTCTCCTACCTCGTTGGACTGCTTGCCACTATAGGACATCTTCTTGATGGCCACCACCTCATTTGTGCGGATATCATGGGCCTGAAGTTTGGAGACAAGAGACGATAGATTACTTCTTTCAAGTCCTCCACAGTTTTATTTGAACAGTAGAAATGCCTCTTTTCTTTCTTTTAACGTAGATGAGAGCACAATCCTGCATCATCACAACACAACTGAGAGCTCTGGGATTAATGCACCGTTTTACATCAGGTCCAATGAAGAAATCACGACAGCATAAAACAAGGATTTCTGCTGAGCCGCCTCCTTTCTGCTTGAGTCCCTTCATCCATGACTCGCTCCTTTAAACAGGGCTTTTCATTCCCCACTTACAGGTTGTCTGTAATTAGGAACATGTTTCTACCTATATAGGTTTATCCACCTGGTATTCTTATAGGCAATACCATCAATAACTTCTCTGCTGTCTCACACACAACATCACTGACAGACACCATCATTCTTCCTCTGTCTGTCAGGCCTTTTATCTGCTTACAGTTACTTTTCTTCACAACAACCACTCCGACCTTGACCTCGAATTAAATGATGTGAAAGTGCAGCAGCTCATTTTATCTATGCTGCTTTACTTTCTTGGTTGCGTTATCTCCTGTAGTGACAACTTGAAACAGCTGGAAATACAATAAACGGTCACTGAGAGCTGCCACACCCAGGAGGCATTGTTTTGATTGATTATAAGATTTCATTTTAATGCAAATTTGTGTCTCAAATGAGCAGAACCTCCAGAAAGTCGTATTTGGTCTCAACAAGACTATTATTAATAAGATAACGATTTTATATATTCGTTTACTTAAATTTCTTATGTTGTGTAATGATAAAAATGTTTTAGCGTCTTGCTCCGAACAGTTGAACAAGACTTATTATCCAAACTATTTTCCAGGTAGCCCTCCCTGTGGTGTGCATGATACCAACAGAAATCAATACTGCATAAGCCTTTAAGCAGAACACTTTGAAGAGCTTGCCAGAGGTGTGTGTGTCTGTGTGTGTTCATGTGAGTGTGTAACTGCAAAACAAGTCATTTTGGGACAAAATTCTACATCAGATTATAAACTGCCAAATAATTAAATGCCATTAATCTTATCGTAGAGATGTATCTGTATCAGGGAAGATTTAACTGCTGACTAAACCTTAATGATATAAAAACCTACTTGGAATCATTCCTCTGTTAATTTGACGACTATATTCAAGTTAAAATCATTTAGAAACTATAATTTACACATATAATAAGCAAAAAACTATTTAGACCCGCAAGGGGAAGACAGTATTTTACTTTAAAGTTAAATGAATGTGATGGCAAAAAAGACTTGTGGCACCGATATTCCATCACCCTCACAAACCTAGACACCGGGGAAAGTAACTTACGAAGTAGACTGCTCCGAAGCTCCCATGACCGATCTCCCTCAGGTCAGTGAAGAGCTTCTCGGGATCCTCCCTGGAGAACAGCTCAGCCACCTCCGGGTCCTTCAGGCTCCCGGCCCGCACACTCGACGGCATGGCCAGCGCCTGGTGAGCGTGGGAGAGACACACTGGGTGAGCGTCTGTTATTCTGAAGAATTACCAACATTTGTGTTGGAACCGTGAGGCGCCAAAGAAACATGGTTCAGTCTATCACATGGGATCGACACATTTGGATCTCTTGAGGAAATTATCTGCGTTGGACTGCCTTAATATTTTATTTATTCATTCTTTAAAGCCAATACTCTTTAGATGTATAGTGACTTACTGGTGATCACCTTCTAGTTCAAAGCTGCAGTACATGTGTTACACAGAACATCTTTCTAAACACACTTATACGTTTGTTATTTATATCAGTGTGTGTTTTTTTTTATTAATGCTGAGTTACTCTCTAATATCAAATGGCTTCTGTTACTGCTGATCCCACCAAAAATCATTACACCACTTTACAGCTCGATAGAACGTTTCCACTCCACAGGGTCCAGCCACTTATATGAATCAATACAGAGCTGATCCCTGCTCTACGTCTGCATTTCAAATGAATACGAATAAAACATGCAAATACGTGTTCATGTGGATGGAAAAACATCAAAGTGTCCATCAGCTACATACCACCGAGCATCCGCCCCCCATTATTACATCAAATAAAAGGTGTTAAAACAGCAGAAATATAAGAGATAATATTCATGAGGAGAATCAACATTATAATGATACAAGTGCAGAACATAGACTCGATCCTGGATCTCTGGTAAAAGTTAATACGACACAAAATGTACTGGTCGACAAATTTTTTGGGGGGGAACTGACCACACACGACATTTCACACAACCAGAGGCCAAATTTCACAAAGTAAAAAGCAAACTGCAAACCGGTCTCGCAGGCAAACAACTGCACAGCGATAACAATTCTAGATTTTGTTCTACTCTGACCCAATTTCATGTCATTTGCAGGAGAAAGATCCTTTTTGAAACCAGAAAGTCTGTGTTCAGCTTATGTGACAGACTGCAGCCGAGGTTCCCATTTCAGCTTCCCATTTTTTAAATGCGAGAGAGAGTTGCCGAGACTCTAACTAACCATTTGTGGGATGCACCATTTGTCAAGTTACCAGTGTCATCAGGATTAATGTTGAAAAGCAAGAAATGCAGAATATATATATGTGTGTGTGTGTATATATATATAGGTTAGAGAGATGATCTTGGATAAAGACACAATTAATGCATTTGCTGCCTCTTCCTCTGTGTGTCGGATTGAGAGCTTGCTTCAGGCTGCACACAAACACACACACACACATTTATATATAAATACACATACGTAACTACTGAGCTTTATAGTACAAGAACATTTTGTTTCATGGCCTTGTTGCTGCTGTCAAAAGAGGAAGCGTGTGTTTCCCTTTAAAACGAGAAGTTCTTTGTATCATGCAACCAAGCCTGAAGCAAAATCACACACACCGAGACAACAAATACCAGATGATCTCTCTAACCTACATAGAATGTGAAATCCTCCTGGTCCTGTGCAGGAACCCCCCGGTGGAGGAGAGAGGAGTCAGTCCCTGGATGAGTCCTCTCTCCATCAGGCTCATGCGGAGCTGTGCAGGCTCGCTGGCTGTTTGCACTTGGCTGGTCAATTAGGTTATATTTGCTCGCGCTGACCACAGGAACGCGTGACATGTAATTCAACAGCAGACAACAACAACACCAGGGCCGGCTTGCGTGATCAGGGTCCGGGGCCAACAACAAGCCTGCGAGTCAAAGTCAACCTCTCCGGGGCTGGAGGAGGAGGAGGTGGCCGCCGGCTGCTGCCTCCTCCTGCCGCCCGGGCTGGAGGGGAACACCTTCTCCCGCTGAATGATTTATAACATGTCTTACCGTGGCTGTTGGGATCCACTGTAGCTAGCTGTGAAGCTAGCTACCCGGCCTGGCAGGAAACTATCGGTCCCTCGCTCCCCTTTCCTCGGCGCTGGTGTCTACTCAACACGAGCGAACCACATCGTGTGTGTCGACGCTGGTCCTCGCGGTCCGCTCCATCCCGCCGCTCCGGGTCACACGGACGGATGTCCCGTCTGCACCGCTGCACATGAGCTCCAGCGGCGGCGAGTCGAAGTGACAGCTCGCAGCTGACAGACGGAGTCCAGGAGAAAACCACAGGCTAGCTCTGCAGTTAGCCGCACCGCTAACCGAAACAACCCGGACCACAGGAGTCGCGCGCCCGCTTCTCAACGAGACACCGCCGCGTTACTTTCCAGGGCTCCGCTCCGCCGCTCCGCTTCGTGCTGTCATCGCCTGAATGTCGTCCACGGATTTCATCTCCATTCGGATCTTCTCCCCGTTTTACTCGACTCCCATCCGTTTTTGTTCAGGACTTCATGATGGCGGAGCGGGGCGGGAGCCGAAAGGAAAACGGAAGTGCTCTTCTTCGACGGTGCTAGAGCACGAGATGCGGAACAGTGTCACCGTGTGGCTGAGGAGAGACAGTATTATTATAAGTATTGATTATTATAACTAAACTATATTAACGGTAATCATACTATTTTTTTATTTTATAAATATTTTAAATCAATACACTTATAGTTTCATGATTAGTTAAATTATTGCTAATATATTATCATTATTATATCACATATTTTCCTTTTATTATTATAACAGTGCATAGTCTTTTGCAAATGTATTAATAGGGCATTAAAGTGCCCCTGTGTGCTTTTTTATCTATATTAGATGTGTTTCAAGGAGTCAAATTAGACTGGTGAACTATCTAGAGTTGGTTGGGGTGCAGTTAATATTACTTATTTATTTTGTGAGTAGATCAATCCGTAATAAAGTATCACATTTAATAAAAAATAGTGCAATAACCAATTATAAAATTTTTATTCTGTCTGGTTTATTTGTTGTCAAACTTGCTCTGCACACACACACAGACACACATCATCACAATCACACATATGGCTCATTTTGATCCCTGCCTCCGCATCTGTAATCCACTCAGTATAATCTCTGTATGGTGCATTTTTAGCTGACACAGCACATACGGTAATCACACATTAAGAACAAACAGTTTCCATTTGTACTTTTTCCCTGTGCCTGTTTAAAATCAAACTGGCACCAGTCTTCAGGCAGTGATACGTCAGAAATAGACACACAGTCATTCTTCATCCACTACGGCTTAAAGTTATTCATCAATGCAGAATGTTGAGAGGTCAAAAGTCTGATCTCTGGTTTCCTGAACGCTTTCATAACGTTTCTAAAACCTTCTTAATTTCTACCATTCTACCAAAAAAACAACATGCATCACTCAAACTCTTAGTCTCCCCTCCCCCTCCTCCTCCTCCTCCTCCTCCTCCTCCTCCTCCTCCTCCTCCTCCTCCTCCTCCTCCTCCTCCTCCTCCTCCTCCTCCTCTCCTCCTCATCCTCCTCATCCTCCTCCTCCTCCTCTTCTGCATTTTTCATTCATACGCTGCACAGACATCTTTCAACAGCTGTGGTTGGCTTTGCGTAACCTTTCAGCTGGCCCACCAAAGACAAAGGAGGGGGGGAAAAAAGATTCCTAGCGCCTGTTGCACATCCCAGAGGATTATTGGTCTTATGCAAAGAGATTTTTGATGAATTTACATAATAGGGATGCAGGGAGAGGGGAGAGGCCAGAGCAGGGGACACAAACTGTGACGACCTGCAGCGCTGAAGTGTTTCAGCTCAGCTTATTAAGTCTGACTTAACGTTTGCATTTTTGCTGTAGGAAGTCAAGATTGACATAGAGGCATTAATCCTGGACATTGTCATCAGCGTATTTCATGGAATTAATAATCCCTTTTTCACTCAAATGTAACCAATACAATAATTCATATTATCCCACAGGATGACATTGGCTGGAATCCGCCTGTGGTTCTCGAATGAAGGAAAAATCGGTTTTGTTCTCACGTCTTTGAAAACAATGGACCAAAGATCCAAATGAGGCTGTATTCAATTGTCACTGTCACATGTTTTCTACTAGAAAAATTAAAGCCTGGGATTTAATATAAATGGAATTCACCTGTGTAAAATATAGATAAATAGTCCAGCTTTAACATTTTATCATTGTGTATAAATGTGAGAAACAAAGCTGGTGACTCAGGCTGACCCAGCAGAAATTGCGACGCGAGTCCTGATCCCAAAATAAAAACTGCTGTAGCAGAAACTACACCTGTAATATTCAGTAGTTGGCTGTTTATTACCCCCCCCCAAAAAAAACAGAAAGCAAAAACATAAAGCAAAAGATTTTTGCTTTATGTATCAAAATGAACTTCAGAGACAAATGAATCAAGACAAATGCAACTAACAAACACAAAAACATGCTTTTTTGAATTGAATAAAAACTTGTATAATTGTGATTTTTACATTTTAATTAATGATAGGTATAGACAGCTTTATCTCTAACATGTTGTACTTTATATATTGTGTCATGTTATGTTTATGATTGTCTCTTTTTTTAAATTGATTTTGGACGTGTTTAAACATTAAGTGATTAACAGGAAAATTAACTGACAGATTTATCAATAAAGAAAAGTAAAGAGTTGCAGTCAAAGTGTTTTTATCATATAATAAATGCAACTGTAAAAAAGAATAGCACTATACTATAATTTATTTACAGTAAATAAGCAAATCTAATCCCCAAACTGTAAACTGATATTTCCTCTTCCAGCTGCGGTTTCAGACGTCAGTGAAACACACACTGTGATGTCAGCAGGAAACCAGGGCTGCATCTCTTTAGCTCTTACATGAACTCACTGTCATCCTGTCCCACACGTCTGACTCCTCCCCCCCGCGGTGGGTATACAACCCTGGAGGCAGCCACTCCTCCTCTCATGCAACCTCACAGCATCCCTGCACGCTGGTCACACAGGGTCACTACACACTGAGAGGCAGGTGTGTCCTGACTGAACGGGACGGATACAGAGAAGAAGATAAAGACTCCGAGAGAAGGGCTGTGCAGGAGCAGCTGCCGAGAGTCGACTTCAGGGCTCGCCTATAATGCGATCGGCTGAAGAGAAGAAAACACCTAAGACCGGTAAGCACGAATAACCACAACACTGTGACACTTATTTCAGATTTTATCCCTCATTTCATGATGAAATTGTCAGAAACTTTCCAAGATAATGATGCAGATGACATGCTCTGTATATGGCAGATAACTGATCACTTCAAATTACTGCAGAAGAGAGTCAAATTGGAAAGACATTACCAAATCCAAATAAAAATGAAGACACACACATAAATACCAACACACACACAAAGGGAGCCAGTCCAGACAGAGGACATATTGTTTAATCCCTCAGAGGGAGCACAGACTATCCAATCTGTCTTAATCCTGACTTTCTGGCTGTGACAAACTCCACACCCCATCTGTATTGCGTGAAAGAGGGTCACTGGTTTCATAACCTTTCTAAATAACATTTCACTCTCTATGTTTCCGCTTCCAGAAATGAGTTTAGGGGCAGCGTGCGTGTTCTTGCGTGGAGGGAAAAACGTTGTAAGTACAATGTTTACATCCTTTCTCACATTTTTGACGATTTTGTGCTGATGTTTGCTTTGAAAAGTGATATAACTCAAAATGCTGTTGCATGCCAGTGATGCTACTGACCGATAGGAAGCCCGACCTGCCAATATGGGCATAATCACTCAAATCCATGGCTTTAAAAAAAATCCCACCGTTTAATCTCTTTAATACCTTTAAAGATAAATATAAACATCCATTTTGTCAATTGGATTGTTGGTTGCACATTTTCTTTCTGTGTTTTTCATACAATCAACAATCTTTTCTCTTATGCAGGCAAGAGGACTGGCTGATGATGAGATCGATGGTAAGTTACATTCTCATAATTTGGATTTTTGTGTGTCCTTTAGCAGACTGTTTACCCGACTCAGAGTTTTGTTGTGTTGTTGCAGAGCTGCGTGATGCGTTCAACGAGTTCGATAAGGACAAGGACGGGCTGATCAGCTGTAAGGACCTGGGGAACCTGATGAGGACGATGGGTTACATGCCCACGGAGATGGAGCTGATTGAGCTGAGCCAAAACATCAACATGAACCGTAAGTCCTCGCTCACCTTTAAGTCCTGATCAGCACCTCTAAATGCAACTGAGAGATGTTTTCTCAATTCCTGAATCTTCATTATTATTATTGTTATTTTTTTCCAATAGTCGGTGGCAGAGTCGACTTTGAAGACTTTGTGGAACTGATGACTCCGAAGCTGCTGGCGGAGACGGCTGGGATGATTGGCATGAAGGAGCTTAAAGACGCCTTTAAGGAGGTGAGAGAGAAGGAACTCCTCCCTCCTGCAGCTTCACGACTTTCTCGTTAATAAAAAAAACATACTGGTATATTCTTTTCAAATTATCCTCTGTCTCTCTGGTTAGTTCGACATAGATGGCGATGGCGAGATCACAACAGAAGAACTGCGGTCCGCCATGACCAAGCTGATGGGCGAGCACATGAGTCAGAGAGAGATTGACGCCATCGTGAAAGAAGCGGATGACAACGGAGACGGCACCGTAGACTTTGAAGGTATAGAACATAATGTATTATGATGTTTATTAGGTTTTAAAATATATTTGACTCGTTGTGCATTTACTCATTACATTTTCCGTTTTTCCTGCAGAGTTCGTCAGAATGATGTCCCATCAATGACGGCCGAGGGGACGGTCAATGAAGGGAGGACCTGTGCACATCTGCAGACATGTATTGATAATGATGCCGTGTTTGTCTGGAGCTCTCGGACAGATTTACTTCTACTAATCCAGAACAACTGTAATCATGTGAAAATTCAATGTTAGTGGTGCAGAGAACAGTCAAGCAATATCAAGTCATCCTCAGAGGGAATATAAAGCTATGCAACCATGTATATTAATCTAATGTAAAAAATATACTGAAAAGACTGTGATGAACTAATTAAGCTTTCTCGTTTTGTTTGATTATAATGTACACTCAAAGTTCTTTATGGATTGTTTTGTTGAACTGACAGAATTTTGAAATGTACAGATAAAATCCATCAAGTTTTATGCAGATATCTATCTGTGTTTGGAAAAGAACAAAATAAAACGTCTTAATATGACTAAACTTTGCACATGAGTTTTGTATGTTGCACTGGAAGAACGGCAAGGACACTGTGTGTGTTACTCAGCTGTTAGTCCACAGGAATTTGACCTCTGACTTTACCTCACGTGACAAAAGACTGTGGGGCAACTCAATTGGTAATAAGAAAATAAAAGAGATGTTCATGAGATTGTGATTGTGATTTATTATAGGATATGTTAATATTCAGGTGATGGCAGCTGATTTCCTCTTAGCTTCCTCATCATATTGTGCATGTTGTCTCACTGTCACAGTTCAGTTCCACCCGTTCCCTCTTTGACACGTAAAACTGCTTCAGCTATTAAAGCAAATGTTGAGCACATCCTCACCATGCCTTTCATAACAAATCAGCTTGCATAATAATACACAACTCGCTGGTTGTGTAATGAAGTGACCCACTGATCTATGGATTTCGTGCTACAAAGAGGGGATTTGAAAACCCAAAGCATCAGTGATGCTGCTGCTGTGCTGTGTCGGTAGAAACGTTGGGGATTGAGTCACTTCCCTGTTCTTCATCTTTTGGAAGGACATCAGGACAGAGATTGTGTGACCAAAAATGGACATGCCGCCGGATTTCAGTAATGCTCGCAAAACGTCGTCTAAAGATGATTACATCATGACTCATGCGTAACAGATTTCCAGGTAGTAGATGCAGAAAAAGGGGGAAACCATGTTTGTCCCAGAATTAAGAGTTAATTGAAACCACACACAGCACTTAGTTTGCTTTAGATCATTATCATTGCAAGTTGAAAATATCTGCAAACATCTGGAGGTAAAATGTGGATTCAATTTTGGGTGAATTAGTTTTTTATAAAATGTGTGAAAAAAAACGTATGGATCAAAATGGAATCGGAGCAAATGACTCTTGGTTTCTTTCTATTCATACACAGTTTGGATTAGAGCTGTGATCACAGTGTGTGCAAATCTCACCAAATTTATAATAGAATAAACAAAAACAGTCTCAATTTTTACACCACATCTCCCACCGTGATACAAAAGGCCTGTTTGACAGTTCGTGTGAGGGAGAGAGAGGGTCGTCCACTAGCCCAAATGTTGGTGGTTTGATCCCCAGCTCCTCCAATCAGCATTACGACGTGTCCTAAGGTAAGATACTGAATCATTCGTTTCCCCTGATGCCTGTATAATAGAAATAGCCGTGTGTATAGACATTGAATGTTCGCATGAATGGATGAATGCAATTTGTACTGTGCAGCACTTTAAGTTATCGATAAGACAGGAAATGTAAATACAGTCCATTAACAGAAGACGTGTGGTGGTTTGTCTCCAACACTGCGTCGAACTGACCCAGAGGCAGCACGGCTGACATTCATCACCTTGGCTGAGAGAATTCAGGGTTGTGGACAGGGACAGTGAACCCAGACAAACAGACGCTACAACCCGACAAACTGGGCACAACTTCGGACGCATTACCAGATGGGGTGAGGGGGCTTATAGTACCAATTAATACAAGTGAGGCTGTTCTCTCTGTGAACACACAGACATAATAACTAACCACACATCTGCCAACAACTAATCACACATCTGTCAAAGTCAACGGCAAAAGCTGTGCCAACGTTGACAGGTTCCTAATTTTTTATTTTTTTTTGTGTTGTCCATAACTGCTGTTGCGTGTAGACAGGCAACATCAGGATAAGAGCAGACATATTAATTTAAGAAGAAGGATTCACAAAGTTTTATTTGTGCATTAAAGCACGTGGATTGTCAGCGTGGGCGTCTGCAGAGGGGATGTCACAGAGCACAGAGGGACTGATGGACCCAAAGGAAGAATCACATGATGTAATGCATGGGTGCGCAGCCTCTGCTCTGATCCTTCCCTGATCCCTCTAACATCCAGCATCGACCTTTATTTATTAATCCACCGTAATCTCTCTCCCGGTCCCTCCCAGACTCAGTTTGCCTGTGGGCCCAGCGGCTTGTTGTCATGCACATAATAAGAACTGCAGTTTTGAGCTCAGTCTATGTTTTTTGTTTCCGGATTTTCATTTGTATTTTCCAAATGTCCTCGTAATCCTTCTGAGAAGAGGCGGATGCCTCCTGAGTATCTCCTGCTGGACTGCCTGCTCTGCAAGAGTTAATAGACCCAACAGTTTATCAAAGTCATCCACACTTTTACTGTTCAAGGGATCTTTGAATTTAACAGTCAGACACCAGGAGAATAAAACATTCTTATAAGTTGCTCCAGCTTCACCCAGTGAAATTCACCCTCCCAAATTAAGCTTTCAGTTTTTACTACAAGTTGTTCCAGGCATTTTGAATCTATTGTTTTTTTTCACCCAGGTTTCAGAACTAAAATATATTGAGAATCACAATATTAATTTTTTCCTGCACACGATCAGTGTACCAGTAAGCATAACTTATTATTAATATTATTATTATTATTGAAGTCACATGGAAGTAAATTTGACTTTTTTTAATATAAATTCTACACAATAAGGTGAAATGATGCTCTGGTGTTGTGGACCAATCAGATCGCAGCAGGAACGGAAACCGGAAGAGGACATTCTTCCACAGTAAAGTGCGTTGCAGTTGCACCTCCTCCGTCCTCCGGGTGAAACCTGTCCAGCGGCTCGTTTGACTTCCTGAGTTCAAGTCCAGCTAAAGTATGAACAGTTCCCTCAATCACGCACTGACACGTTCCCACTGTTGTCTGTAATACAGTCAAGTGAATTAAGTGTGTGCTGGTAGAAGCTAACGATGGCTAACTGGCTAGCTGAGCTGTTAGCATGCTCCTGCAGCTGTCACAGCTGTGGGTGGAGACACGTCAGAGGGTTTGAAATATCAGAGCAGCTTTATGGATTTAAAATACAACATTAAACTTCAGGTTTAACTGTCTGTGTTGTTAGAGACACCGGAGTCCACTCAGTGGGAATCTGATCAGACTGGTGAATATTTTCTTTGCAGGTTTTCTGGCAATAAACAACAATAAGGGAGGCTGCTAAAGGGAAAAAGTTTATTTAGTTTGAAAGACACAAACTTGAACCAGTTAAAAAGAGACAGTCTGTTTATCAAGTGTTAGTTTATAGTTGTATTAACAATGCATTTAGTAGAAAAAAAGTGAACGGAGGTTGATCCAGTCCGTTTGACCTAAAAAAAAACAATTAAATTAGAGATGAAACATGTCCAAAATAAATCTGAGGCCCAGGTTTATTCAGTGGAATCCTTTTCGATGGGGGTTTATGAAACGTTCTGCATCTTGTAATTCTTTTTATTTTATCCACACAGGTCTCCACCGATGCTGACTGGAAGAAATCTCACTCGGACATTTGCATCGCTCTCCTACAGAAGCCTCAGTGCCGACCGGAGCTTGGTCTCACGCTCTGTTCTCTGCTCCTCTGCCTCCACAGCTTCATCCATCCGTCCATCTCTCCCTTCACCTTCTCACAGTCGCAGCTTCCTGACAAACCGACGAACCTTGGTCCCCCTGCACCCGTCTTTTCCTCTCCCCTCCGCCCGCTGCCTCTGTCACTCGACTCACTGCTCGGGCCCGATGGAGCTCAAAGAGGTTCTGCAGGTGCTGGAGCAGCTCGCTCCTCTGTCCCTGGCTGAGAAGTGGGACAACGTCGGCCTGCTGGTGGAGCCGAGCAAACCTCGGCCTGTCAAAACTGTCCTGCTGACCAACGACCTCACAGATGCCGTCATGGATGAAGCAGAGGCTATGAGCTGCGACCTCATGATCTCATATCACCCGCCGTTGTTTCGGCCAATCAAGCGTCTAGTTCAGAAAGAGTGGAAGCAGCGGTTGGCCGTGCGGGCGGTCGAGGCCGGGATGGCGATCTTCTCCCCTCACACGTCGTGGGACAGCGTTAAAGGAGGCATAAACGACTGGCTGGTCGGGGGACTTGGTAAGACGTCACTCTGAATGGAAACTGTGTCACATACTCTTTGCTTATGCTTCTTGCATATTTAACGAAGGCTCAGGCTAAAATGTTGTGACACATGACGCCCGACACACTGGTCCACAATCCTGAGTGATTGTTTTCCATCTTTTGTGTTTGCCTGTGATTCTCAGGTAGCGGCCAGGTGTCTGTGCTGAGTCAGGCCTACGGTGGCTCCTCCCACACTCACAAACTGGAATTCATGGTCAGGAGCCAAGAGGAGCTCGACACCGTCATGGAGGAACTGAAGGCTTGTGATGGTGGAACAGCGCTACAGCATTCAGTGAACAGGTCGTGCTTCATGACACATTTCTGAGCTACTTAAGATTGATTGTCTTTGACTTAAACAATCCCCTTTTTTTGTATACCTTCAAAACTCCCAGCTGAATCTACTTTTCTCTACGAAAGTTGTGAAAACTGTTGAGATAATTGTGGTCCTTCGAGATTAAGGCATCAGTTTTAATGATGAACCGGCCACAGCCAGTGTTTTCACAACAGCCAGTGTGTTACTTTATTATTCTGGGTTTGATTTTCTTGCCACTTTGCATTTTGAGAGTTGACTTTCACACCTTGGATATCAAAGCTTCCACCACCTTCATTAGCATAAGTTGACGGCAAGACAGCCAAAGAAAAAGGCTAAATACAAATAACAATGAATTCTCCATAATTAACTATTTTCAGCAAGTTTGAATGATGACAACACATTTAAAAAAAAAGAGAGAAACTAACCACAGCGATGATGTATTTATCCTCCACACAGACCAGAAAACAGTGGGATCCATGTCGGTGTAACCTGCAGTGAGTCAGCGCTGACCCTCAGTGTCCACGCTCTGTTAAAACACACAACTCCCAGCCAGTCCCTGAACATCCTGAAGCTGGAGAAGGTATTAATATTATAAGGTTAAACAAAGCACAAAGCAACTGTTTATAGCACGATTTACCAATATCTTTTTTCCTGCATCACTCCCTGCAGCCTCCTATTCCAGGCCACGGCCCGGGGCGACTCAGTGTTTTGGTCCAACCAGTAACCGTGGCAACAGCCATCCAGAAGATGAAGTCTCACCTGGGTTTGAGTCACCTCCGTTTGGCTTTAGGTTGGGGGAAGACACTAGGTAATGAACTCACACCTTGTCCTGGTGCTTAACCTTTAAAATAACACATGTAAACAATGAGATGAACCAGTTACTAATTTCTCACACTTTCTAATAAAACTATGAAAAGAGGTTGACCAGATTTTCCTTTTTCAGAGTCCACTGTCTGCACCGTGGCTGTGTGCGCTGGATCAGGAATCTCAGTGCTGAGTGGGGTCAAAGCCGACCTTCATATCACAGGTACACGCTTCAACTGAAAATATCACATTCCTGCTGATTAAACACCAGATATCCCAGTGATGAATATCCATTTCTCAGGTGAGATGGCCCACCACGAGGTGCTGGACACTGTGGCGAAGGGAACCAGCGTCATCCTCAGTGATCACAGCAACAGCGAGCGCGGCTACCTGACTGTGTTCAGGGAGAAGCTGGCTGTGCGTCTCCCCGAAAGCGTCACGGTGGTGGTGTCCAAGGCCGACAGAGATCCCCTGGAGGTGGTCTGACCACATCTTCAACATCTGCTGGGTAAATCAGAGATGTTGGGATCGGAGTCAGCATTTCTCTGACAGAGGCAGATAGAAAGTGTGTGTGAAATGTTTGCATAAAAAAAACTCTTTGGCTTTGCTCTTTGTGTGAAGTTTGTGTCTCTGTAAACAAACTGTGCCTCCGTTCATGATGAAAAGTGCCTCCTTGGTACATGTAGTTTTTGCCATGTATTTATAGGAGGGTCCTAATAAAATGGGCCCTGGTTGATCCAAAAAATGTACTGAGGCTTGTAATCTGTAATCTGAATGCATGCGGTTTATACGTAGAGTGGATTAATTCACAGTCAACACACTCGCCGGTGGGGTGAGAGAATCTCAGCATCCACACGTTTTCCCTAAAAGTGTTTGCATCCTGCTCTCAGTGGGGGGCAGGGTAATCCTCATGGGATGAAAAGCCTTATTGTTTCATCATATACGTGATTGAGGAAATCAGACAATCTCCCGGTTTGTGCTTCTTCAAATAAAATCGATCAATGAGAATAAGAAATCAAGTGTTTTCTGTAGATTGACCTGAAACATCAGTGAGTAAATAGAGAAGGACATCAAAGCACTTAGCAGGAACGTGTCAAAGAGCAAAACCTGTGGAAATAATGAATGCCCTGCAAACAGCACTCACTGACCTGATGGCTAAAAGAAACAACACGTAACACTCCTCATTATGGCCTGTTACAGAGTCTGGTGGCTGCAGCGCCTGCGACACACCTGTTAGTTCGTAAAAACATTAAGAGACGTCACACCCGCCCCACTGCGGCCATCAAGGTAATGACCTCTCTCTCTCGGTGTGGCGTTCACACCTCCACTTCCCCTCCGGCCCCGCTCGCTTTTATCTTTCACCAGCACACACGCACACAAATGGAGAAGGAAAACAACAACTAGAACAACATTTTCACTTCACTCATGTGAGGTCACTCCAGCTGTCACTAGGGATATCGGCAAGAATGTCCACGAGCAGGTTGATTAGGGGAGAGTTTGTCAGATTGAGAGTTCTCTATCAGCGGCAGACACAATTTATAGGAAATCCTCTACATACACAGAGATGAAGCCAAACACGTTATCCAGCTGATCACTGAAGTTCAGAAAAGCTCCAGTCATGATGTAACAGTAATCCTCTGCTCGAGAACCTCTGTGGTCCGAGGGCACGTCCTCCTGAAAGCAGCAGATCAATGCTCATATTAAAGTCTTATGAGGATTTGTTCAATTCAATTGTCACTTCTAGGAATTCAAGTTAGAACGATTAAGGCTGAAAATAAACTTGCTGACAACAGATAAAAACGTGAATGAGACTCAGTAGAGCTCATTCCTCCCACAAGGCCCAACAGTCCCATCTACTCCAGTCAAGCTGCGCCAAATTACACACACTCATAAATATCAGTCCCCATAATGGGCCTGGTTTTTCTCATCAGGATAAATGAATGATTCCCTTTGAAATCAGGGCAAATGTCAAAAAATGCCCTACCCTGCAAAAATATATTCTACATCTACACCCTGATCCAGATTCGCACCAACATTGAAGGGGTCCTTCCACCAAGTTTCATGGTTGTCTGTCAAGCAGTTTAGGCATTTTAAAATGTATTTATATATATATATATTACACTTTCCTCACAAACTAACGTACAAACCAACCAACAAACTGACATAACCTCCATGAGCTGTTCATGTTTTACACCTTGTTTGCATATATAAAAAGCACGAGTATCTGGATACAATGCTCCTTTATAATTCCACTACACTTATTATACATGTTCATGCATCAGTAATAATAATAATCAACTAACATAAATAATAATACAAGATGCATGACTTCTGGTTGTAAGGAAGTTATCTCACATTGAGGGATGGTTGATTTAACTTGTATTGAAGGGTTTGTCTACCAGCCGCTGCTCATTCTGATTTGTCTGTGTGGTCCACATTGTTGTAGTTTTATTGTGTATTAACCACAAAGCCTGTTTGCTCACCAAACGTCCCACACAGGACAACAGAATTAGTGTTGAATTGATTAATTCCACATTTCCAGTGTTTTAAAAAATGCTCAAACCTACATATAAACCTCCAGACACCAGTGTTTTTGTAGAGGCCAAATTGCAAAGTGTCTTCCTCCTCCGGCTTCATTCAAGGCCCGACTCCCTGCAGAGATGAACTAACAGACGGACTGCTGAGAGGAAGCGCCCTGTCATCAAGTCATCAGGCAGCCACAGGGGAGCTGCCAGTAAACCACTGGATTTACGTGGAAGGACAAGAGCCGTTTGAAACACGAGCTGCAGCTGCAAGAAATGTTACAAGTGTCAACACCACAGTGTAAAAATAATAATCAGGTAGATAGATGGATAGATAGATAGATGGATAGATAGATAGATAGATAGATAGATAGATAGATAGATAGATAGATAGATAGATAGATAGATAGATAGATAGATAGATAGATAGATAGATAGATAGATAGATAGATAGATAGATAGATAGATAGATAGATAGATAGATAGATAGATAGATAGATAGATAGATAGATAGATAGATAGATAGATAGATAGATAGATAGATAGATAGATAGATAGATAGATGGATGGATGGATGGATGGATAAATACATGCTCATCTGCAGAATATCTACGTAAAACTGCTTTGTATTATTCTATCCATCCATATGGAGTACTTTTTATATATAGCAATATATTCAACATAGGTAAATTTGTGTAGCATTTTGTTATCTCTGCTTCTGATAAGTGCTAAACAGACATGTTGCAAATATAACTTATCTTTATTAAAAACTACTTAAATAACTAGTTAGTGAAAGGCACTATATTTGCCCTGCAATGCAGTAAAATTGAAAATACTTAAGTACAAATAACTAAAACAGTATTTGAGTAAAGCTACTCATTCCACCTCTACTGGCATGAAACAACAAATCACAACACTGATTCTTTCAGAAACTAAAGTAACACTTTGCCCAGTGTTGTTTGTTTTAGTGGAGAGGGGACATAAGGGAAGATGGAGAGACAAATGAAAATGGGGCCATTTGGCCTCATGTGTGAAGCCCCACACACCTATTTAACAGAGCAACAGACGCCACCGAGGACATTTGGAGCAAAGGACGGCAGAGAGACAGGAACAGACACAGAGCCAAGACAGAAGTGCCTCTTTTCAAGAAGAGGTCTCCAGGACAGCAGAGGGACTGATAACGCTTCAGGCAGCTGAGGTCAATCTGAAAGAAGACACAAGAGAAATGTCAGTTTGGAGCTGGTGAAGAGGACGAGTTCTAAGTGACAGACGCAGACCAGGAGGATGCTGAGTGTGGAGAGGTACCCCGGGTTGACTCTGGGACCCCAGAGGATCGGAGACTGCTTCTACAGAGGTGAGAGGGACAATGCATGACAAATTCAAATTATTTGATACTTTTTCCTAGAATATTTTGATTGTTTATCTGATTTTTAAATGATTCAACAAACACATTTAAGTTTAGAGCACTGCATCTGTAATGGGAGCTGCAGTGATGCTTTTATTTGAAGCTCCCAGATGATCTGAGGCCGAAGCCTGAGTTGGAGCAAACATTTGTATACCTCAATAAATGTAACCTTTTATGATAGAGTTATTACAAAAAAAGTAAAAAAAACGATTTTTTTCAATGGATTCAGATTTACTGTAATTTTGTGAGTTGATTGATTGTGTTTTCTTAACTGCTATCTTTAAGATTTTAGTCCTGGCCACATCCCAACTGGTGTTTTAGGATATAATACTACAAAGTTAATGATATTTCAAGAGTGTAAACATACTGAATGAAAACAGGGTTTGATATCATTAAAATTGTATTATTATAACTTTATAATCTGTAACTTTGCATTTCCTCAGACCGAGAAGCTCCAGCCCACATGCCGCTGTTCCCTCCCGCCTGTGACATGGTCACCAAAGCCCTGCCCCCAAGGCTGCTGGCCCCTCCCCCCGTGAGCGAGCTTGCGACCAAAGCCCCAAAAGACGACGTGAGGATGGAGCTGGAGAACTCGTCTCTATGGAAACAGTTCAGCTCGGTGGGCACAGAGATGATCATCACAAAGAAGGGCCGGTGAGAGAATACTGCGATACTGAATACTGCATGTGTACCACCACTGTGACCTTTGACCTCTGGCTTCACTCTCAAGCTCCTGCACCTTTGTTTTTATCCTCATGTCTTATTCTCCGACACTAACCAGACACTAGACAAACATAAACGTGTTTTTAATTTGTATCTTTCCTAGACGGATGTTTCCCGGCTTGAGGATGAAGCTGTCGGGCCTGAATCCATCCCTACGCTACATCCTCCTCCTGGACATCGTCCCACTGGACAACTCCCGCTACCGCTTCCAAGGTGGCGGCTGGCAGGCTGTCGGGGGGGGCAGAGGCGAGGCTACCAGACCGGGTGTTCATTCATCCGGACTCCCCCGCCACGGGCGCTCACTGGCAGGGCCGCACCATCTCCTTTCACTACTGCAAGCTCACCAACAACACACTGGACTCACAGGGACATGTAAGTTTACTGCAGACTCAGCACAAACACAGCGTAACAACCTTCACTTAGAACTTTGAGCAAATCTCTCTTCCTCTGTTTCCAGATCATCCTCCACTCGCTGCATCGCTACCAGCCCAGAGTTCATGTGATCGAAGCCAGAGACGTGCTGAGGTGGGGGGGGAGGGCAGCACTCCTTCGTTTTCCCCGAGACCCAGTTTCTCACGGTCACCGCCTACCAGAACAGCAAGGTACCAGAGCACGACCTTTACCCTGCATATTCACGATTAGGCCTAAACCTAGAATGGGTTAAAAGGGTGTGTACATCCATCAAGACCCAAATTGACCAAATATGGAATTTAATTTGGATCTGGTTTCTATGTGCTCAAGCAGCAGAGCCCTGATGAGTTTTTCTCAAAACTATAGCAGAATCTGTAAAATGCAAAGTTAAAGAAATCATTTCATTTTTATTGTTGCTTCCAGATCACAGAGCTGAAGATCAGAGCCAACCCCTTCGCAAAGGGCTTCAGAGAGGACGGCATGAACAGCAAAAAGTAAATACAGATACGGAAACACAAACACACAGACGGTTTGTCGCACAAATGATGTAATGAAAACTAAACTACTCTTTTTCTCCTCTGCAGACAAAGAGATGCAAGACAGAAGCGCAAAATATGCGACTTGACGGAAACTTTAGATATCGGTAAGTGCAGACTCACACAACACAAAGTCATTACTTTGACTAGTATGATTAATATCACTTTGACCTGACTGCTCCTGACACACCTCCTCCTCTGTCTCCCTCAGTAAACTGTGATCCATGCGACTCTGACGAGCTTTTGCCGCTCTCGACCTCCTCCACCACCGCCGCGGACCTGCAGGCCCTGGCTCTGGCCTCTCTGCCCCAGCTGGCTGACCCCTCCTGTAGGTACAGACCACGGGAGGCGTCCTATCAGGACACGCTGGTCCCAGAGCAGCCGCTGGACCTCGGCCAGGCGTTCATGGCCTCCCAGATGTCTGACATCGGCATCTCCATGGCCAATGGGATGCAGGAGGCACCGGGGAGGGATGTGACGAATAGTATAAATGAAAGGTGTGTGCGTTATATATATATATACGTTTATTGCTATTATTATTATTATTATTGATAAATATATCAAATTTACTGCATATCATTAAACGTTTACTTCTATTTCTCCTCCACAGATCACACGCTCTGGGTGAACCAGCTTACACCTCCAACTTCCCTCCTGCTCAGGCCAACTCCTCCTCGTTTCCCTTAACTTCTCTTTCTCACTCCTCCTCCTTCTCCGCCCTCCCCATCCCCGACCCCTTGACCACATCTGCTCCTCAGCCCTCCGTCCCGCCGTTCGACTATCCCTCAATCCTCTCCTCCTCACCTACGCTCCACTCCTCCTCCTCCTCCTCCCCCGTCTCCACCACTCCCTCCCTGCAGCAGACCACCTTCACCTTCCCCACTCCACCTCCTTCCAACTCCTCCTCCCCACAGCCGCTCCTCACCTCCTCCTCTCCCTCCGCCAACACCTACCACACCATCCCGGAGACGATCGGCCCCCACACACCCACAGACGCCTCCTTCCCTGCCTCATCTTCTGCGTGTCAGTCTGGCCTGCAGCACCAAATATCCTCCCATCCTGTGCTCACCCATCCCAGCCAGCCACTGCAGGGTGAAGGTATCCACAGTGGAAACAATTCACCCAGCGATGAAAGCCCAGCAGCATTTATTTATCCCAATATCCTGCCTACAAATCCTGATCCGGTTCCAATGGCTGCTCAGCCTCTCTTCAACTACAACCAACCCCCGGCTCCTCCTCTGCCGTGCCCCCTACCCTCCCACGGCGGTGCCACATCTTTTGCCTTCCCCTCCGTCCCCCATCACATGCAAAACCTCTCATTTTCGAATGTGTCACCCAGCCAGGCCCACCACGGCCTGCACCTCCAAAATCTGAGCCACCAAGCCCCAGGCCCCTCCCTCGCTGCGGCCTTCCCTCCCTCCTCCTTCTCGTATCCACCGTCCTCCCTCCCTCACCCTCCTTTCCAACCTTCCTCTTGCTTGGCTGTCTCCTCCTCCTTCCAGCAGTCCGCTCAACCCAGCTATCCTCAAAACTATCCCAACGCCCATGCGTCCGCCTGCACATCCTCGTACCCTTCGGTAGACATAGGCTGCCATGCCTCAGTTCAACCCCTCTGCCCCGTATCGCCCAGAGATGGTACTGCACCACCCGTCTCTTCTCCCTCAGCTGGATCCGTCTCTTCCCTCCTCCACTCCTCCTCCTGCGCTCTACCCACCCTTTCCGTCCTACCCCATGCGGCTGTGTCAGGACACTCACCCATCCCTCTCCATCCCTTTCAGGCATCTATACAGACAACACCAGCATGGCCATGTCCACCCCCAGGGGTCCTACCTGGACATGGGTGCAAGACCTGTGTTTTGAGACGCAGCAATGTTTATGTTGACAAAATGTTTTGGCCTTATAGCGCTTTTAGGGGTTTTAGCAATGTGTAGCATTAAAGTATGTGTGTGTGTATGTGTGCGTGTGTGAGAGAGAGAGCTGATGAATTGATCATAATCTGTAAATAGCTGTTGAAGATTTTCTTTTAAAATATCCATTCCACAGGGAAAAATAAAATTTGTTTCTTTGTCACTCTTTTGTCACTGAGTTCTTATTTATAATAATAATAATGTAACAAAGTAATTTGTTTTCATAAAACCTTTTAAAAAGTATAACACCTCCCCTTGGAAGAAGCTTAAAAGCTGCCACCTCACCTCAACTTAACTGAATAAACAATTGAGCAAATATAAGACGGATATCCCTCAAAACAACTGTATCTCTGAATGATTTCTGCTTTTTAAAATAGATTCTTACTCTGATTCATCGCTTCTCCTCTGAAACTGGCACCTGACGCTGCTTTATATCATTTACTCAATCCCCCCGTCAGGCCTAGATTTACCCACAGCTCAGGGGCATGTGTTATGTGTCCACTCCACCATTAAACAATCTTCAACTTAGCTAAGAGACCTATTTTTGAAGGATCACCGACCCAAGGAGGGGAAAAAGCAAAAACCCATACTGTCGTCAAGGCCTACATCACATCCTAAAATAATCCTGTCTCCACCTCTTTATCTCCAAAGATTAATGTCATGTGACACCCTTCCACAAATAAATCATAGCCTCCTTCTGCGATGGTGACAATACATTTTTTGTGGTATTCTAATGCTTTGGGGTCGGTTGGGTTCAAAGTGACACAGCACTTGTGGCTCGGTCCCCAGGGTCAATGTCATGTTTACACAATTTTGGCCAACAGTCACTCATTAACCTGCTAGTTGGGAAAAAGATGATGAATCTTACTAGTGCTCTTGAAAAACAAACGCCAACAGACGAAAGCAGGACGGTGAGCTCTGCTGATTTCTCTCTACTTTCTGTCTGATACATTGGATTATTCATTTGTATTACTCAAGCAACCTTCGGGTGGAGGGAACAGCTTCCTAAATTACACCAGAGGTAGATTTACACACACACTTCAAACCATCCAGACACTCGTGCTCTTCTCAGGATGATGATACGCCCTCCTCTGCGCCCCTCACTCCCTCTACTCCTGCCGCTGAGGGCGATGGGCACCACGGCCACCCGGACGGTGGCTGCCAGGCAGCACGACCTGCCCTCGGCCGCTCTGGCCTTCCAGGATCCAAGCGCCTTCAAGGTGAAGAGTTGGGGGGAGCTGCTGCGTGCTCTGGGGGTCTTCCACCTCTGCTCCATCCCAGTGCTGGTGAACAACTGTGGGAAGGTGAGACTACATCTGTCAGTCATCATGATGGATAGGTGCAAGAAAAGAGAGCTAGAGGAGTTTTGTCAAGGCTCTGAGGATTCCTTGTTGTGACATTTGTTGGCATCTGTAATGCCCAAAATAAAGCATCTTTGTCCTTTTCTTCTTCATCTTGTTATTCTCTCTTAGCTAATGTCCGCAGCACGCACCATCCTGGGGACAAGGGGCTTCTCCTTGCTGCTGCGACCCACCGTGTACGCTCAGTTTGTGGCCGGAGAGAGTGAGACAGAGATCTCTCAGTCCATGGAGAAGATGAAGCTGCTGGGACTGAGGCCCATGCTGGCCGTGCCCATCGAGGAGGATCTCGGAGAAAGCACCGGGTTCGACTCATTTTCATATCTTAAACTGAGACACTTCAGAAAAGTGCTGATAAAACCAGTGGTTAAAAACCTGGAGGCTGATGACGGGTGTTTTCTCTACAGGTTCATCTGCATTGAACCTTCAATTTACTTTTGTTGATATCGAGTTAGGATGTGTGCTTGCCGGTCAAACTTAAATTGATTAAAATCTTATTTCAGATGAATCAATAAGTGAAACCAGGCTATGAGGGAATAACAAATAGATTCTCGGCCAGTTCCCAGTAAAGAAACACTGTGGTCTGGTGTTTGCCTGCTTTTTAGTGTTGTCACATATTAACATGGTGTATCATAGCTCCACTGGCAACACACACAGACACACACAGACACACGTGTGATCTGCTTTCTCACCTCCAGGGAGAAGAGATATGACGACAACATGGAGGCCATGCTGGATTGTGTGAGGATGTCACACAGCAACACCTGGAGCCGAGACCCAATGATGCAGCTGAAGATGACAGCTCTGCTCAGCCCGGATCTGTGTGTAAGGCTCTGTGTCACACCTCATCAACACTCGTCACCTTTTTAACTCCCTCTCCAGTTTTAATTGAACTGTAACAATTTTTTTGCAGGATTTCTTTATGCAAGAAAAGTGAAAAAAACATTTTAATGTCCATTTTCAGTATATTAGATTTTTATGTCGTATAAATGACATTTCTTTATAACCCTCCACACATCTGAGCCAAACAGAACCTGAATGTAATCCAATGCGTGGGAAAAAAAGATAAAAACACACGTTTCAGTTCAAGGCTGTTGCTCTCGAACGCCCCCTCAGCAGTGATGACGAGTGTCTGATCCCTTGTTACAGTGTAGACGTGTGTGTTTACTGACTGTGATGAATCTGTGCTTGTATCAAGGTGAAACTCACAACCCTCATCGCACAACAACCGTATGACCTGAGTCTGGTTGTGAGGGCCATGGATGGCGAGGTATGTGTATACACAAAGACACACACACCCACGCACACCCACGCACATGCATATATTAAGTATTGTGATGGTGATCCCCTTGTCAGCCAATCAGCTTCCCTGGGTTGGATGAAAGTGAAGTCGCCCACTTCCTGTGTGGTCTGCGGAGACTCAACAAAATAGCTGAGGTACAGTTGTGAAGGATCATGGCAAATTAGTTTTGATATCATCACATTTTAAAAGAAAAATTATGTATTTTTATTATTTTTTGCATCTGTTGTGTCTGTTGCTGTCTCAGGAGAGTGTCAACAAAGTCCGAGTCCTGGTGGATGCTGAGTACACCTACATGAACCCCGCCCTCTCTCTTGTCACCATGGCGATGATGAAGAAGTTTAACAAAGACGGCGCCTGGATCTGGAACACGTATCAGTGTTATCTGAAGGCAAATCTATTTATCTGTCACTTTGTATAAATATATCTAAATTGAATTTTAACATTACTTATTATGGTATTTTCCTGAAGAGGAGACATCACCACGTACTCCCTCTCTCTGTTGTGTCCTCCAGGAGTCCAGGTCCCTCCTGTTAGAAGCTCTGTCCCTGTCCCAGAGCGAGGGCTTCTGTCTGGGGGTCAAGCTGGTGAGAGGAGCCTACATGGACAAGGAGAGGAAACTGGCAGAGGAAGAAGGTCGACAGGACCCAGTCCATCAGTGCTGGGAGGACACCAATGACAGGTGGGTGGGTGGGTGGGGGGTGCATTACTGTGCATAAAACCAAAACTAAATGAATCCTCTGCATTAAAGGTTCATTGTGTGGGAGTTAGTGACATCTAGTGGTGAGGTTGTCCGGTGCGCCTTCAGTCGTCATAAAAACTCAAAAGGTGTTTAAGTTTGTCTAGTTTGGGCTACCATAAAAAAAACATGCCTGCCTCCATAGAGAGGACCCACTCCTGATTTAAATATAAAGTATTTACATATAAAGGGTCCATTATAGGGTAAAGAAAAAAATGACCTTTTTGAATTATTTCTAACAGTGAACTTGACCCGTCCACATTTCATCTGTTGTGTGTGTGCAGTTATAACGGCTCGCTGGAGGTCATGCTGAAAGCCATATCCCAGAAACCCGAGCGCCACAGGATCATCGTCGCCACCCACAACGAGGAGTCCGTGAGACGAGCCGCCCAACGGTCAGAACACGTTATATAACAAAGTGTGGGCTACATACAAATCCAGGAAACTTAATACCACTGCCAAAGACATCAACCGTACCATAACTACCATAATGAACATGGACGACATGACTGCTCCCATAAAAATGAAGCCAAAGCATCTTGAAAGCCCCCTGGTGGCTGGCTGTAGTGTCTCAGGCCCTGTGCTGTGTTCCACCATCTTGTGTGATAATGTAATTGTTTGTATCGTCTTCAGGATGGAAGAGTTGGAGATAAACAAAGGTGGAGGTTCAGTGTGTTTCGGCCAGCTGCTGGGAATGTGTGACCACGTCTCCCTCACACTCGGTGGGCTGCTGAATATTTATATGATCTGTATAAAGTATATGTGCTTGTTCCACAGGAAAATACATTGTTTACTCATGCCCTGGTTAACAGTCCTACATTGATAAACATGTTCACGTCTCATATCTGTCTCTCCTCTTCCCTCCAGCTAAGGAGGGTTATGCCATATACAAGTCAGTGCCATACGGCTCAGTGGACGACACACTGCCCTACCTGGTGCGTCGGGCTCAGGAGAATCGCACTGTGCTGCAGGGAATCCGCAAAGAGAGGGACCTACTGAGGCAAGAGGTGTGGAGGAGGCTGCGTCGGAGCCATGTTAAATAGGTTTGAAAGCTGTGAGGGGAAGGCTAATGTAGATCTGATCTAAATTACAAAGCATTCACTCATTCTTTGACAGCGCAGCAGTAAATATGATTAAATTTTTTATAAAGACAAATCACCTAAACTGCTTTGGTTGAGAGGTGAAAGGGTTGGTGTGGACTTTTATTTTAAAATATAATACTGATAAAAGGTTTCAACTGGTTTTCAGAGGACTAAACTTCTTAGCTAATTAGTAACCAGAGAACATGACTGTTCAGACAGTGACTGTCTCGCTGGCTCTGGCTCATCTGACTTAGGAAACATTATTTGGAAATGTTGATATTTAACAAGGAGTAATGTGAAGAAAATAAACACTGGAAGGTCGGGCTGGATGTATACTGTACAAGTTACAGGGATTCAAAGTATTTTAGCTTTTATAACTGATGATGAATCAACTTCTCTGATGCAGAAAAAAAAAGTTTAGACACTTTGTTAAAGCCTGATGAATAAAATGTTCACTAACACTCATGGGAAATATTTCGGTGTCATCTATTTGATAGAAGCTGTTTTTATAGCAGAGTGAACACATGAAAAGTCTGGAACAGTTCAACAAGTCAACTGATGAATAAAACATCCATTTGTCACTTTGTTGTAAACTCTTTTGTCTGCTCGAGGATCCTGTCTATCAACGATTGGTTTTCTAATGATGTGATTGGTCAGTAGTTGGGCTGTAGACACGTTTTGATGCATAACCATAAGAAGTGAACCACCATCGTAAAAATAACAATACAGACTGAAACCTGAAGTTAAATTGTTCTCTATGCCAAAAAAAAGAAAACTCAGAAATCACTGTTTATTATTGTTTATTTGATAAGTATGACAAGTATGAATCAACACTACTTGAAGTATCTTTCACCTGACTCAACTGCCACAAACCAGCCTGCCTGCACTGCCTTTCTTTTAGCAATAATCTTAAAAAACTTTATCCAAAGAAGTAGAGATGGCAGAACTGGAAAAAAAGATGAATCACTATGTTATGTTATGGAATGAAAACTAATTCAGGTGGTGGGGCTGAAATCCTCACGTTCAAAGCTCAGTAGTTGCTTTGGTTCTGGTAGTTGTCCCGGTTCTGGTAGTTGTCTCGGTTCTGGTAGTTGCCTTGGTTCTGGTAGTTGTCTCGGTTCTGGTGGTTGTCTCGGTTATGGTGGTTGTCTCGGTTATGGTAGTTGTCTCGGTTATGGTAGTTGTCCCGGTTGTGACCCTGGTTTCTGTAGCCGCCGCCGCCACCACCGTAGCCGCCGCCACCACCGTAGCCGCCGCCGCCACCGCCGTAGCCGCCACCCCCACCGCCCCCACGGTAGTTCGACTTATTCCCATGGTATGAACCTCGGTGATCTGTGAACGTACACAGATGAAAACATGGTTATCTACCAGCAAAACACACTGCCGCATTTAATCCATTATACAAAGTTAATATCTTTATCGATTGTTTTTGAAGTTTACCCACACTTTGAAATGAAACAGTTCAAACTGCTTTTTTCTAAACCTGGCAGTTATTTACAAGTGTTTTACTGATTCCATGCTTATTGCTCCTTCAACTGAGTCAGCGATACAGTTGAAGGAGCAATAACTAACGAACAGATGTGCATACTCAGCCACGTACCTCCTCCTCCTCCGCCTCCTCCTCTCTGATAGGACTTGTTCTGTTGGTAGCCACCTTTCTGATCTGTAAAAGCAAAGAACATCCAGGCGACATTTTAATAAGGAGCCACTAATCAGTAATATCAAGGGGATATTTGTCAAACACGGTGGATGTAACAACGTGCAAACACATCTAGCAGACGGAGAGTTGTCTGAACTCACCTCTGTTGAAGTAGCCTCCGTAGACGCCCTGTTTCAGATCAAAGACGCGCTCGTTGTTCTCCACCAGGCTGCCCAGTTTCTCAGCCAGCTGCAGAGCCATGTTCTGCAGGGAGGTGGGCTCTGTGCGGTGCATCACCACCGTCTGGGTGGGCTGGTCGAGCGACGCCTGTAGGAAGGAACAAAACATTTGGACCCTTAATTACAATGGAACATGTATATTTTTTGTACTTGCAAGTATGCAGCAGAAGTTTCAATGAAGATATTCAGTCCCATCTATTCCAATTCAAATTCAGCACGGTGGCTGTGACATTTACCATCAGCTCCTCGTTGATGATCATCTTGCTGATGATGCTGTGGACTGTGGGTATCTCCAGCTCAAACATCTCAGACAGTGTCTGCATGCTGAGAGGACAGATTGAAAACAGGTGTTATCTTCTTCATCAAGTAAGAACATTTCAGATAAGATGGAGGTTAAGCTTTGTTGTTTTGTTATTTGCATTCACATTAGGAGAAAGAGCAACACCTGACAGAGCAGCTTCTGGTCTAAGAGGATACAGAATAAAGCTCAGAGCTCTGTATCAATGTCTGACACTAGCACAGGACACACATCTTGTGTTTACCTGATGGAGTCGTACACACTGCTGTATGTGAACAGGTAAGTCCTCAGGGACTCCTCCTGGATTTTCCTGTAAAATGTATTAAAATAAATGTATGAATGTCAGAACAATGAGTTTTTAACAGTTTTGAGTCAACAATGACACATCAGCTACCAGAAGTAACAGGGAGTATTAACACACAGGAAGAGAGAACATGCTATTTAATAAGATTGATGTATATACACACTTGAAAATAACTTCGGAGATGTATGATCATAATAGTTTCTCAAACCTGACAAGCATCTTGCGGACATGCTGAGTTTCAGGAAACAGGTCCCACACTTTACTGTTCATCTTCTCATTGATGATGAATGAGTGGCAGGTTCGCCAGTCTCCCATCTTCATGGCTTTGCTGGCGGCCACCACGTGCTCCCTCATGCTCTCTGGGGGCCCTGGAGACAAAGAGAGATGCATTGATCCTCTCTGGTTTCTCTGTGGATCTAACTGATGTAGAGGATTGTGAGGAGACATGATGCTTACCCAGCAGCGGCTGCCTCTCTCCCACCCTAAGCTGGTGGTGGAACTGCTTGCTGATCATCCTGCGGCGGGCGTCAAATTCATGGGCAGCCATGTATGGAATCTCCAACAGCATGGCTGACACCAGGTACACACACTCCAGCAGCTCCAGGTTAATGTGCATGTGGAACGGCACCTGTTAAAGCAAAGTAATAACAATCAGGTTCTGTGGAATCACATGTGAAGCCTGATCTTTAAGTATTTCCAATGTCGGTACAAATCTACTTTATCTCAAGTAAGATCATTGCATGTGGTAACTTCAATGAGATGTTCATTGATCTGCTCGTGCTGGACCTACTTGTCTCCTCTTTTCGATCTTCTCCTGCTCAGCGTTCCTCTCCTGCATGTTCCTCATGAGCAGACCCTGACCCAGGAGCTCCTTGGCACGGCCAGAGGACTGGATATCCAGCAGGGCATTGTGGGCATCTTTAATCATGCCCTGTCTGAAAGCACAGATGCCCAGTTGGACCATGGTTCTGTTGTACAGGATCTAGGACAAAAGAAAACCAACCATCATTTTTAACCTCTGGCATTCACACTTGCAAGTCTGCTCGTGTAGCGTTTCTGTGTCTGCCTGCCTACCTGCACGGGCGGGTCAGCGTGCTGGATGTTGTCCTGCAGGTGGCTCATCAGCATCAGGTCGCGGGCCTGGTACCAGCGAGAATGCAGAGCGTGATGATAGATGTGGCAGAGGATAGCACAGGTACGGATACGGTCGGTGCGATCCTTGGCATAGATGAACTTGCAGAGACGGTCCATGATCACAGCGCTGTCCTCCCCCTCGCACTCCTCCTGGTCCTGCTCAGACTACACAGACAGAGACATGTTACACTTACTAATGAACTTCGTTAACATATGAACACAGTCGCATACAGTAACCAGGTTCTTTCTTGCCAAATTCACTTCTGGGCTTTTCTTACCTTGGTCTCCCCCTGGAGGGCCAGGCTGCGTCGGTGAGCCTTGTAGTCAAACTTGTAGTAGGTGTGCATTATCCTGCGCAGGTAGACGCGGCAGATCTCTTCAGGGGTGCCCTTGGTCTCCAAATAGTTGAGCAGTCGGTCAATGACGGCACAAACTCCTCCTTCGTCTTTCAGATTGTCAACATATTCTGGAAAAGAGCGGCAAACACAACATTGGAATGGACCAGGCAGAGATGTTGGATAACTATTCAGTTTCTAGCTACGCAGATCAGGGATTCTATCAAAATGATTTCCCAATAATCAATGTTTACTTTCCCTTCTAATATCACAATACTTGCATTCAAATTATTCGAGTGTATTATTACAGTATAAACTCACCTTGTGAGTGGGGATCAGTGTTCTGCATGATCTTGGTGAACTCTTCATCCATCCTCTCCACCAGAGTTAACACACATCCACGCACCCTGAATGGCTGAAAAAACACACAATGAAGAGGTTCATATTTATGTTTTGGAACACCATCCTTGATCTGGGCTTATGAGACACATCCACACGTTGTGCAGAAGGTTACAAACTTTACCAATCTAAATAAATATTGTTGGTTTAATGTTGTGGCTGACGTGTAAGTCCATGAAAAGTACAATTTACTTATGAAGCCTCCATAAATAACATTGGTCTAATCGCCAACTAGAACAAACAGCAACCTCAAAACATCTCACATATATCTAATGAAAAGGGAAAATAAGCAGAAAAGACTAGATACCTGATCAGAGACGGCCAGACTCTCGCTGTCCTCTGCAATGTTCTCCCCGATGAAGATGTTGTTGCTCTCCTCAAAGAGGATGTCCAGCAGCTCGTTGATACACTCCAGGCACTTCTTCCACATATCGGCCTAAAGGTAACCAAGACGGATTCACATTCATCCACCAGGATTCCAGGCTGGATTTTTTAAATACCATTTTTTTTTAAACTGTCAACTGCACTTAAGCTCACGTTTCAACATTAACATTCAACAGTTACAATAATATACAATAGGCAAATATAGAAATATACACACTGGGTCTTTCTGTTGTTCCGTGCAAGTCTTTTAGATATTTTTTTAATCTCCCCCCTGGTTTGTAGTTTTAGAAAAACCACCTCTCCTACCTTCATGAAGGCTGCCAAGTTGGGGTTGTAGTCGTACAGGGAGGCGATGATGTTCAACTTAATCTTGACCAGGATACCCTGACCCAAGTTGTTCTCAGCAGAGATGGCAGCCAGTAGATGGAGAAGTTCGATCTGGGCAGCCCTGTCACATGGAGAATTGATCATTTAATTAGTAGTGATGACTTTAATTGTTGGAGTCACACATCACTATGTCTTGTAACAACAAACAAGTTACGCATTTGTGATGACAAAAATAAGTGTTTGCAACTCTTGTGTGTTGATTTTACTAAATTAGTTTAATTATGAATGACGTTAAGTTATTTTTACTAGGCTGTTACCTGTCAGTTCCCTTTTTGCCTCTTGCTTGCAGGATCTCATGCAGCTTCTTCACCACCACTACTGTGTTGATCTCAGTGCCTTTGGCAAACATCTTGGGCTTCTCCTGAAGCATTGATGAAACCACATAACATTAATAGACAATTATTTATCTATACATATTATTTGGTTGTTTATCGTGACTGTTTTTATCTAAATATGAATGAATGAAAGAAAGACAACGAATTTGATTTCTCAAAATGACATTTGTTTTATCTTTACCATTGGTGCGCCGCCCTTGACCTTCTCCCAGCCTCCTTCGACCTCCTCTCCTCCCTCCTCCTCAGCCTCCTCCTCTAGCCGCTCCTTCTTCTTGGGCTTCTTCTTCTTACCAAGCTTCTTTTCGCTGGACTTCTCAGAATCGTGGGCCCTGAGGACAGACACACAGAAAGTGAGGTTTTTAAGCTTGCAAGATACTACAGTTGGGGAAGCATGTTCTTACAGTGATTCAGTTTTCAAAATGTGAAAGACTATGCAACTGAGAAACATTCAGTGCTCTATGCTTGATCCTTTCTTTTTCTGATGTGACATTAAAAGGATGTGCAAATGGAGACTCACTTCTTGAGGAAGACCACAGCCAGGGAAGCACCTTTTCCCTCCCCGTCGTCAGAGCTATCGCTTCCACTGTCAACAGTATCTGAGCCCCAGTCTTCCGGATCATCATCATCACTGGAAGACGACTCATCCTGTCAGGGCAAAACTCATTAGATTAGGTATTCCCCACACACAGGAGTTCTCTAACACAACAATAAATGTCTTTTGCACTAGATTTGTCATCGTCAGCAGATTATTATGTGGCCTCTTACCCCAGATCCCTTCTCAGTCTTGAGGAACGCGCTGGCGTCTGGAATAGGCTCAGGCTTTTTCTTCAAGAAGGCGTCGGCTGTTACTTCATCGCCGTCATCTGCGTCACTGTCAGAAGAGGAACCTTGAGGAACAAAAAATATGATTATTATACACAATAGTGTAATTAATCAGGATTAACAGTGAAAGGTTTCATATCTATTCTAAAGGTTTGTATTTTGTTTAATAGTGGTGCACTTGTAGAGAGATCGTCAGATTTAACAAAAAAACAACATATCAATAGCAGGTTTACCAGAATCCTCTGGCTCCTTCTCCTCCTCTTCATCTGCAGACTCCTGTGGGTTCTAAAAGACAAAGGGAATTTTATTTTACCTTGAGAACGTAATGTGCTCTTTTGCAGCATCGCCCTGTACACAGTACAACCACAGAATTTGATTTGAAGCATTAAACCAATGAGGAAAAGTTTCCTAATTTACCTCCTTGTATGCAGCAACTTCTGTTTCGTATTCTCTGTTGTACTTGCGGATCTTCTGACGCAGAGTACTGAGGGCCTTGGCGTTGTTCTTGTTCATCTTCTTCTTGCCCTCTTTGTCCTCCCAAAGCTGGACAGAATATAATGTTCATTATTTAAATAGTACAGCAAAAGCGGAGACTGTGACCTCAAACATGCCAGAGGGCATTAACTAAGATTAATACACATGAACTTCAAATTCTGTATTTAAAGATTTGTGGTTTAACTCTTGGGTACTGACCTGGTTCACATAGTCCTCCAGGTCGGCAAGAAGACGAATGTAGAAAGGAGGAACTCCTTCTTTGTCCACTATGTTCTTGCTTTTGAGGAACGCTCGACATAACTGCTCAAATTCCTCCAGACATTTGGCCATGTCACGGATCTTCATGGCATTGCGGATGGTCTTGATGAGGTTGGTCAACTCCTCAAATCTTAAGATTTAAAAATGAAAGCATTTAAAACGAAAATCTATAAGAAGATCTATACACTGTTAAAAAAAAAGAAAGACCAACCTTTTGTCCTTGGCGCTGCGCACCACTCTCTTGGTGTCCTCCTCATCATCACTAAGAAGCAACGACCTGTGAACAACATGCAGCTGTGTGAGACAAATGCTACAAGTATAATTTGATATCTAGTGATGGAATTCAAATGAAAGTTGTACTGACTGCTTGAAAGTTGTTCCGGGTGCTTTAGGGGTGATCTCCTCGCCAGACGAGGACTCCTCTGACTCACTGTCAGACCCGGTGGCGAAGAAACGAGACATGGTTGAAGGTCGATGTCAATCTGTGAAGACAAAATTACAGAATTACAGAGGGTTTCCAGAACATTTGACCCTTTTCACCTCCGCTAAGGATTGTATTGTCTGCGTTTGCTCGTTTGTCTGTTGATCAGCACCATTACACAATTACTACTGGATGGATTACCATGAAACTTGGTGGAAGGATGTGTGATGGATCTCCGAATAACCTGTTACATTTTGATTGGGAACCTATTCCCAGGAAACAATGGATGAGAAAACCAGGCCCGTTGATGGGACTGATATATACACGAGTATTTTCCATCTGATGATTGGATTTAAGAAAAATGTGTGCCTTAGTGTGTGTGTGTGTGCTTAGCGTTAAAACTGTTGATTCCTTTGGATTGTAAGAAGTGAATGAAATCTCTATGTATACCTGTCATGGCTGCATCAGTAAAAGGGACCTGTTAATTTAAAACACCTTCTAGAAAGGCAGGTGGATTTCATCTTCCCATTTATACAAACACTGTTAGACACCATTGCTTATGCTAACACACATTATAGAACATATGGAAGGGAGAACTACGTAGCTAGCAAGTAACACGTTCCTGTTTGTGTATTTTTTACTGTGCGATCTGAGTTTGCACTTTACAGACTTTCAGAGCTGATGTTAACGTTCTAAAAACGTCAATTCCGTGTTTTTTTTAGAACTTCCGGTGAAATGTACCGGTAAAGTTAGCATCCCTCGGCGGTCCTTGCTAACGCTACCCGCCACTAAGCTAGCATTACCTTTGACAGATGGACCAGCTAAACGATGACGTTATATACCTGAGCTCCAAACTACAGCTGCGTTATTTACAAACGACGGTTTAACAAAAAAAACGTAACGTAAAAAAAAGGGCACATCAGCCTCTTAGCTAACAAGCTAACACAGAAGTTGCATCAGATAAATCAACGCGCACACGTTTCTGCTAAGCTAAGCTAACGCTAGGCTCGCACCGGGCCTCCCCGCATGTGCAGCCGGCAAATACGCTCCTCTAACGCGGATAATCGGCGCATAGTTCGGTCAGACGCAGAGTCGGACTCACCAAGGGCGGGTGAAAGTTGTCCTAAGGTGTTTCTGTCCACTCGGGGTCGATGATAAATCCAGTTTTGCTGCGCGACGGCCACAGATACGAGCGTGAGACAGACGGGCTGAGGACTCGGAAGGACTCGGAAAGGAAGTTCACCGCAGATCTACAAATAATAGGGATGGTGTTCACAGCTGATGTACAGGCTGCCGGACCACACTGCCACCAAGCGGCGGATCACGTGTACAACCAGAGGGTAGCGCCTCATATTGTTTATAGAGGTCAAAACAATAACCAGGATACACCTGTGCAAATTTGAGCATGTTAAAGACCTCAAAAAGCCAATTAATTTGCCTGAAAAATAATAATAATCCTTACAATTTCAATGTCTGTCAGTGCTCAGGCCCTAATAATATTAATAACTTTAGACATTTAAATGTTTCACCACCATGTTTATTTCAAATGCCTCACAAGGCCACACAGCCTTTCACACATTAAACTGCATATTAGAGAGTTTGAACACAAACAGTACAAACACCATCTTCATTTCAGAATGGTCCATTAGTTCACTTTAATATTCACTCTGGCAGTGGAAAGTTTCCCATTCACCAAAAATAAAGCTTTCTCACATCTTCCCGTTATTATATTATTTAAGGATAGGTGACACATAATGAAGAGCATTCAAATATTCTGGCTGAATATGTTATTGCATCCATGTCAGTAGTGTAGTTATATTCTGTGCACAAACATCAGACCACACCTCAGTCGTGCAGTGACTGGTCAACCAAAGTCACTATTCTACACTGAGGATCTTTATTATACAACACTGTCAAGTAAAATACATTTTAGTATTTTTATTATATTTAGTACATTTATTGATTAGAATATACATTTACAGTGAAACCATAACTTTACCATTTTTTAAATAACAACAGATGTGGTATTAAAAGTTCACAGTGGGATTTCATTGGCACATTCAGCATTCTTCTCCCTGTTGACTGTACTTCAGCAGCTCTGGAAAAGACAGAGAAATTAAAAACATGCAGAATTAAAACTTTTAAAACTCAGCAAATGTTCAATTAACTTTTGGGTAAAGCCACTCATGTGAAAATGCGCAAAACTATTTGATCCCTGGTGCGACGAATAAATACTCACCTGAAGGACCGTGACTTATATTTCTTTCATTTCATAACATCAAACATTATGTCTACTTAATTATTTTTGAAGAATTATTAGAGATGAAAAATAGTGGCATGTGTCATACCTTCTTTCAGTCTCTTAATTTCAGCTGATTGTGTTTTGAGCTGCTCTTCCAGCACGACACATTTGGCACAACCTGCAACACAATGTGAATCATTACTGTGGACGAGGTCTCGGTGAAACAAGCATTTATTTCCTCTTTAAATATCGTTTTAGTTTAGTAACATTGGTTTCCTCATTTATACATTCTCGGTTACTCTCACTTCCTCCAGCGAACACTGTTACTATCCAGAGACACCAGTTTGAGCTCTATTTCAACTACCTGTGTAACTTCTTTACTGATGAAAATAGACATTTTGCAGCATTATAAAACAAACCAGTTTAAGAAGTGGCCACAGATCAGTCTTCTTTATCGATGGATCGTGACCTTTGTGATAGCTCGTGAAATATACACAGACTAGGTTTAACAGAAATTGTCATCTACATAAAAACATGGATGTGCATTAAACACAGACACCCAACTCCAAAGGTCTTATTATGCAGATGCTGTGTAAACACTTCCCTTCCTGCAGTCCCAGCTTACCATGTCCTTGTGGTTTAGCTGGCAGAGATCTATGGTGGTTTACAGGTGGTCTCTGGTTTCTGCTTCTGCTGGCTGCGTTGCAAGATGTCATGTTTTCTGCAGCAGCAGCACTGACGGGCACTGCAGCGTCTGAAAGGCACGTAGCACGCTAAGTAAGTAGCTCAAAAAAAGTCAAGAGTTCTGCATAACAGAACAACGTGACATTTTTCCAACCGACCGTCTCTTTGGGCTTTAGCTGGTACCACTCTCTGGTTGCAGCTGGTTCCAAGCCGTTTTGGGTTTTTGAATCCGTTCCCAGCATCAGAGGCAGTTGAGGTCTCAGATGCACTGGATGATGGTACAGGCCCTGTCTGAGAGGAGGAGAAAGATGAGCTCAGATATGATTTTTTAACACTATCACAATAACAGCTGAGTTGTTTAAGTCATGGGGTTGGATCCAACAATGGGTCCTAACAACAAAAGTCCTACAAATAAAGATCGGTTGTATTGTACGTACAGCACGTTAGTATCTACCTGTTTTCTTCCTCTTTGCTGTTTGCAAAGGTTCACCTCTGATTAATGTGTGCTTCTTTGGTTGTGTAAACTTTGTCCCTGGGTGTGCAGCTGAAAAAGAAAAAAGAAAGTATATCACAAGATAGTTTTTGACACTACTCCAGGTCCTTAGTCCTCAATGATTGCAATATTACAAACCAAAAATGTAAAGGTAAAGCAATTCCACCCTGTACTGATATAATCATGCACATATACTTTCCTATTTATAACTGACCAATATGATCAAAGCCTACAGTCTGCCCACGGTAGTATTACCTGCAGGCCCTAGGTTACTTTTAGCTGAAGGAGGCCTGAGCCCTGGGGCAGATCTCTGGATGCCCGATGGAATGCTGCTCATCTGTGGTTTCGGCAGGCCAGTGTTGGGCTGCTTGGATGCTGACATCAGCAGAGGGAAGATGGAGAGAGATGTAAATAATGTGCCTCCACACACTTCTCATACAGAAGCCATTGCACTGTATATACACAACACCAAAACTGAAGTTAAGCAGAATGAAACAAAACAAATATTTTTATTTTTTTTACACCAGTGCCTACAATCCGATGTTTTCGACCAAGCCCATTCTAAAAAGACGACTACATACTGCTTACCAGTTGTTGTAGCTCGGAAGTTGTAGGAGCTTGAAATCCCTGTGATCTTTAACAGAAGATGTCAACAAGAGATGATCATCAACACAAGCAGGCAACACTTGTTCTCTGGTCTCAATCATAAAAATAGTGAATTTAACAGACGATACTGACAAAAACCAAAAGAGTTCATTTGATATATTCCTTTAAACAGAAATGCCATCAATCATTTGTACAAAAAAGACTTATCATTCCATCCCTACCCCCTGTGCTGAAGGTGCAGGGTGTTTCACGGCTTCAGTCTGGGTCCTCTGTCTCGTCATGGGCAGTCTTGAAGTTGCCGGCTCACATCTTCCTGGAAGTGCGGAGGTTGGATGGTATTTCAAAAGCTGTGAGGCAGCTTTCAAAGGAGGCAGGTGGGATCTCGCTGGCGGTTGCATCAGGGTTTTTCGGTCTGTGATTAAATTTGATGGAACTTCTGGTGGTGGCGGCTGAACGACCGGCTTACCAGGTCCGTCCCCATACAGCCTCTTCTGTGCCGCGATGGCCTTGCCCATGTCGTGTTCAGAGCTGAAGTGGAAAACTTTACAGTTGGTCATCGGCGTTGAGGTTACCAACGAGTCTACCTTCAAATCTAAAGTGTCATCCAAATTGAAGGTGTGTGCTTGGATGTTCTCCGTATCCGTGCCTTGATGGCCCAAACTTTCGGAAAGACCGTCCGGCACACATTGTGAATGATCCTTTGTCTCACGTCTACTCGCTGCCGGAGCTACAGCTGGAGTAGCTTCAAATGTCCTCTCGGGTGTGTCAGCCATCTTGACATCTGGGTCTACACTAGCTGTCCCGTTTAGTTTTGATACCTCAGGAGTGTGGACATCAGAGGTGTTGTCTTTAAAGTCAATGGTCGGATTACAGACTTTTGAAGGAGAGGGTTTGTCCAAGGTGTTCTGGGGACTGTCGCTCGAGCTGGTTTCTGATATTGTTATCGTGCCGTTCGGTTTACAAGGTCTACTATCAAAAGTGTTGTTCTGGAGACAAAAGGTCGCTGCACCGGTTTCCCCCAAAGCGCTGGTGCCACAGGATTTCTGAAGAGAATGAATATCAAAAGTTCCATTCTGCACGTCACCCGACTCACCTGGATTAGCAGCTGAACTATTCTGATTCGTATCAGGGGATGTTTCAGTGGCGTTCTGAACGTCAGCACTAACCTGATCTGCAGCTACACCTTCTGTTTTGGGACTGTTTACATTAAATGGTGGAAGATCCAGAGTCTTGTTCTGAGGGCAGGATGTTTGATCAGTGGTATTTAAATTAGTGGAGGCACTCAGATCGGAGCTCGTTTGCGGCTCTTTGCCCGTTGACTCAGTATCACGGCTGGTTAGCAGCTCTTCCTCGTTAGCCTCCACAGCGATAGAAGTTTCCACGGGTTTGACATAAATCTCAATGGTGAGATTTTTTAAACTGGTGTTACTCTGCACATCCGAGGTAGCGAGATGTGACGCAGCACTCTGAACCGACATGTCGCTGGAGGAGCTCATGTCGCGAGTCACATTAGAAGGAAGGATCTCGCGTGTGTCCTCAGCTGATGTTTGACTCTTCATGCTTTGTCCACTGAGCTCTAAGGAGGAGTTGTTTTCTAAAACACTACCCACAGAAATATCCCGAGTTGCCTCCAAAGAAGATTTCCCGTTTTCCTGCACAGACTTCGATTGTTCGCTAAATGAGCTTGTGGTGTTGGTGACACCGCCAGTAAGAGTACTTGACAGTTCTTCACTTTTCATCATGTCTGGTCCATCAGGCTCTGCCACAATCAATCCACTGAGCTCTGATGAAACCCTGCTGGGTTTCACAGCATCCACTGGGGGAACATCCTGTGTATCATCCATATGGGATATGTCTGCTCCCGGTGAGAGCTCTGAATCACGAGTCACTTCGAGGAGAGTAATTTCTGGGAAATATCTGTCATCCATCCAGCGCTCACGCTGACTCCTCCTGTCAGGGGTGTCCACCATCTTAGCATTCTGATCTGTACCAGCTGTTGTGCCATTATGTTTTGACAGTTTAGGCGGCGGGATGTCAGAAGTGTTTCCTTCATTGCTAGTTATTTGCATTGTGGAATCACACGTACAATCAAGGAGAGTAATTTCAGGCAGGCATTCATCCTGCAGCCAGTACACAGGAGAATCCTTATCGCCTAATGCTCGACCAGAATGGCTACTAGAGGGATTTGAGTTGGGATGTTGGCTCCACCCTCCAGTTGATTTTTTACAACTTGCCGCGGTAACACCAAATGGAAAGACAGGAACACCGGGGTGGGGACTGTTCCCACATTGCAAAGGCTCTGGAGATGGAGATTTGTTTCCAATGTTTAAGTATTTTAAAATGGGTGTTAGAGCAGACTGAAGGCCAGACAGCCGTGACTTTGCCTTGGCTCCACCACTGACGCTTCCTGGGGCTGGGGTTGAAAAGGTGCAGTTCTCAGAGAGAGGCTTATTTTCTCCACCTGGATCTGCTGAGGAATATCCAGCCAAGTCTCCTTGGACCTGGAGCTTTGAGGTCTCAGCTGCAGCGGTGCCTCCGGGTGGAATATTTTCACGAAATTCATCAGCTTCGGCATTTTCCAGAATAGATGAGGTTTGCAGCGTCGACTCATCGGCCATGATGGCAAACCTCTAGTCTTCTTTCACAGGAGGAAAACGTTTTCTCAGGTGTCTTCTCAGATGCTCTGTTACTGCAGCCTGTGGATCAAAAGATAACATCTTTCATTATTGTCTTTATATTACCATCCTAGTCTCCAGTATGAATCTAGGGAGCCTGCATTCCATCTTAGATCAGCTGATTGTGTGCGTGTCATTCCTAGTTACTGCTTTTAAAACATTTTTTTTTCTGGGTGAATGTTAATTTATTGTTTTTATTTATTGATGTTTTGTTGTGAAATACCTTTAAACTTGCCAAGAAAAGTTATATTAGTGTTGTTATAATTATTATTTTTAAAAGGCAGATCTGACAGGCTTTTGTTTTGTTGCTATTGATGAAAATCATATCTTCATCTACGTTTTGCAGGTTATTTAACGATGACAGCACCTGATGACGGACGCTGTGAACTGGACCTTATGTTATGTCAATGCTGTTATATTCACTTTAATTAGGTCAAAACATAAAAGTTCAGCTAACTTCCATAACTCCAGTCAACACAGAGAAGGCACAGACACATAAAAATCACTGACGGATGTTGTTTGTGTTATTTTTAATGAGGTGACAGCCCCAAGAGAAGCTAAGCTAACGTTAGCTCGGTAACGTGTCCGTCAGTTAGGAGGCTTTTTTAATCAACTTACCTACGTCACCAGGAACTTGAAAGTAAACATTTATCCTTGAAAATACTGAAACAGGTTTTCTTAACACTCGGATCCGAACCGCGAGTCCACTGATGTTCAGTAAAAGTCAGAATTACGAGCGAAAGGTCACATCTCGAACTTCCTGAAGCAACAGAGCCGCCGCTCCAGTTCAAAATAGAAGTCTCCCTCACGCTCATTGGACAGATCCAACCAATCAGAGCCCCGAACACTTCTTCTTCGTGTACACTGTCAGCCCCGTTCATGGAGGAAAGAGCAGCACTGCCACCTGCTGCCTCAAACAAGTTTCTTTTTCACTTTTTCAAGTTTTATTACAAATTCAAAAACGGCGAAGAAAAAAAAACGGCACGATATACATCTCATCACTTTATCCAGTTTGACAAATACAACAAAAAATAAATCCATTTGTACATTATCATCAAATCTTCACACAATTCGTCTTCATTACTCGTCCGTGGGCTTCCTGAGTTTGTTCTTCAGCTCAGACATGAGGGGATTTCCAAATCTGGGGAGACATTTAAAAATTAAATCTAATAATAAAACTTCATGTTTCTTTTCTGCAGATTGTTGCTTTAAATGTTTGTTTACCCTGGATGTCGAGGTGGCATCCATTTAGGTTTGGGTTTTTCCTCGTCTTTTTTGATTGTGTCACTCTGCTCCTCAGGTTTTGTTTCAGGTTCCTGTTGATGTGAAAACATTGTAAACATGTTCACACCTCAACACGTCAGATTCACAGACTATTAAGGAAGGTTAATGATACCTGTGAAAAGGTCTCTGAGCTTTTTTCTTCCGTCATCACACGCTTGGTCTTTTTCAAAGCGGGGAAACCTGCGCCAAGGCCTGAAAAACAAAGATATTTAGAAACATAAGGCCAAAGAGGCGCCATACACGTGCAAGACACAGAAGAAGATGTCAAATTTCAGAGAGAATGAGACACGTACGTAAAAGACAAACTCCTGAAAATGTCCGGATCCGATTTTCACGAACTTTTTCCAGGGTTCATGTCTGGAAATGACTTAGAGTGACCCATACCTGGTAGTTTTATCCCGATGCCCATGCCTCCCAAAGGCACGCCTCGAGGGACTTTGACTGGCAGCCGCAGGGAGGGCGTGGGATCCGCTGAGGGCATGTGCAGCAGGGAGCGGGGATCCGAGGGCGGCCTGACACGAGGGTTTTTTACAGCAATCCTCGACTTTTGTGGGGTGAAGTCCAGAGCCGACGCGTCCACCTGCAATGACAAAACCAACTGAGCTCACACCATCCCTGCATGCTATGAACACTTTGACATTTAAATATGTTATTTTATGCATCAATCTGAACCTGAGTTGCTGTCGGCTCTTCTTCTTCCCCCTCAGCGACATCCTCCCACATCGCGGTGTCCTGTGGTTGCTCCAGCTTCTCATCAAAGGTGACATCTTCTGAATCCCTTATCGTGATTTCGTCCTGTGACAAAACCTCGAAGCCACTTCCAGGTCGTCCTGAGTCAGAGACAGCTGCCTCCCGGGGTGCATCTGCATCTTCAGTTTTCTCTTCTGTGTAAAGAGTCTCGGGATCTTCTTCTCCAGAGTCTTTCCAGTCGCTCTCTTTCTGTTCTCCAGTTTCACTCTCTGCAGATTCAACTCGTTCTTCATCCGTTTTGTCTTGAGATTTATCTGCTCTTTCTTTGCAACATCCAGCCTCTAGTGATATTGTTCCAGATCCAGGGTGAAATCCTGTCTCAGGGGTGGATCCCTCCTCTGTCAGATCTGACTGCCCCGTCTCCGCTGCGTCCTCCAACGATGCATCCTGAGATTCAGAGTCAGGCTGACGTGTAGACAGTTCGGAGACGTCTGCTGATTCTAACGCACCAGTGAACAAGTCCAAGATGTCCTGTGGGGACCCAGAGCTCGTTGACTCCAGTAGATGGGACTCACTGTGGTCTGTGCTCCATCCACTGACAGACTGATCCAATAATCCAGACTCTGCTGCTGATCGGGACATTTCTGTGTCGCTCACTAATCCAGATTCTCCTGACATCGACTCCACAAACTTCTCGTTCTCCTCCTCTGTCTCATCCGATTGCTCCTCTCCCTTTTTGTCCAGTTGTCCTCCAGGTTCAGGACCTTCTCGTGGTTCCATTCCGTCTGCTTCCTTGAACGATGCCGTCTCTATCCACAAGTCAAGGATCGCCTCATCAATCAGGTCTTGAGATCTACTGAAGGAGCTCTCGTCTGAGTCGGCCTCAAGTTCCATTTCCTCCTTTCCCATCACATCCAAATCCTTTGGTTTGCCCTTGGTTGTCATTAATTGATCTGCTGCTCCACTCGCCTCAGATGCTTCATCTGATGGTTGATCATTACTCTCCAGCGACTCGTATGGTGTCGTTAATTCTGATTTTGCAAACCAAATATTTTTGTTGTTTTCAGAAGTGAGCTCAGCGGCCAGATTTAAAGCTTCCATCTCAATTTTGCTCTCCATTTCATCTTCTGTTCCCTGCTCCTCAACTCCAGAGCCCGTTTCTTCCATATCTATCCCTGCATCTTGCATTTCTACACTACTACCTCCAGGTAGTTTAGGCTCTTCCAATTGTTTCATAAATCCAGATTCGATAATGTCTTCGAAATCCAGAGTCTTTATTGTGTTTTGCTCAGTGTCTCCTGGCACTTGATAGAAACTCATCTCTGTCATCCTCTGTTCTTCAGCCTTGAGGATTTTCAAAGCTTCTCCCGTCGTTTCCCCGTCCCCTCCTGCAGCTTCTTTGGTTCCACTTAAATCTTCATGAGTTTCAAAGTCAACCAGCAGCTCTTCAGCTCCATCCTGCTCTTCTGTTTTCTTAGGAGTCTCCTCTGTTGCACCAACGTGGGTCTCAAATTCTTCTTCTAACTTTTCAGTCCTCGTCCTCATCGAGCTCGAGAATGTCTCGTCTTTCTGTCCTGATCCTTCGACTGCTGGTTCAACAAAAATCTCCTCAGTCTCTTGTGGTAATCCAGCGTCTGTAAGCTGCAGTATCTTTGTATCCTCCTTCTTAAAATCTTCTGTTCTGTCTCGTTCCTCCTTCTTATGCTCCCTCATTGGAGAAAACCCACCTCCAGTGCCACTGTTTTGAAGGTTCTCCCACTCTCTGCTCTCCACCTCTTCTGGTAAATGGGTGGCATCGCTTTCCTTGTAATTTCCTACTTCCAGGAACCTTTGTGTTGTATTTTCATCTGGCCCAGGCTCATTGTTGTACTCAGGAACTCCCCCTTGTGTTCCCTGGCTGGTCGGAGAGTGCGGCTCCTCTACCACAACAGCATGGCCTTCGCTTACCCCCGGGGGAATATTTTTGAGCTCTCCACTTATTTCCTGTCCAGTTTGGCCTTTGGGTATTACTGTAACTAAAGCGGTTGTACATGCTGCTTCCATGTTACTTTCTTTGTTGTCTTTCAGTTCACTGGAAAAACTCTCCATCACTTCTGTTTGATCCTTATCAACAAATCTCTCCTCCACAGAAACTTCTGTTGTTGCCACATTCAATTTTTCCTCGTTCACATCATCCGTCTCTGGTGTTATTGTTTGCACTTCGATGCATTTTGCCACATCCTCTTTTTCTTTATCTCTAAATTGCAGCTCTGCTTCAGAATTCTGCACAACCTCTTCATTACATGCAGCCTGTTCGGTAAAAAACTCTTCATCCATCGCCTGGTGGTCTGCAGCCTCCTCTTCTTCCTCACCCAGCTCCCCCATCACATGCTCATGTCCAACGCCCTCTGACACTTTACCACTTTTTCCGAGGGTCATAGTTAATTCATCCTCCAGCGAGGAAGAGCCTGGGTCTCCCTTGACTTCTCTGTCATTTTCTGGGAGCTCCTCACAGACGAATAACTGATGTTCGACTTGTTCTCTCCCCTCATCGTACTGGACTCTGATTTCCGAGCCCAGCTGTGACAACCCATCACGGGTTTCGCCTTCTCCTGCTGCATCCCTCAGCATCCTCGCCTCTTCTATGTGCATGTAACGCTCCTCTTCTGGACTGACATCTGTGCTGAAGCACAACGTTATCTCAGCATCTTCCATCTCCAAAGTTGGTTCATGTTCAAGGTGCATTTTATCATCTTCCCCCTTTTCATCCACTTTTCCATGGTCATCCTCCTCAGCACCTGCCTGTCTTCCATATCCACTCACTTCTTCACTCATGTCATCATCTGTAATATTTAAAGGGCCTTCATCCTCTGTCGTCTCTTCTTGTCCGTGAGTGTAAGAATTCTCATCACCAACTTCTTTGTAATCTTTTGCAGCTTTAACCAACATTGCATCACCAGTTCCTGTTTGGCCGAGCTGTTCCTCTCTGGTGCCCTCGTCCTCCTCAGATGCTTTGCTCTCAGGGCCTCCACCCAGTTGGCTTGGGTACTGCATGACTTCTTCCTCGGGCCCGAAGTCGCCACCTGTTCTGGAAAGATCCCAGACAACCACCGACCGTGGAGAACTAAGCAGAGAGGTCGTCGCAAGAGGCTGGTCTTCATCGACACCGCGTCCCCCGGAGTCTGGGTGAAGGCTGTCAGCAGGTTCACTGTCAGCTCCAGGTTGCTGGACGGAGTCTGGGTCATTGTACTCGGGGGTCGTGGGCTCTGGACGGAGGAGTCTGTTCACTGCTCCGGTTAAATAGTACTGAGAAGATATGGAGAGAAAGAGTTGATTTGTTTTCAACATTTACATTTTTTTGTATGTTTTCAATACTCATTTTTACACATACAGTAATTTTCTGCATTTTTCCTCACAAGGGATAACATGTGACCTATTTGTCCTCCACCGAGGAGGTTAACAAACTAACAAATACATCTTTATCTATTCAATCATTTTGGATAATATTATAATCAAGCGCAGGAGTCAGCATTCAGTGGGATGGATGATATTTAAAGTATACACATTTATCCAAATATCAAATTTAAAAGCACTAAAATCCAATAATAAAAGAAAGAAGACGAAACCCCACAAAAGTGTGTCCTGTTTATCTTGGGATATAAATAGTATGATACAATCCAGCATTGATTTGCAGTCAGTGGGTCACGTGACATGGGAGCAATAATAACATTCATATAAAACACAACATCGAGCTCCACTAACAAGAGGCGTGTCCTGTTTCTGCTATGCTATTGTTACAATTCAGCATATCTTTGAATGCAATCTACTGAAAAATGTGTGATTCATTAAATATTGATAGAAGAGAACGCACTAAAATCCATTTAAAAAGAGCTGTGTCCTGTTTGTGTGGTGTGTAATAATATCTGAGGTGATTTGGAGTCTAATGAAAACATCGCAGTTTTTGTTTCTATATTAAAACGTTCAGTTGCTGAGGAGTTAAAACCCCTGAGATCAGCTGTGAACAGACACTTCTCTGTGGTTCAATGATCAACTTGTATCGAGAAGCAGCAGCAGCAACTCACCCAGACGGACCACAGGCTCCTCTCCACCCGGGACGCGTAGCCATTGTCCGGGTCCATCTTCTGACTTCCTGCTCCTCCACCCTCCGAAGCATTTACTCAAAACAAAGCTGATTAAAAGTCCTGGGCGATGACATCAAGCTGCACACGAGCATCCAGCCTGGTTCGGTTCCTGCTCCACTGACACACACTTGACATCCGGTGGGTGAAGATGAGGAAGAGGCTGATGAACGCAGCTGAGTCTCTGCTCAGTTTGCGGATGTGACAAAGTCCGACCACAGATCAGACTTCACTTCCCAGTCACTGTTTACAGCAAAGATGCTCATGATCAAGATGGAAAAAACAGCTGCAGCGCATGTGTGAAAATATTATGACACGTACACCAGGGTGCAAAACTTCCCCTGCACAGATATAATGATGTCTGTGCATGCAGAACTAAACCTGACCTGTGTTGACACCTGGTTCACTTCATATCAAACTAGAGATATTAACCAGAGAGAGCCTAGTGAATGTTTAAATCCTTTTAGTGTTTTATTTTGACCATTTTCTCATCTGCAACATCTTCATTCTTATATTTGTCTTGTTGACGTTAATAATGAAGATTAGGAATTTTAAAAAAAAATAGAAAACTAAAAGAAACATCATCAGTCTCCAATCTCAGTTTCAGTGGTCTGCCCTGTTGCCCCACATCCAGAAGGTCCCTGGTTCGACTCCCAGTTTGGTCGGGGTCTCTCTGTGGGGAGTTAGCCGGTCCTCCCTGTCTCTGCATGGGCTTCCTCCCACAGTCCAAACACATGCAGGTTGGGGTTGGGTCAGTTCTTATTTTGCCATATTGTGGTAAATTGTGACTGGTTGTTTGTCTTGCCCTGTGATGGACTGACAAACTCTCCAGGGACGGACCCCACCTCTCCCCCAGTGTCTGCTGGGATTGGCTCCTCAAAAGATCAGCGCTACAGATACTGTAGTGTTAATCTGTACAGTCGAGTGAATCGGTCAAGGGGCATTGTGGGTAACGATTGCAAAAAGGTTTCGCAATTAAAACACAGGATGCGTGGGAAACTTAGGTTGTGTGTAAGAAAGATGCTAGAACTTTATAGAACAAAAAATACAAGGAATAAAAAGTGTTTTTTGTTCCAACTCTTTATCATTGCACAGCTGTGACTGTAGATGAACTGTTTGTGCAACGGAAGTTTCAAACTAAACATCATCTTAATTGCTCAGTTCAGCCGAGCATGTGACGTCCCTGTGGTCAGGGTGTGCAGGGGAAAAAACAGAAGTGTATTTTGAAATGAGAACATGTTGTAGTGGTTGACCAACAACAGAAACAGACACCTATCTTTCTGCACAAACCACCGAGCACAAGTGAACAGCGTTTCACTCAGAGAGAAACAAAAGACACAAATCTCTTGATTTAGAATAGATTGTATTTCCCAAAAGAGATTTAATATCCACACAGGTTGATTATTATTGTTGCAAAATTCTTTGTACAAAACTATGAACATTGGTAAAAATTGTGGAGTTGGAAGAAAAAAAAAGTTACGTGTGACACAATCATAATAAATAAAGTTGAACGCTGGACATTCTAGAATCATGACTACTTTGTATTCAGTATAGTAACGTACAGTATGTTAGATTAATGCTGTGTGATACAGAGACGCACTCCTCAGACGTCAGGGCTTCATGCGGAGGAGGACATTTCCTCATTGGGCTCTGAAAGAGACGACACAAGATCCAGATGAAGAACTAAACGTGAACACACTTCCTGTTGAGAGGGAGCTTTACTTCTGACTTGTGCAAACAAAGCGACAGTTGACACCAGAGATTCTCACCTGTCCACGTTCGATAAACAGGAAGCTCGAGGGCCGGGTGTGTGATCTCCACGCACACCCTCATGCACGCTCGCTCACTCTCTCTGGGGCCTTTGCTCAGGTTGACTCTGTTGATGTGCAACGCGCCCGAGTCCTCCACCGCCTCATTGTCGCTGTCCTCGTCCACCTCCGCGTTCATGTCCTCCTCCCTCTCAATGTTGTTGTTCTCTCCGTCCACTTGTTCGTCGATGTACTCGATCCCTTCGGCGTCCGGGTCCGTAACAGCAGCTTTTGTTTCTGCGAAGTAAGAACAGCGAAGGAGTTAAAACTGAATGTCTCTATGTTCGATGGATGTTTCATTTGATGCTCTACTCTAAAACCGATGTTTTTAAACCCTGTGTTGCAATTGTAGCACAGGATTCCCTTTAAGAATTTGTAGACTTTAAACAATAGACTTCCTCCCACTGTGCAGAAATGAAGCCAAAATATCCCAGATACGAACGCTGTCACCTCCTGCACAGCAGCGATCAGGGGATGGAGCCATGATGAGACATAATCTAAAGCATCGAATAACTAATTAAAACCTGACTTAGTGGAAAAACACTTAAACATACATCAACGGGATAGGACCTGGGTTATACTGTATCCAGCCACCAGATGGAGATCAAGAGTCATTGGCTCCACTTTTGGAGAGGTGGAGAAGTGATGTTTTCCATCTTTATTTACTGTTTGTGACACACACACACACACACACACACACACACAAACACACACATATATATAAATACAATAAGTACTTATTGTGTTTTTGTTCTTCTGTCTCTCCTGCTGTTTGTTCGTCCGACTTGGCAGACTGGTCGACCTCTCGAGGGCGCACACGCTCTTCAGCTCCCTCTGACCGTCGTCTCCGATCTCCTCCGTCTCATTGGACACCAGCGATGAGAGAGTGTGTCCGCCCGCCGCCCAGAGTAGTTTGACCTTGGGGTGACCTCCCTTCACCAGGAGAGAGAACACGCCGACCCCTTCACTGCTCCAACACACCGAGAGGGATGGAGCAATGGAGGGAGCAACTAGAGGAGTGAAAACAGAAAGACTTAGTTCATGAAAAAGTGTAAAAGCAGGAAAAGTTATATTTTTTCCCCCTCTTTGGGTTATTGTTTGGATATTATAGTGTTTTTTGTACTGAGAAAATGTAAAATAATAACTCTCATCTCGCAATAACAATTTAGTGTCTCAAAACATTGACAGTTTAATGATTCATACCAATGTCAACATGTTTCCATTGCCTCTCAATGGGCTCCTGTAGGGAACAGTGCTCCACTCTGCACACGATCCCTCCTCGTCGCTCCTTCTTCCCCTGACTCGTGGCCCTCCTCTTCAGAAAGGCTGTGGCCCTGTAGATTCTGGGCTGAGTCTGTAAGGGGCCCCACAGCTCCCCTCCGTCGACCACCTCCTCCTCCCTGTCGTCCTGCTCTCCCTCTCTGAGCTTCAGCCAAGTCACTGTGACGTTCGGGGGGTAGAAATTTGTGATTTCACATCCCAAGGTTGAAGTCTGATCCGGGGAAGAGGCGGAGCTGGAGATTTCGGACACGCACGGCCTCCTCATGAAGCCTGTTTCAGAGTGAAGCAGAATATCAAGCTTTCATTTGGTATATCAAATAAACATAACATCTGATGCCTTTTGCTTCCCTTGCTTCTTACCTCTGGTTTCGCGGGTGACTGGCTGCTTCAGGGCGATGTGGTGGACACTGACCCACACTTTGGTTCCTCCCTTTTCCAGTTCACTCTGGGGCAACTTGCACTGGCTGTAGGCCGAAAAGAAACCCTCCGAATTGGGCCTCGGGGAGGACGAGGCCTGGGAGGCCACGGGGCTCAGCTCACCCCCCTGACAGAACCAGCGGAAGGTGATGACGTCCGGATGGAAATGTGTTGCCCGTACTGTCATGCTGATGACATCTGCGGGACAGAGATGTGAGGGATGGAGCTTCTTACAACCAGGAATGTTTTACATGTATTGAGGGGATTAACAGTTGCTTTACCTGAGTTGTTTGGTGTCTCTGCCAGCTGGATCTCTGATACTTCAGGAGGAGCTGTGGGAGAGAATGTGTGATAATTTCTGTTGCATAAAAATGTGAAAGTCATAGAAAATGATTGAGAGGAAATAACTTCTTACACAGAATCGTGAACTTCTCGGACACCTTCTCAACCACGATCTTGTCCTTGCCAATGTAGGAGACCTGACACTTGAACACCGCCGACTTGTGGATTGAAATCTGGGGCATGAAGGTCATCGCGGAGATCAACTGCTGGGAGCCACTTCCAGTCGAGTGCAGCGGCCCCTCTGTGTGCAGCTTGTAGTAGGCCATCTCTCCTCTGGAGGGCAGCAGGGGGCCCTTCTCTGACGCTGTGGAGGTGAGAGTTAGACCGTAGGGCAGATGGATGGTGGTTAGGGGGTTATAGAGGCAGTTGAAGTTAGCTTTGGAGGTCCCTACGTGTGTGAGGTTGGTAAAGTGTTAGCGAAATTATAGTGTAAAAGAGAAAAAGATGGTCAGTTCCAAGAACAGAATAAAAGATTCATGTACCATCAGCAGTCTAAACTATTTCCTGTTTCTTCAATATATCAGCCACTTCGCCCATTGTAGTTGCACTGACCTTTCAATGTAGCTGCTGCCCAAAGTGTCATGTTTGCCATAACAGGCATGAGTGGTAAGTGCATTAAAGGTGATTTATTAAATGGTGGTGATGGGAGCTTCAGCCGTCATTTGGTTTACAAGACAAGAGGTTACGTGCGCCCCCTTAACCAAACTATTTCTCTAAGGTTGTAAAAATCTTTTTCCCCACAGAAATTCTATCAAACATATCGAATCGGTTCTTCTCACTGTTCTGGTCCAGTGGGGTTCAAGTATCTGGACACTTCCTTAGCTCTCCTACCTGTGAATGAGGTGTCGGAGATAGGGGTATCGTTGAGGAACCAGGCTGTCTGGACTCGGTCCACTCTCCGGCCTTCGATGCTCACCGTCACTCGGCCCTTTTTACCAATGATCACGCGCGGAGGGAGGATGATCCCCGACACGGTGAGAGACTTCTGCTTCTCTGGAGGGAAATAAACAAGTTCCCAGGAGTAGAAGCATAGTTAAGTCTTTAATCAATTGGATTTGATGGTCAAATGAATTTAACACGGTGGTCTGAGGAAATGTGATTGTTTGACAGATAAATGGAAGCATCAGCACATGACAGTTTCTGACTCACCATCTCTTCTCCTCCAAGAAAAGCCGAAGCAGAGCAGGAAGACCAGCACTATAGAAATGCACATCAGAGCCACAGATGCTTTGGCTGATTTCGTCAACACCGGAGACTCATCTAACAGGAAACAGCATGAGAAAATAAATCCATCGAACAGTTATCTATAAGAAGACATGTGTTATCTCGATTAAATATTACCTCGTGGATCCAGTTTCTCCATGTTGGCCGAGCCGCTCACTGGGACCGTTACCCCAGGTTGGTTCACCAAGCACTCCAGCCTCCCACCTTGCTCCCTCTGCTCGGGGCTCAAAGTGTAATAGTATCTGGTGCTGTAGGTCCCGTCTGGGTTCTGCTCGGTGGCCGGGGGCTCGGGGAGGCTTGTGCCATTTTGAATCCAGGACACCGACACTTCCTCAGGGTAGAAACTCTCCAGGTCGCAGTAGAGAGTGAGAGGAATGTTGTTGGAGTGCGACGGCAACGCAGAGAGTCGCACAGACGGGAGATCTGATGACAACATTTATGAACCAGATGAAGAACAGTTCTCACAGAAAAAAATGAAACGTGAGGAATCATCGGCATCACTTGTTAATGTACAGTTTTTGTGTAATCCTGCTAACAAACAAATGTGGATGAAATTAAACCCTCTGTGGCGGAGCTAATACAAATCCAGATCTAGTGGATTTAAAAGTGGTTTGTAATGGAAATGTTACCATTATACCACACTATGTATTATCTGTGCTTATATCAGGGCCACAAATCTGGGACTGTGTTCAAAAACACACACACACACACACACACACACCAACACACACACACACATGCACACATAGTGCAAATGTTTATTTGTCATTCACTCTGCAGATGCTCTTTGCTGCTGTTTGATTGTCTGACCTTCCTTGCAAGTAATTAAGTATACTTAAAAGAGAATTGCGCTCTAATCTCTTTTCTTCAGAAGTGTCACCAGCTCATATTTCCATCACAGGTTTAAATAAGGGGATTGCCATTCTAGTTGGCATAGGTACTTGTTCCCATCTGAGTGCACAAGGGTGTTGTTATGTGGAATTTTTTGCATTCCTATCTTGAAAAAACATGAAGCGATAGAGCTATTCACCAAAAACAAAACTCTGGTATCGGTGTCAGCATATTCACCACAATTCAATATTTTCCATTTGCAACCTGAGCCGATCTTAAATAGATCTGTTTCCTCTTCAGGTGCATTCTCTCTTGAAGCCACCATGGATGCACACGTGTGTCACACCACGAGTTCAGATCCGTAAAGCTCAGTGTGTCTCTGTGTCACTCACATGTGATGTTGAGTTGGAAGTCCAGCTCTTGATTGTTTCCATTGTGTGACACTTTGCAGCCAAAGGTCACATTCTGGTCCTCACGGGAAGGGTAGAGGGTCAAGTTGCCCACGGCCTTGTAGAAACCGTCTGGAGCCTGTTCACCTTCGACCAGGTGGGGAGGATGAATCACCTGCCCATCTCTGGTCCAGGAGAAAGAGACAGGAGGAGGGTAGAAACCATCTGCGTTGCATATGAACTGGCTCTCTGTCTCTAACACCACCCACTGCTGAGGGATTGAGAGAGTGGGGGGAGCTGCAGAGAGATGACGTAGAAGAAACTGATTGAGAAATACGAGATTAAGAGTTCAACATTGTACACTTTTGGGTTCAGATGAGAACTTAAAGCCCAAATCTCCACAACTGAACCAAGACATACCGATGATACTGAAGGTAACGTTGCTGGAGTGCAGGATGGTGGAGTTGTAGCTGGCCGTGCATTCATACACCCCCTGCAGGGCGAGAGTAGCTCTGAGGATGTACAGTGAAAAGTATCCACTGAGGAAATCACTGGTGCGCCAGAAGAAGCCTTCCTTTATGTGGGTTGGCTCTCCTCCGAATGAAGCGATAGCAGAGCCGTTACTTATCCATCTGACAGTGATGAGGGACTGGTTCACAGAAACAGGGAACGTCACATTGCAGGGGAGGGTTGCATTTTCATCTGGGCCGGCCTGAATTTCTGTGGGAGACCCTGAAACACAGCGAGTGTAAGTTCAGATGAGGAAGAAATACAGAGACTTTACTGATGCACATTCAATGACGCTCTGACGAACTGCCGCACAGATTAGATTAGTGATGATTGGTGAAATGTGCCTTTAATATTTGGGAAATGATTTGGAGCTTCAGCTGCAGTTTAATTCATTTAATTGAATTAAGCTAATTTAAATGAACAAAATTCAAATGTTTGTATATAGGATTATACATTCTCTTGTAAATAGCAAAGTTTTTTATGATATAAGTCGAGCTGACGTTCCTCTATAGCGTTCAACTCCTTGGGAAGCTGTCTTCTTTCAAAAGAAGAAAAGACTATCCTCCTCATATAGGTGAAAATGTGGATCAATAATTATTAGTCCCGTTAAAATAACACATTTGAATTTATTTGGATCTGCAGACACTTATATATATCTATATTTCACCAATATCTATAAATTATTCTCTGATAAACAAACACATATGTTGAAAAACAGCCATAGCGCATTGTCATAGAAAGTGATAAAGTTTTCCTGGAAAAGTTTTAAAGTTTTGTTTATTTAATTTGACATATTTGAATTTGAGTGAATTGTTTGAGTTTCATGAAGTTTGGCCTTTGTCCACGTTCTTTCTTTTCTTTCCTAATTGTAAATCAGTAATCTGAGTATATACCTCATTGAATCAGTGTAAATATGAAGCCTTTCAGTCTGCTCTGAGCAGCCAATCAGCTTAATTAGTAACTAGCACAATAAATACTTAGAGCAAAAGCAAGGCAAACTTTCTTTTGTGTGGAGTGTTAGTGTTGCACCTCTTGATAAGTGTGACTGATGGGCCGATCATAGGAGGCCGACAAACAGATGAAGAATGAGGTGACTAATGCTATACTTTGCTGTTAAGTCTAGATTAAAGTTATTTCAAACTTCAGGCCAGATCAGAGCAATTGAGTGAACACTATTTTAGTTTGGTAGAATATCTTAAAATATGCTTTTCACTGCTTTCACTAATTATCGTCTAATCTGCACAATCAGTAGACAAATACACCATGTTTAAAGATTCTTATGTATATTCTCAGTGCATGTGAATATGATTATACTGGATTGGACGATGTGGATAAAATTGTTGATTGCTGTTTATGAATTATCATGTTTTAGCAGATAACAGTAAGTCAATTTACTTTGAAGTCCATTGAGAGACATGTTCTAATAGCCAGACTGGAATATATATATTTTTGGTTAAAACAAATCAGGGTATTTCATTAAACTCGCGCAAGAAAACACTTTAAATCCAATATTGCCCTGAAGCAGTGCTATACGCTGATTTGCAGCATTGCTCACATTGAACTAACAGGAGACATGAAAGTTGCATCAATAAGAAGAAGCAGAAATCTTATATTTGATATATCAGTGTATTATTACCCAATTAAACCCATTACACTTACACACACATTGCTCTCAAACCTTCGATGGTCCTACACTTGCGTCAAATCAACTCAAAACAAATGGTTGAGAGCATGTTGACAGGTCGGAGCAGCAGGCAGCGTCTCGATTTGCATACAGACCACGTCCAAGACTTCATCTCAGATAAATCAGCATTGATTTTCCAATTTCACCTGATCACATCAAACTCTTCACAAACCTCGTCATTAGGTGAACAAACAACAGTCTAGCACCTGTAACTGGCCTGTGAGTGAAATGACCCAATACTCACCATGCTTTACGAGAGCCAGGAGGCCGACATAGACGAGGACTTTACACCGCATCTTGAGAGCCGTGTCTTATCGCCAGGCCCCTTTACTGTCTTATATAGAGCTATGAGATGAAAGTGGGCGGGATTCTCCTGCCAGATGAGAAATAAGAATTATTGTCCCTGGGCCTCCAAGGACTGAAAGGAGGCCCTTGATACTGCGAGCCCCAGAGGACTGATAGAGCCAGAAGGAGAAGCAGGGAAGGGAGTTAGATGTGCAGGGACACACAAGTGGGAGAAACCGGTCACTTAAAATTCACTCGGGCCCTGGGCCAAGGTTTTGTGGGCTACTTTACATTGGTGCAGTGTTGCCATGAACAAACAGAGAGGGTCATCCCACTGAGCTTATGTGGGCAAACATTCAGGCGAGACCACAACTCTTTTTTCCCTCCGGGGGAAAGTTAGTGAGGTTTTGCATTCAGGAGAAAAGGGGATAAAAAGAAGAGAATGGCTCTTTTTTTACGGGCCCTCTGTGTTTCCAGTCCTGCTAAGATGTGTCCCTGTTGGAGTTAATCTTTAACCACATCGAGTGCTTGATATTTGAGGGAAAGGGATTTGTCTTTGTCGCCCTCTCTCTGAATATTCATTAACCTGATTAGCTGTTTGACTTGTTTGACTTTGCACTTTAATTGAGCGTGACACACATCAGTCTGCAAACATGGGTTCATTTCTTACGTGGAGATCACACGGGGCCTCTCTCTCTGTGTAACTGGGCTCAAGTGTTTTATCTTTTCTTTTGTCACATTCCTTTGCTGTTTTACTTTCAACAAAATCGAAACCTGAGTTTGATTTAAACAGGTGACTAATGTCTTGCATTGGCCTGATTGTGTCAGTACTCCATGTTCTCTCTGACTTGGCAACTTGTTTCTGACATTGCTTTCATCACCATGAAGGATTGAGGTCACTGTGATCACTTCACTTGACATCTTTAGGACTTCAGCCAATTTATTAAGGAGAACAGATCTGTACTCACTTAATTGTAGTGTTTTATTTAACATTTAATGAAGGTTACAATTTAACAATTGCATAAGATGTTAATGTCATTTAGTGTGTGACTGTCTTCTGTCAGTCTACAGTGGTTCTTGCCACCTACTAAATGTGGTTAATGATGTGGGCAGCCATGTCACAGGCTTAATTTTTCATTTAAAATCAAATAAAATGTATCTGTCGTTGAGGTGCACATAAAAAAACACACAAACTACAGCAAGAATAGACAATCTGTGAAAGAAGCAAAACAGCTGCGCATCATCTCAACCACGTCCAAATTGAACACATGACACATTTAAAGTCATACAATCACAAATGAAATTGAAAGCTGTTCTGATGGGTACAGAAAAAGAGTGGTCAGGGAAGCGGGACTTAAGCCCAAACACAGCAGAGGTATTGACAAAAACAGGTTTGAGCAGCGTAACACACCCACTGTGATTAGGAAAGTTATCTCAATCATCAAAACTACAAAAACAGCGATTGTCTTGCTGCAAAGGGTGTGTGTGTGTGTGTGTGTGATTGTGGTTGTAGGGGGAGGGGGGTCTGAGGACATTTCCAATCACAAAGGTTATACAGGTCTAACCTGTTACTGTAGGGTGTTGCTATTGTGTCGAAAAATACCTGCATAAGTTCACAAGAGTGAATTAAACATAGAGCTAGTCGCAGCGGGAGACGCACAGTGACAGATCCGATATGGCGGCTGGAACAATTCTGATACTTTTGATGTGTATAGTCCTGTTGAATCAAGGTGAGCATTTACACAAAGTAGTCGAGTAAGTAACTGAGTAAGTAAGGAAGTAGGTTATTTAGTTAGTTAGGTATTTAGTTAGCTTTGATTCAACTTTATGTATTTTTGTGAGGACGTAGTTAATGGTGGTTCAAAATTGACTTGTTTTATGTTGAAATGACTTTTACACTCAATGAAACGTTAATACAATGATGTGAATAAGAAACACAGTGTTTCTTGAAGGACTTGTTGTGTTGTGGGCTTGTAAACCAGAGAGGATTTTTGTCATTAACTGTTTCCAGGTCGTCAACCACGTCATCCTTGTAATGTCCTGTATCACATTGAACATGCAATATTACACCATTATTATCCAATAGCAAACTGTAGTGTGACTGACACGTTCAGAGATTCAGTATATCTCCAACTTTGACCTTGAATTTCTAAAAATCAGGAAATAATTCCATAGTCATTTACTGCAAATGGAATTTAATAAGATTTTATGACTAGTTGGTTTTATTTAGCTTCCAGTGTAATGTGATGTGGATTATTAGTTTGCTCCTCTGAATTGTGAATTATTGTTTGTTATTCTGATCAGATTAGCAGTATAATCTAATTGTACACTGACGCATACTTACTTTATAAATCATTGTAAGCACACACTGTTATATTAAATATCAGTGTGGGACTCTAATGGCAGAGAATTCATATAAACATATGAAGATTGAATATGAACAGAACACTCACATTGCTGTTTGCACATCTCATCCCACGTCTTAGAAAGAATTGAAGGTTATAGCTGTGACTCTAGTGCCACACTGTGGCTGTAGTTACACAAAACAAACACTGTTACACCACCATACATGGACACACAGGTCTGACTATCATACACTCGAACACACACTCACACGGTGAGTATATATAGATTGAAGTGCGGTATATGGTTAACACTCACAGTGAGAAAGCTCTTTGTCTCTCTGTGGGTGTCTTGGTCCTTGTCAGTGGGGGTTTCCACAGTCCCAACACATGCAGATTCACTGCAACCCAAAAAACGACTTCCATAAAAACATGTAGTGAACTCCACTTTGAACTTTGTTTCAACTAGGAAAGATAAGTCGTTTTTACTGCTGATTATTTGCTGTTTAAACTTTCTTTTATCTCATCAAACAAACACACACTTCCACATTATTCCAACTCACATCGTCAAGGTTATGATAACTTCAGATGTATTCATACCAAAGGGCTTTTCAAAGTGATGTGTTTAAAGACTGAACTTACATTTAGTCCTTATCTTGACTAATGGCAAGTTTGGGGTAAGGTTGATAGGAAACTCTGAATTGACTGTGAGTGTGAATGGTTATTTGTGTCTGTATGTTGGTCCTGTGATATACTGCCCTAAGGTCGCATACCGGCCTTTCACCCAATGTTAGCTGGTTCCAGCCATCCCTCCTCGACCCTTACAGGCTAACCAATATAGATAAAAGAAGAACAGATTTAAGTAACATCTTCATCTCTCTTTTCCACAGGGTCAACGGCTCAGGGTAAGTACAGTTTAATTTTCATTCTGTGAAAAATACTTTGAAGCATCTCTGAGTCAGTTTCTGTTCTGTGTCAGACTGTGGTGATGCACCTCTGAACACAAGGGTAGTGGGCGGCGAGAATGCCAAAGCCGGCTCGTGGCCCTGGCAGGTCAGCGTGCACTATCTTCGGTCTCACATCTGCGGAGGGACACTCATCAGTGACCAGTGGGTACTCACAGCTGCCCACTGCATCCTGACGTAAGACAAACTCCAACTGAACAAAACACAACAGAAAAAACAGTCAAATTTCACTTTCTTACGACATAAGCTTCCTTTTCATGGCAACAATGCGCATGAAAACTAAAATAGTAAGAACATATCTATAACGAAATTCTCATGGTCTTGCAATCTTTGATTTTCTGGTCAGTACAGTATTTATATTCTATGCTGCAAATAAGCAACATTTATATTTTTTATTTAAAAATGTGTCTGCTTTTGTACAAATGAGGAAGTGAAATACCCTGATACACCAGAAGCCTAATTCTGATACTACCTTTCACTGCATCCTGTCGATGACTTCATCAGCTTGTGTAATTAATTCATCGCAAACCGGATGCAAAAACAGGATCCAAAATGTGTTACATAAAACTATCACACTTTCCAATTTACTGCAGTTCTGCATTGCAAACTGAAAATCTACTTTAAACCTGTTAACATGTCGCTCCTGTGCCGTTAATTATAAATTAATAATTATAAACCTTTCATAGCACGATCAAAAGGCTTTTCACAGGTTCAAAACGAAAAATGTAAGCCCAAACAATATGGAGTTCACACAGCTTTAGAGTGCAAATACAAACATACAAAAATGTACAGATCAGATAGGAGTTAAAACAAGATAAAAATAGAATATTATTCAAATAGTCTGTAATGAATGTTTCCATCTTAACATTGCAGTAAATAATGAAAAAAACGATTCAAACCGTCAGGGTTTGTGATGTCACAAACCAAATAACCAATCATGTCAATCTCTGGGTGGGGCTCAGTTGCTAGGAAGGGCTCAGACGAGAGTGTGACTCAAGCTGAGCCTGACAGAGCGCGAGAGTAAACCAACCGAGCCAAAAGAGAGCCTGAATCTGTTTTTGATCCCAAACCGGACCCGTGCCCAATGTTGTCGGCGATGACAGGAACATGAAGTGTAAAATAACAAGTAGACAGCACAAACGTGTCAGGTCCAAACCAGCATAATCACAATTTAATTCATGTTTTTCTAAATGTAGAAACCAAATCGATAGATGGACTCTCTACTTCGGAAGAGAGACTCAAAGTGGCCCTAATGTTAACGAGGTGAGCCGCACTGTTTCCCAAGTCATCGTCCATCCCAACTACAACAACACAAAGCTAAACAATGACGCTGCCCTGATGAAGCTCAGCAGCGCCGTCACTTTCAACAACTACATCAGACCCATCTGCCTGGCGAGTAATACCAGCGAGTTCTTCAACTCCACCCTCTGCTGGGCCACTGGATGGGGCAAACTTACGAAAAATGGTGAAAATCCTTTCAGGTTGTATAGTTGGACGCAGAGAGAGCATCCAGACCACGTTTCTTTTAATCCCAGACCAAGGTTAAAAGTTCACAGTTTGTAAGATTTAGTTTATTTAGATTTAGAGGTGTGTCCTGTGACCACTTGTGACCACTAGTCAGGTTGGACTTAATGAATCACTGAGCTGCTGAAGAAAAGATTTAATCGATCAAAAAAATTTAAGAAATCAGTGTTGATATTGAGACATAAATAAATACTTTTGAATCATTGTGAACCGTTAGTGGGTCAGAGGATGTCAGCTGAGTTGACATCCACGTCCCAGACCACCTTTCGGATGCCGTCAAAGTGATCGAGTCTCAGGAAGCATTGAGTACATATTTGGTTGTGTTTGCTCATTTACTTAGCATCAACCACTTGTCATCAGATCACAGAGGAGAGATTGTCTGATTATTGATAAATAATACATTTGCAAAACTGAAACTTGAGGATGATGGAGTGATTATATTCTCTCTCCTGCAGAGACTTTGCCAGCTACTATGAAACTTCAGGAGGTGAAGATCCCAGTCATTGGAAATAAGAAGTGCCGCTGCACTTACCAAGAAGAAATAGGCATCACTAACCAAATGATTTGTGCTGGGGAAGAGAACAAAGGAGTGTGTCAGGTAACAACAGAGGATAAATATGAGGCGTACCGACTATTTGCTCGACATAAATTAACAAATAAACCTCACACTATATTATACAACAACCTCAATTCTGTTGAAGCTTTTATTTCTACTGACAGTAAAAGCTTCTCTAAGAAGTAGTACAAATAATTCACTTATACTGAAAATAATTACTTATCCATCGTTCCATTATCATATGATGGGTCACAGGGGGAAACAGGATCTAATCCCAGCTGACATTGGTTGAGAAGCGGGCTAACCATAACCCAAACTGCATGTCTTTCGGACCGTGGGACGAAGACACAATACCTGGAGAAAAGCCATATCAACACGGGAAAAACATGCAAACTCCACACAGAAATACCCAGGGATTCGAACTGGCAACCATTTTAATAATTACTCAACAGCCCAATACTAATGATAATAAGAACTGATGATTGCCACCCTGCCTAGATTGTTCTTTGGAGTTTCTTAAACCCCTCAGAGACAGTCTTAAACATCTAAACATATTAACATTGAAACATATGGTATATTATATTATTGTCAGTGAGGTTAAGCTAAGCTACTCCAGTCTTACATGTTCCTTGGGAATGTCCACTAACTGCCATGGTGTGTCTTTTAAGGGGGACTCGGGTGGACCTTTGCAGTGCAAACAAGGTTCAAAGTGGGTCCAGTCTGGGATTGCCAGTTTCGGAATACCTTGTGCCATTGCGGGTTACCCTGAAGTCTATGGCCGGGTGTCTGAGTTCCAGGGCTGGATCAGAGAACAAGTGGCAGGAGCCAGTGTTGGATTTGTGACATACACCTCCATCGGCACCGACCAAGACAGCAGCTTTGTGTGCCCCTCAAATGGAACTGCACCCTCCTCATCATCAACCTTGACAGTGCTGCTTGTGTTTGTTATAAGCCCAGTGACAGTGTTCCTAGAGCTCCATTAGCTCTATAGCAAAGTTGTGCAAAACAACTTGGTTGAATGCACTTATTGTAAGTCGCTTTGGATAAAAGCGTCTGCTAAATGAAATGTAATGTAATGGGATATAACTTGTTTGGTGTTTCTCTTTTGAATTCCTTTTGATAAAGTTCTACATTATACTTACATACAACCATGGTGGTTGCAGTAGAGTTTGTATGATCAAATTGTTACCTAGGTGTCAACGGATTGCGGATTATAGCGGCACCTCATCATGTAGGCAGCTGATCACAGACTAAAAATCAACAAGACGGCCTGACAATATATACATTGCTCGTGGCATCCATTGCACTTCTGTCCATCCAGGAAGAGGGATCCCTGGCATGCGGCTCTTCCTGAGGTTTCTACTTTTTTCCCTGTCAAGGTTTTTGTAGTTTTTCCTTACCCTTGTGAGGGTTGAGGGCAGAGGATGTCACACTCAGCGAGTCCAATAGGACAAAGGAGCATAAGATGTGTCTGTAAACATAACTTCAACAGATAAAACCACCACCAGTGTCTTGACCCCGGGGGTGTTCCTGTTCGATGTTCTGCTCCACCCCCTTATAAACCTGATGAAATCTCACAGGGGTCTAAAATGCCAAAGATTGTAAAACATACACATTCTTTTGTGCGTTTGAAAATAAATAAATATTGGTAAATTGGAAAAAAAAGTTGTTGCCGAGGACAAACTGTTTGATAAATCAATGGGAAATCCAACATTGAGTCACTTAGTGTGGATGTGGTTTGACTTCTACAAGTCCTAGAGGCCACTTAATGCCTGTAATGCATAACCTGTTGATAAAGTTACATTTATTAGATCTAATCCTTGATGGTTTGTCGCTGTTGATTCTACATTACTTTGTGTCAATCACGGGAAGGAGGTGCTGACATTTTTTTTCTCCGACAATTTCCATTGTATTTGTAAAGATAAAATCATGACCTCTAATGGTTAAAGGAATAAACAGCTCAGTAGAGCTATAAGAGACCTGTGGTTGTTCTTGATATATGTTGATGAAAGATGAATGACGTGTAAAATACACCTTGTACGGATGAGCTCACTATATTGTCCTCTACATAGAAGTCACTATATAGTGAAGTAGGGGGGAGGGGGTGAGTGAGTGAGAAGGTGATTTCGGACACATCTTATCTTGTCAAGCAATGCAAGCTCCTCCTCACAACACTTCTTCTCCAGCTTTCATTGTGTCGGTTGAAAAGGATGCGTTTGTGAACTGTACCATTGAGATTGAAGCAGGACACTTTTTTAAATTTAGCATAAGGCTGCAACATATCAAAAGTTGAAGAAAGTGGGTTAGAGGCAGCACATCGGGGGAAATGCTTTATTCCTTATCACTGTTGTAAATTATGCACTGGACTTGTTGGAATCAGACAAAAAAAAGAAAAGCGCTAGTTTTGTAAAAACAGTGAAGGAATCTTTCTCCTGAAAAAGAGGCAGAACAATTTGCCAGAATCTCCTGGCACAGCAACAGCACAGCTTTCTACTGTAACGGCGTGGCCACTTCTATGGTGATGTGATCATGACGGGAAGGTGAGTGTCCTTGCTTAATAAGCATGGTTTTCTACAAACAGGGACTCTCCACCGGCGGTGCTGCCTCCTGAGGAAACATATTTACCCTGGCAGGCCAGGCTGTTAGCCTGTGAGAAAAGAAAGGACAGTATTATTCAATGCACAATACAGGACTGAAGGTTGAATGTAACAATCAATAAAGTTCTCTGAATACAAATCTACGGCAGCCCTGTATAGTGACATACTTTAATTCATTTTTAAGTGCATTGACTCATACCAGAGCTCTCTTTCCATTCTCCTTCTTGCCACCCCAAGCTTTGAGGGCAGAGGCCTGCAGGGCACGGCCGTATGAGAAGGTCAGGGCCCAGGGCCTGTGCAGAGGACACTGGTTCATGGCGTTCAGGTTGATGGAGGCTTCCTCCTCACTCTGGCCACCAGACAGGAAGGTAATGCCTGCACAGGAAGATGACAAGAGTTGAGTAAGACACTTCTCTATAATTTTGTGTGAATGTCACATAGACTATTCGATGAAGGACTGAATGTTTTTTTAAAGTTTGCATACAAACAATATTTTGTGCATCAAGCTCACCAGGAACTGCAGGGGGCACAGTGTGACGCAGGGCAGTCACGGTTGCCATGGCAATGTCCTGGTTGCTGTACTTTAGGGAGCAGGAGTGTCCGGGGGTACACATGTTGGGCTTGAGCAGGGTTCCCTCCAGGTACACGTGGTGGTCGGACAAGGCCTTGTACACGTCGGCAAGGACTTTCTGAGTGACGTACTGGGAATGCGCCAGGTCGTGGTCACCATCGGGGAGAATCTCAGGCTCGATGATGGGGACGATGCCGTTCTGAGGATGAAAAAGTCCAAATGATAATGTTGAGCAGAATGCTGTGGGTTTTAAGAGATTTTATGATATTTAGTTGTCATTTTAAGAGCTACATAGGCTCTCAATAGGGCATGTTCTAGAGTCTGTGCTCGCCAAGAGATTTCAGGATGTGTTTGTTGTGTCTTACCATCTGGCAGATTGTGGCATAGCGGGCCAGGACATTAGCGTTCTCTAACATGGCCACCTTGGAGGGAGAGTAGGGGGTGATCTTCAGCACACAGCGCCATTTGGCAAAGTCAGCACCATCCTTCTTGTACTGGGCGCAGCATTCATGGATTTTTACCAGTGGATTCGTCTGCGGCGAGGATTCCCTTGCCAGTAGCGACCATCCTCTGAGCAATGTCGCTGAGCTCCTTCTTCTGCTCAGGAGTGAGGAAAGGAAATGCGTGAGGCATCTTGACTCTGGCGAGGAAAGTATGAGATAACAATGAATCATTTGGGAAAATAGATTGTTAAAATTACACAAATCGGCTGAAGATAAAGGTAGTGGTGTAAAATAAGAGCCTGATCATAAAGTTTGACTTGTTCCTGCCTCAAAACAGCCGGAGCGCTGACCTTTGGCTGCAGTATTCATGGCTGCAACATAAGACTGTGCTGCGGTTACACACTGTTCCCCAGACACAAAATGAAGAAGCCAAAAAGGGATCCAGTGTCAGAGAGTCCCCCCGCCCTGCTGAGCCCCATCCTCCACGTATATCACTACCCTTTTTTAAGTTATTACAAGCATGTGGTTGACCTATTAAATTTGCCTGCCTCTTATCCTTGACCTTTCTGTTCCCCTCAACTGCCCCATCCCTCCTCATTCCTCTTCCCCCCTCTCAAACTCCACTGTTAATAGGCCAGACTAAATATAAACTGCAGAGGCATTATAACTCTATGGATCGTCAACGAGGAAATATGTGAAAGAGAATTGTGCAGCCTCACAGCCGTCATGGTTCAGGAGCATGTGCTGCTCTGGAGTAAGATTAGCGATTTGGCAACCAACTTTTGAAATTTCTAGTAAACTAGTGAGTCACTACTGACTTGGAAACTATGCATCACATGAAGGAGCCACTAGCACCGCAATCATGGCAGATAATGAACTGTGTATAAGAATCAGCTAGAACATCAAATTGAGTTTTAAATCAAATTATTGATGGTTTTCATGTTAATATACATCTATCAAATAACAAAATGAACACCACTCACTGGTTTTAAAGTCGATGTACGTGAAAATACAATTGACTGAGGTAGAGTGCAAGTGACGCAAGGTATTAGTTGTATTAATGAAAGCACAGAGATGTTTCAGTTCGTCAAAGATAAGTAAGATGACAATTGTCGAATTTATGTTTTAATTATACCTTAGCCATTTATGTGATATTTGTATTATCTATTGTTATTTTAAATACTGCTACATGTTCAGTTTGGGTGTAAATTGATTTAAATGTATAAAACCAATAAATATATGTTACAAAAAAATATGGCATTTGTCTGTGGATTAAATGTGACGTTCATGTACTCTGGCTGCCTCAGTAACCACAACTTTGTTTCAGCAGAAGGTGACATGTCACAGCTCTAGTGTATGTGATAAGTCTTCGCACCTCATGTCTTTACAGAACTAAAGTTGCAACAGGTTTTACAGAAAGATAATCACAGATAAGAAATGCCTACATGTGTTCTGCTCTTTTACCTTTGAGTTTAGGAGGAAGGCTGAGAGAAGCCGAGGGAAGGAGAAGTTCTTGGCTTCGTCTGCGACAAACACACTGCCAGCTGGCCCTTGTATTTATCCTACCACAGTGACCCCTCACATTTCATTTGGCCGGCTGCCACCTGAAGGCTGCCACAGGTTTTATTCCATGTTTGGAAGGGGAGGGTGAGCTGAGGGGTATTCAGCTGCAACATGCAACTTCACCACCAGGTGTCACTAAATTCTACACACTGAACCTTTAAGCAAATATTTATTTGAAATAGCTGCCATCTTTTAAATCTTTTTTTTCCCCCTTTTTTTAATTAAGTCATGCTTCATTGTTAGTTCTCCATCCGTCTTCATCCATTCCTTAATGCTGCAGGAACGACTGCATATGTGAAATCACAATGCTGAGGCCCCATGGGAAGAAGACACAATACCTGGAGAAAACCCACATCAACAAGGGAAAGATATGGAAACTCCACATAGAAATACCCAGGGATATGAACTGGCAACCTTTTTTATAATTTCTCAACAGCTCAATAATAATGATAACTAGGTGCAATGCTTGCGCCTAGTGGTGTTCGCTAGTCATAGACTCCTTAAATGTCTTACACATGTTGGAAAATTTCTCCCTACAAACTTTGAATGTGTGCAGCATGCTTCCTGTTGGGTCTAAAGACTGTTTCAGTTCGAGAGAGATAGAGAGACACAGACTGGCCAGTTTAAGAGAGAGGGAAAGAGAGGGAGAGAGAGAGAGAAAGAGAAAGATACTGGCTGGTTTGAGAGAGAGAGAGAGAGGGAGAGATGCAACTTTCTAAGACATCAGAGATTCCTTCGATCTATGACCACTGACAATGTGACATTATACAGAGCTCCCCTTGTTGACGAGACACCTTCACTTTAGCGAAACCCTCAAACAACGTACGATTGTTCAAAAACAATGAGCCCTATCTCTGAAATTAAAATACCATGAGAATCCCAGGACTTTGTCGAGCGCACAGATATATTTTGTATTGGTGAGAGTTAAGAAATGTGATCGTGGGAGCGACTTACAAAAGTATAACTTCAAGGTACATTACCTTTGCAAAAGCAACTTCTTTTGTATTTCTCTTTTGAATTCCTTTTGATAAAGTTCTAAATTATACTTACATACAACCTCATGGTGGTTGCAGTAGAGTTTGTATGATCAAATTGTCGCCTAGGACAAACTGTTTGGAGGATAAATCAATGGGAAATCCACTATTGAGTCACTAAGTGTGGTTGTAGGAGGTGCTGACATTTGTTTTCTCCGACAGTTTCCATTTTATTTGTTAAGATAAAATCATGACCTCTAAGGGTTAAATGAATAAACAGCTCAGTAGAGCTATAAGAGACCTGTGGTTGTTCTTGATATATGTTGATGAATGATGAATGACATTTGTAAAAAAATAAATTTTGAGTAGCCTCCTTTTACGGATGAGCTCACTATATTGTCCTCTACATATAAGTCGCTATATAGTGAAGTGGGGAGTCTTATCTTATCTTGACAAGCAATGCAAGCTCCTCCTCACAACATTTCTTTTCCAGCTTTCATTGTGTCGGTTGAAAATAATGTGTTTGTGAACTGTACCATTGAGATTGAAGCAGGACACTTTCTTAAATTTAGCATAAGGCTGCAACATATCAAAAGTTGAAGAAATTCGGTTAGAGGCAGCACATCGGGGGAAATGCTTTATTTTTCCTAGCACTGTTGTAAATTATGCACTGGACTTGGTGGAATCAGACAAAGGAAAGAAAAGCAAAAGTTTTGTAAAAACAGTTTAGGAATCTTTCTCCTGAAAAAAGGTGTTCAAATGTAAAAGGTAAGGGAATGGAGGCAGAACAATTTGCCAGAATCTCCTGGCACAGCAACAGCACAGCTTTCTACTGTAACGGCGTGGCCACTTCTATGGTGATGTGATCATGACGGGAAGGTGAGTGTCCTTGCTTAATAAGCATGGTTTTCTACGAACAGGGACTCTCCGCCGGCGGTGCTGCCTCCTGAGGAAACATATTTACCCTGGCAGGCCAGGCTGTTAGCCTGTGAGAAAAGAAAGAACAGTATTATTCAATGCACAATACAGGACTGAAGGTTGAATGTAACAATCAATAAAGTTCTCTGAATACAAATCTACGGCAGCCCTGTATAGTGACATACTTTAATTCATTTTTAAGTGCATTGACTCATACCAGAGCTCTCTTGGTCAACTCTTCCTGGCAGGCCTTTCCATTCTCCTTCTTGCCACCCCAAGCTTTTAGGGCAGAGGCCTGCAGGGCACGGCCGTATGAGAAGGTCAGGGCCCAGGGCCTGTGCAGAGGACACTGGTTCATGGCGTTCAGGTTGATGGAGGCTTCCTCCTCACTCTGGCCACCAGACAGGAAGGTAATGCCTGCACAGGAAGATGACAAGAGTTGAGCAAGACACTTCTCTATAATTTTGAGTGAATGTCACAAAGACTATCCAATGAAGGACTGAATGTTTTTTTTAAGATTGCAAACCGACAATATTTTATCATCCAGCTCACCAGGAACTGCAGGGGGCACAGTGCGACGTAGGGCAGTCACGGTTGCCATGGCAATCTCCTGGTTGCTGAACTTGTGGGAGCAGGAGTGTCCGGGGGTAACCATGTTGGGCTTGAGCAGGGTTCCCTCCAGGTACACGTGGTGGTCGGACAAGGCCTTGTAGACGGTGGAAAGGACCTTCTCAGTGATGTACTGGCAGCGCTTCAGGTCGTGGTCACCATCGGGGAGAATCTCAGGCTCGATGATGGGGACGATGCCGTGCTGAGGAAGAAAAAGTCCAAATGGTAATTTTGAGCAGAATGCTGTGGGTTTTAAGGATTTTTTGAGATTTGGTTGTCTTTTTAAAAGCTACATAGGCTCTCAGTAGGGCATGTTCTAGAGTCTGTGCTCGCCAAGAGATTTCTAACCCTAACCCTAACCCTAACCCTTACCATCTGGCAGATGCTGGCATAGCGGGCCAGGACATTAGCGTTCTCGAAGATGGCCAGTTTGGAGGGAGTGTGTTGGGTGATCTTCAGCACACAGCGCCATTTGGCAAAGTCAGCACCATCCTTCTTGTACTGGGCGCAGCGTTCATACAATCCATCAAGTCCTGTGAACAAGGGAGAGGACAGAGTGGATCAGAGAGATGCTACGAGATACTGGACGATTTTTCTTTTTGCATATAAATTGTTTCTTTCGCTCACCCTGGGTGGTTGTCTCTCCGTTGGTTCCAGCCAGGGGGACAACGCCTTTGTCGACCTTGATGCCAACAACCATATTTCTGTCTTTCAGGTGCTGGGTGAAGAGTTTGCCATCGTCAGTCTTCTGGTACATGGTCTCGTGGAAGAGAATGACGCCACCAATGCAGGGGGCGATGCGGTCGTCAGCGGTGAAGAGGAGCTGGCGGTACAGCCTCCTGTTCTCCTCAGTGTTCTCAGCATTGATGCTCTGGAAGCGCTTGGCTACGCTGCCTGGAGGTTGGAGAGACAGATGATGGCTTAGTCCAGATGTGAACTGCACTGGCATGTTTGATGGTGCATTTACAGATGATGGCAAACAATTACCACTTTATTTTCAGTCACCACATATGATCTGTGACCCTGAAAATGACAGTGACTTGGCAGTTGCTCTTTCAAAATGCATACGCCCGACAGTTCCTGTTATGTGATCAGGGAGTCGTTTGCAGTCATTGTTTCCAACTTATCGTCTTTGCTTCTAGATTTTTTGAATTTCCGGACCCCAACAAGTCCAGCGATTAAACCTTACCTACTCTCTATCAAAGTTTTGCCCCACAACAGAAAATGTAGACTTTCTCCTTGCACACACACACACCTCTCTCACTGAGAGTTTTTGAGGTGACTGCTTGTAAATGTGCAGGGCCATATAACACCCAGTACAAAGTGATGCCTAGTGCAACCCTAGTGTCTTTGCTCTAGTTACAGACTGACATGATTGTCATTTTCCTCTCCTGCCCAATTTGTCAATATACCAAATGCACTTGCACCCAACTGAGCCTCTCAAGGATGTGTTGGTCTTAAAATTGCCTTTTTCACAACCCTTCGTACTTACAGCTTCAGAAAATTCTCAGCTTCATTAAAATGCTCTGTAGACCCTTTTAGTGTTGTTGCATAACTTTTGTCATAATGTATATATGCCATCTTTATTATGTGTGTCATAGATATCACAGGGCTTTGCTAAAATAGCATTTGACATTGAATAAAGCTGTATAAAGTAGTTTTTACCAGTGGATTCATCTGCGGCGAGGATTCCCTTGCCGGGAGCGACGATCTTGTGAGCAATATCGCTGAGCTCCTTCTTCTGCTCAGGAGTGAGGAAAGGAAATGCGTGAGGCATCTTGACTCTGGAGAGGAAAAAATGAGATAACAAGGAATCATTTGGGAAAACAGATTGTTAACATAACACAAATGGGCAGAAGTTAACATTAATGGCGTAAGTTAAGAGCCTGATCATAAAGTTTGACTTGTTCCTGAATCAAATCGGCAGTAGCTGTGACCTTGTGGCTGCAGTTTTCACAGCTGTTACCACGGCCGTTACATTAGGCACTTTGTGTGCTGCAGCTACACACACCTACCTCCCCCCCCCCGACCTTCCTTTGCCCCATGGTGCACATATCTCACTACCCTTTTCGAAGTTGTGACAAGCGTGTGGTTGACCTATTCCATTTCTAAATTTGATGTTCATAAACACTCTGGCTGCGTCAGTAATCACAACTTTATTCAAGCAGAAGGTGACATGTCACAGCTCTAGCGTATGTCTTTACAGAACAAAAAGTTCAACAGGTTTTTCAGAAAGATAATCACAGAAAAGAAATTTGTCCGTGTGTTCTGCTATTTTACCTTTGAGTTTAGGAGGAGAGCTGAGAGAAGTCCGAGGGAAGGAGATGTTCTGGGCTTAGTCTGCGACAACCACACAGCCAGCTGACCCTCGTATTTATCCTCCCATTGTGACCCCTCACATTTCAGCTGCCCGGCTATAATTAGAACAGGATGCAACCAGAGCTGGCCCGTGACATTCAGAGGGGTCTGGGGCTGGAGTAACTTGGTAGTGAGCGGCCGGCGAAAGGGCAAAGAGGGTTTCAGCGAGCCGCACAGAAAGAGTCTCCGTTGTGCGAGAGGTGGAGGGGGAGACGGTTCTATGAGAGTAGTGCAAATAGGAAGGTAGATTCATAGAAGATATCACACAGAAATATTCAAAAATGATTCACTTGGAATTAATCTTACTTTTTAGATAATCTATTGCAAACTGCCTTTTCATAACTTTATATTGCAATTTATAAAAGCAGATTTCCCACACTGTTAAACTGCAGTTTGTTTCTTCCTTAATTTGGAAGTGCTTCATAGCTCCCAGAGGTCATTTGAAAGGGTAAATGGAAAGGGTACATATGTATGAACTTTGGGGTGTATACAGAATGTACTAATACACACGCAAACACACACAAGCACACACACACTGAGGAAGGGAGAGCATGTGACAAAATAACCAACCGGCCATTTATATAAGACATTTAATCCAGACACAGCGACACACTGTCCTGGTTCTTGACCTTATCTCAACCGTCGCTGCTCGGCAGGCAAAGGGTCAAGGGGCACGCTCTGCAAAGGTTGTGCATGCACGTCGTTTAGTTGCACGACACTTTATATCTGTTTTATTTTCTCCCTCTGACAGGTTATGTGACAGCGCAAGTCACACATGTGTCTTGGGCTGTCACCTAAGAAGATGTTGTATGTGGTCAAAGAGCTTGGTTCCAGGCAGTTGTGGCAGTGCTGCACGTTATCATTAGTGAGAAGTGGTAGTGTAGGAAGTCCACTTCCTGAGCAGAGGCAGCTGTGAGCTGCAGAGTGACTCTACATGCAGAGCTGTGACAACGAGATAAAAGCAGGGTGACTTAGTAAGAAATCCTTCTTCTTTCTTTGTTTTCATTATGTTATATAATAAAGGCAAGATGATGTATTTCGCCCTTCACAAATCGAACAACCGGACATCAGAGTTTTATGGTAATCCGTTGAGCATTATTTATGCATAATCCTAAAAGACAAATAAACAAATAAACGAAAACATACCTCTCTGTCTGAGGTAATAAAGTCAACAGATAGTGACTCTGCCTGCTCATAGTGCCGACCTTTTTCTCTCAAATGGCCTGCGATGGGACAGAGGAAGAAATTAGGCTTTTATTTTACTTCCTTACTGCCAAAGTTTTCAGGAGAGACACCAACATTAGCAAAACACAACATCCTATACATCTCAAAACAAGTATTTTTTATTTTATTTTAATCTACAGAAAGAATTTGTATGTTTTCTCACTGCTGTGGATGTATCCTTTAATTGTGACTTTATTACTATTATTGTCACTAAAGTGACTTTATAGATTTTTGGTTATAAATGAAACTCTGTGTCTGCATCCACTTCCCCTTTTCCAGCAAAAAGTGCCACAACAGCCAACAAGAGATGAAGTGAAGGTTGTATTCTTCTGGTGTATTTTTAAAACGTGTTCTTTATGTATTGAATCATACGGTGGTCCTGAGGGCTCAACACACTGCAACTTAAGAAAACACATACAACTGGACAAAAAATAAGCAATTTAAGAAAACATCAATTTCACAACACAACTCAACATATTACAGAAAAAAGATGCAAATAGAGAAAACAACGTGTTTACATAGGACTCCTAAAAGTGATGGACACTGCTGCCACAGGAGACACAAAAACGTCCAATAAATCAAACAGATTCGGTTCCACACAGGGGTCTGCAACCCGCGGCTCCGCCCACTCACTCTGAGACACAGTGAGATCGGAGCATTTCTGTATTTGCTGCGCATTTCTGTATTTGCCACTTGCTAGTGTTTTCTTAAGTTGCAGTTCGTTGAGCTCTCAGTGCCACCGAGGGATCATAATAACAAGCTGCCTGTGCTTCCTGAAAGTGGTGACATATTGTCATTATAGCCCACATTCAATGGAAATGGTTATTTTGGTGACCACACCTACTTCGAGTTCCTCTAACCTCAACTTTTAACTAGGTCTTTCACGATTTCTGCACAGGCAGTAGTAGAAACAGTCAGCTCTCTCACTTCCACATACATTCATGTGACCAAACCATCGCACTTTATGCATTTTCCCGACAGGATAACACAATGGCCTGGATATTTGCTGCTGCAGTATTCATTGCAGGTAAGAAATCTTGCATATATTTGTGAGGCAGTAAAAATGTAATCTATTTTGTTTCGTGACATTTAACGTGTTCGTGCAGAAATACTATTATTTGCCTTGATTTACCAGAGCTACAGGATGAATGAACAATAATAACAACATTTAGAAAATATAGAGCACACCCCAGTCGCAGTATTGATCCCATTTCAACTGCTTATACTGGTAGATACATTGTTTTTAGCATTTAAATTCATTGTGTTTGTTTAACAGCATCTATCGTTCAAATGACCTGCGTGCATGTGCTACATGAATAGATTATGTTGGCAAGAATCTGGAAAATAATTACAGGAAACCATGATAAGAGGCTAAACTATCAACAACCCTTCCAGATATTATCTATATCTGCTCGTCCTGTGCAGAGAGGAGACTCCGGACATTGTTCACCCCAATAGTGTCAGAAGAAATGAAAAGTGAAATACAGCAAATCCTCAGGTTTTTACTTTTATGCTAGATATATGCGAATATACACATGATGTTCAAAACGTAAAAGATACCAAAATTTCGTCAAAGTCACAGACATCAGACCCTGGAGGTTCAACGTCATCTGTTCTCCTGCTGTTCACCATGAGAACATCATTTGTCAGACGGTTGAAAAGTTCGTATCATGTTGACCATTTTTGGAGAATCCAAAAAGGGAAAAAGCTGACAGACTTGCGCAACAAAAAAATCCCTCAATGTACAAAAATAGCACGTATAGAAGGAAGTTGTGCTTGTTTCCATGATGAAAAGATGTTTCTGCTTTTACAAAAACTCCTCAGAAGTTCAGAAAGAGGTAGTAACTGTCTCATGAATGTTTTTAAATTAATTATTGTTTTGAGCCACTATATCATCATTTTCACATTTCCAGGTCTGTCTGGCACTGCACTAGTGAGTCCAGAGTTTGAAATGCATTGCTTTGGTGCCCCCTAGTGGTTTTATCCAAACAGACAATGTGGTAACCCTCAGTTCACACCCCTGTAAACCAAAAACAAACTGAATGCCACACATGGAGTCTATAGATTTTCCTAAAGACAACAATTCTGATGAGTTTTACAGTTGTTATAACACTTCATCAAGTATGATTCTGATCTAATCATTTCTCGTTTCTCAGTGTTGAATACGGCTCTATGTTTCAATATCGACCCTGTGGCTTGGAAGACCTGGACCAACGCTGCCAAAGGGTTTGGCTACCAGGTGGTGCAAAGACAGTCAGAGTAAGTCAGTCTCACGTCTCACAGCAGCAATAACTTAAGGCATTTCTTAATAGAAGAAAACAGCCGCACGGCACTGACGATACTGATTGTGTTCCATATTTCTCTGGGTTCTATTTCCTCAGCGTGCTCATCAGTGCTCCCCTTGAACAGTACTCACCATCGAGAAGAGGGGAAAATATACAAGTGCAATGATACCTGCACAAGTCTGCCATTTGAAGGTAGGCGGCTGATAACGTCTCCAGAGAAAGACCAGAAAAACAGATATTTTAACACCAAGCATTCGTATCATATGAGCTTCGTAACACAAGTGTTTAATGTTTTCTATGCAGCCCCAGAATATGCAGTCAACATGTCCCTTGGTTTGACAATGACAAATGACCCCATCTCACAAAACACTATGGTGAGTTGTGTAACTTCACAGATTCCCAGAAAATAGTTAAAATCAATATAGAGATCAGTCAAAAGTCCAATTAAACATTTGATATGTTCACTTCTTATCACATTCTTATTGCCTTGCAGCTTGAAAAACGGTTGTTTTAAGAGGCAACTACACAATCAAATAGTCTGCTAATTCAATCCTATGATGTGATCTCGTCTCTTTTCAGGCGTGTGGTCCAACCATCCCAAAGGATTGCAAAAGTATCACCATGTACAACGGCGCATGCTTCCAGATCGACCGGGATGATCGGTTTGGATCCGCGGTGACGCCGTCCTCTCCAGGTGAGTTTGTGAAAATGTACCATGATACACTTTCAGTAAACTTTTACTCCTGAGCATTTATTTATGCTCACAAATGTTTTCTTGCTTTTTATTAGATTCTTTTTTTTTATCTTAGTCAAATAGTATCAGTTTGTTTAGTTGTTAGAAATGACCTTCAGAGGGGCGGACTCTATGTCTGCAGTGTAGCTCATAAACCCTGCCTCCTCCACGTTAACAGACAGGACAAAGTACACATCAAATAGATTTTTGACAAAGATGTGTTATGTGGATTTGATCAAATGATTCAGATTCTGCCCGTGTCTTTTACAGAGTGCAGAGCCGAAGCAGATATTGTTTTTCTCTTGGATGGTTCAGGCAGCGTCTACTATAGAGATTTTGAAACAATGAAGACATTTGTGAAATCACTGGTGACGCCCATTTGTGGGAAAAGATACACAGGTATGTTCCCAGGACGATGTTCACACTGTCACTTAAACTATTGCACACACTCAGAGAATTCACTGAAAGATCAAATTCTAGAGTTTGACGCTGCCTCCTGATATAATTCTTCTTCTTCTTCTTCTTCTTCTTCTTCTTCTTCTTCTTCTTCTTCTTCTTCTTCTTCTTCTTCTTCTTCTTCTTCTTCTTCTTCTTCTTCTTCTTCTAATTCTTCTTCTTCTTCTTCGTCTTCTTCTTCTTCTTCTTCTTCTAATTCTTCTTCTTCTTCTTCTTCTTCTTCTAATTCTTCTTCTTCTTCTTCTTCTCCTCTCTTTGCAGTTTGCTGTTGTCCAGTTTTCTGATGATGTCAAGGTTGAATTGAACTTTCGTGACTTTTTCTCATCTGGAGGATGGGAGTCGAAAATCGATCGAATAAGACAAAGAGGCAGCATAACTAACACAGCTGGTGCCATCCGATATATCGTGTAAGTGCTGGAGCGATCCTGATGTGAGAATGTATATGAAATGGTGGTCTAATTTTTGACACAGTAGCAGTTAACACACGTTTGTGGTGTTGTGTGTGTAGTTTGTCTCCCGTGCAGTGTACGAGACAAACCCCAAACTGAGCTAGACGTAAAAATAGGGCTGGACAATATGACCAAAAGTTATAACAAACTTTCCACGTCAATATCGATAATGATCTAAATTTCTTTCGAGAGTAAAAACAGTTTTTTGCTCCTAAGAGAGGGTTGTGGTTTTAGACAAACTTGTTAAACAACAAAACATTTTACAACGTATGTGTTAAACCTCCTTGCTGTGCACAATGTATAAACAATAAAGTGACTGAACATTTGTTATATTGCTATGAAATTATATTGCGATAATTATTGATATTGTTACATTTTCCAGCCCCACATAAAAATATTTAGAATTATACTCTTGGATAACTGGTAAAGCCAAAATATGGGAAACGAAGCCAGTTGCATAATGAGCATAATTTGAAACATAAATAAAATGTAGATTTCCAGAGATGAAAGAACTGGACAAACGTTTATTTAAATGATATTGTTTTTGTTTTGGCAGCCAAAATGTTTTCACAGCAGCAGCAGGTTCCAGACCAAACGTGAAGAAGATCCTGATCGTCATTACTGATGGAGAATCTACTGACAGCCCAAGCCTGCGAGGTTCAGTACGCTTAGCTGAGAATGCAAAGATTGTTCGATTTGCTATTGGGGTAAGTTCAGTTCATTCCAATGAGCAAAATGGGTTTTACAAAAAGGGCATTGTTTGTGTTTTTACCATACATCCAGACATACAGTAACATGATACTACCTGTGAATTGTAAGCGACATTTCATAAATAACAAGTTTACAGTCCTTCACCACATCTCTTAAAATCTCTTGTCTTGCTGCTTCCAGAAGTGATTTTGAAAAAAGTTTATTGGTTTAAAAATCTCTTAAAACTATTTATTGCGATATCAAACTCAAGACCTACCTTTTAGTCAGACTTTTCATTTAATTTTACTCATTAATTTCCCTCTTAATTTATACATTGTCTCTTTTACAGATATATCTTTTCATTCTTTGTTATTAATGTTTCAATTAGTTACTCTCTTATTTACCTTCTCTGAATTTTTTCTACATAAATACCTTACTTTTTAACTCTGGGTTTCATGATGGGTGCAGGTGGATAAACAATCTATGAACGAGTTAAAAAAATCAACTTGAACAGCATTATAACTATTTTCTCAACATGCCTCTAGGTGGGGAATGCGTTCTCTTCTCCAAGTGCGAAACGGGAACTGGACCTCATTGCATCTTCGCTTCCGACAGATCACGTGTTTCGAGTAGAGAGCTTTGACGCACTTGCTGCAATCACGAAGAATTTGCAGGACAAAATCTTCTCTATTGAGGGTATGAATGTAAACTTACAGCTTAAAATCTAATTTACATTCTCAGTTGACAAATATTAGCGTTTATGTTGTTTATTGGGCTCCTTTCATGATGCACATCCAGTTCTTATGTTATGTTTTCCAAAACTGAAATATTAGTTATATTAAAATATAGCATGTATGTAACTGTGGGATTCAGCTCAGTGCTCACTTCTTTTGCTGTTTCAGGATCTCAGTCCACTGGAGAGACACTGAAAATGGAAATGGCTCAGGAGGGATTCAGTGTGGCTTATGTGCCAGGGGTAATAATAAGAAAAGACACCGACACCTGCTTTTGTGATAGAAAAGCTACACACAGGCGACATATTTTGACTCTTTAATGAATTTAAGCTTTTGTGGGCTGATTGTGGTTTTCTGAATTACAGGGAATTCAAATGGGAATTGTTGGCGCCAACCAGTGGAGAGGAGGCTACATGGAATACACATTATCAGGCAGGAAGCGGAGTTCATATGAGCCTTTGTTCATGGAACAAGACAGTTATCTGGGTACGAATTTTACAGTAATAACAAAGTAATACACACGTTATTAGTACTTTTCTACTGTAACACTCCCTCCCACCCTACCACACGAATTGAGCAATAAAACTTAAAAGGCAAATGAATAACAAGGAGTCGGAAAGTACTGTACATGCAAGGGTCATGTGAGTAACACATGTTCAAATGTCATACATGAAGCTCCAAAAATCCCAGAAGTTACTTTAAAGGTAAATGAGAAACCCTTCGAAGAAAAGAAAAACACTACACCCACTACTAAAGTTAGTTAGTTTTACAAATGACTCTTTTGTCAAGTGTAACTAAACCTTTGGAAGTTTTAATTTATTTGCTTTGACTTTTAAATTTCAGGTTACTCCATGACTATCGCAAGAACCAGTCAAGGCCCATTGACAATTGTTGGCGCTCCGAGATATAAACACAGAGGACTTGTGATGGCAGTTCATCCACAGACCTATCAGATGATTGATCCCTTTGACTGGCATGTGCGTGGTTTCTGATCAGATATATAGACAATAAACGTGTACATAGATCTGGAATAAACAGACTTGTTTTCTTCTTGGTTCTTAAACAGTTTCAAACTGGTGAATATTTCGGGGCAGAGGTTCAAGCCATGGATGTGAACGCTGACGAATACACTGACCTAATCCTCATATCTGCCCCGATGTACAAGGAAGCTGATAGAGAGGGAAGAGTGTACGTTTGCGGTTTAGCTCGTTTGGTAAGTGGCGAATTCTTCTAGTTCCATTAAATAAAATAAAAAAATTTAAAAAATCTTAACATCCAGGCAAACGTTGACTCTTCTCCATATATTTTGAACAGAGGGTGGAGTGTCACTTCGAATCTCCGTTAGTTCTGAGAGGGGATGAGTCCGACCAGGCGAGGTTTGGCTCTTCTCTCGCTGTGCTGCCTGATCTCAACGCAGATGACCTCAAGGGAGGTGGCAGTCGGTGCACCTCTGGAGAATGGTGGTCAAGGCAGCATCTACATATTCCACGGCGAAGGAGGAAGCAGAGTCAGTTCGACTTACTCACAGGTGAGTAGGAACAAAAAAATTCACTGTCCCCCTCGGGTGAAAATCATAAAAACATATTGATATTTCTGGGTTTGATATGATCAAAGACAAGAGTTTTTCCACCATAAAGCTGCAGTAAACAAATGCCAGTTGGAAAATGATGGATACAGCCAGGGTTTGTGATGTCACAAACCTATTAAAGTCAACTTGTGGGTGGGGGCAAGCAGCTGAAAAATGCCCTTCACCTGCAGGTGGCGCTGTGTGTGTAGAGTTAAGTTGTTTCAAGGCTGTGAGGGGAATTTTTTCATGTAAAACCTTTTGAATATGTTATTATGAAGAACACAGAAGAGATTAAGGGGAATTTAGTGGGACTGTTACAAATTCAGTCTGTGAAGCCCAATTCTTTCAGATAAATTAACATGTTTTATCTAAAATACTTAAATTCCACAGAGAATTGCTGCCTCTGAAGTCCGGCAACAACTTAGATTCTTCGGTATGTCAATCAGTGACTCGTCTTTTGACCGCAGTGGCGACAGTCTGCCTGACTTAGCAGTGGGGTCAAAGGGCACAGTTGTCTTACTCAGGTTTGTACAAGATTCTACTGTCTGTCATCATTACTGTCCCTTGTTAACATACTGCTTTTGTTCATTTGTAAACTTATAATTTATAAGCTAACAATTATATAAAAACAAAAATAATTTATAGCATAGACTGTATAGATGGAAGATTTGTTAGCTCCCAAAAGTGAAGCCAAAGCTTCTTGATTACCACCTGCTGGATAGATGCAGTATATGTAACAAACCTTTATAATTTTTTTTTGTCTCAACAGAGTCACAGCTCTTGTCAATCATTTTTATTTTTGTCTTGAAATCAGTTCACCTCCTCCTCCATGTTCGTTGATAGGACATGGCCCAAATTAAGCAGTCAGAGTGCTAGTCAAATAACGCTGCTATGAAAACGTGGTGGTCCTCATTTTTTCCTGCTCTGTCCATTTCCAGGTCAAAGCCTGTGGTAATGGTAGAGGCTACGATGTCGTTCAACCCAAACCAGGTCCCTACAAAAGACCAAGTCTGTGAGAAAGACCTGGAGAACACAGCTCAAATTTGCTTTACCATGACCAGACTTTCTACAGTTTCCACAGGTTACTCATTCCTCTCACTTTTCCTGAGCCACAGAGCCACTGTCTATCTGTTCAAATACATTTCTGTGTACATGAGTAACATGTAGATTCAACCGTCATTCATTCCAGCTGGAGCAAAGATCAATTATACTTTAACACTGGATGCCACCCGCAAGGTCCCAAACAACAGAGCTTACATCAACGGCAAACAACGAGAGAAGATCGGGTCAATTGAAGTTGACTTACGAAGGCCAAAATGCTTCCAAGTGAAATTCTTTATTCAGGTGAGTTGTTAACATCAGATTATATCACAACCCAAAGAGGTTTCTGTCTGAAAAAACAAACAAACTCACTGAGTTCAAACTAACGGTATTTCCCAACTGTGCCCTCCTCTTGCAGGCTTGTCCTCAGGATGCTCTGAATGTACTCAGGAATGAGCTCAGATTCACCTTTGACGGTATTCCCTCTGCTACAAACCTTAAACCAAGTCTTGCCCAGCAAACTCAAACCACCACCTATCATTCTGTAAGTGACCTTTAAACAAACTTGCAATAAATGTTGATTTAACTGAACAGAGTGAGTAAGTGAACAGCTTTAATTTGAACTTTAATGAATTCTTGTCAATGTCATTGTTTTTCTTCATGTTCTCTTCCACAGTTGAAATTTGAGATCAACTGTGGCACTGACAACAATTGTGTAGATAACCTGAAAGTGGATTTCAACTTCAATAGGTGAGAACCAAAAGTGACGCCCAATCTAAGGGTGTGGTCAAGGTAATATTTCTCTTCTCTACAAGAACATGTCTAGCATAGTAGACTGTGAGCATCTAGCTGAGGGGATCCCTAGCTGCTTGCACAAAAGGAGACAATTAGATTTATTGTTTTTCTATGCCTTCACCTTCCCTTTTCTCTGTCAGCTCCTCAGAGTTGAAGGTGGGCATTGATGAACTGTTGGACGTCACCGTATCAGTGGAGAACCGAGAAGAAGACTCCTACAACAGCTACGTGAAACTTACATACCCAGCTGGCCTCTCCTACAGGAAGTTCACAGGTTTGCAGGTAAGGGCTCATTCGTTTAACGGTCCCTACCGACTAACTTCCAACACGTTGTTTACATCGGTGTGGTTGTTAAGCTGTACATCCACTAGAGGGCAACACAGAGTCAAGAGTTTCAAATCTCTCCTCACGAAGTTCCGCCATTGCTGAAATGTCTTCTTCATGTCCTGTCTCACTTAAACGATTGTCTACATTGCCCCATATGATAACTGGTGGTACTGCTCCATTTTGTCTCTTTTATCATTATCCATAAACCTTCAGAAGATGTGCACTTTTAGGCTATGGATATTTAAGGCGCATTCACGGGAGGAAGTGGAGACACATTGTTGATTTACAGATACAGTCTACCACCCACACAGCAATAATGTTGTTTCATTGATTGCCTTTTAATGAAGGGAAGAATCGAGTGCAACTCCTTGGACAGTGAAGATGGCTTATCGCGAGGATTGACAACCTGCACTATTAACAACCCCATTTTCAAGAGCAACACTAAGGTTTGTGTTATTTGTAAACAGGCATCTCTTCCCATTGCTGCAGCAAAACGCAGAGACAATCTCATCCCTCTTTCATTACAGGCTATGTTCACCGTCTCCTATGGGATCGAAAGCAACAGACGATTTGACAGGAAGATTTTTATCTCTGCAAATGCTTCCAGGTACTGTGCCTGTCTACAATGTTTAATAGTCATATTACATCACTAATACATATTTCGCAGAGTTAATTTCACTTCTCTCTTTTAGTGAGAATCAGGAACATTCCACTTCAAGTGAACTTTACCAAATGAAATGGTTGGACGTGAAGTACAGCATTTTTGTCACGTTTGAAAGGTTTGGTGTTTTTTTTCCCTCCGTTAGACAAAGAAATCACATTGAAATATTAATAATTTCAAAGCGTACAGTCTATTACCTGATATTAAAACATCTGTTTCAGCTCCCTCAGCTACAACAACTTCACATCTGGAAAGAACAATTTGCTGAAACCTCACAAGCAGTCAATTGTGGTAAAGTATCTCCTCAGCTGATCATATCCTTAGCCAAGGCCCAACTGTCTCCTTATTGAACCAAATTTAATTCACTAGATCCTAGATCAGGGGTGGGCAAACTTTTTGACTTCAGGCAAAAGTATTTTGTTGTCCACTCTGTGTTAAACACTCGGCACTCATTGTCCACTTTTCGATTCCTTGATCCCCTCATTCTACAGAAGGGCTCACAGGGCAAAGCGAAAAAGTGAAGGGAGATCATGTGCCCTTTTATTTTTTTTGTATTTGAACATGTTCGGCGGGCCGGATTAAAAAGCCCAACGCCGGTATACCGCTAGATATTTTAACTAGATCTGCACCAAATTACACATGCTGATCAATATCAGCCCCTTAAACATGCCTGGTATAGTTTCAAGATCTATGAAAATAAGGAAAAAGTATACACATCAACATTTTCATCAGAAAAGTTTCTTTCTCTTTTCTTGTATATTCCTTCTAAACATCAAACCCTGATGAAAACAGAATCATCATGGCTGAGTTTAATAACTTGTTCATTATTAATCCTGATGCTTGCTCAGCCTCCTCAGATCGATCCTTTCCTGTTCTCCTCTTCTGACAGGTCACAAACAACATCAGGGCTCTGAACTTCACGGTGGTGATCAAGGTGCCAGTCAAGCTCGGCGATAAAGACATCTGGATGGATTCGAGCAGTTTGCAGGTGACGTTACTGATCCATGAAAAGTGTCTCATGTCGCTGTTGCAGCCTCAAGAGCCGGAGGGACGTACGTGGTCACATGAGAACCACATCTGGTCGTCTGTTAAACTGACGCAAACCTGTTCTGTTCCAGATTCCAGACTGCCAAAGAGACACAGACGAAGAACCTACTGTCAAAGACTTTGTTGCTATGATAAAGGAGAATAATGTAGTGGTGAGTATACTATCTACAATGGGGGATTCAAGTACTTACGCAGTATTACAACTTCTGTCGTCTCTTCCTCACCCACAGGACTGCTCTGTGGCCAGGTGCGGTGTGTTCAGGTGCAGTAGGTTCATGGGACAACTGGAGAGTAAAAAGTACCAAATCTCTGCCAACATCAGTTCAGGATGGATAGAGCAGGTGACTGATGTGCAATTGTCATATTGTAACATGCATTTTACATCTGGTGCTCATTCTAAAGTGATAAAATAACATTTGCCAAAGAAATTGAACGTCATCAAAGGCAATGCCGGTCTCATCACGAAGTCTTTTATTTTCTAAACAGTTTGGACTTGACTCGGCAAAATTCCTGTTGACCAGCACGGCTACTCTGGAGTACGACACAAACCAGTACATCTTCTTTTCTACAGGGTCTAATAACAAGCCTCCGATTCACAAGGTGATTCCACGTTCTATTAAATGTTACTTTTTTTTCAAATCAGCTTGATTTTGATCCACCTTCATGTCATTTCATGTGTCAGATTGAAGCCGAGGTTGAAGTATATCCACAACCAGATTTCACCAAAGCAATCGTTGGGGGATCGTTGGGAGGGTTAGCTCTGCTGGCTTTACTCACTGCTGGCCTGTATAAGGTGAGACTCTCAAAATATATTCATTATTTTAGTTCATTACACAGCCTTATGGAGTCAATGAACAATGTTCCACCCCCAATAAAAGTAGATGAACACTATCCTTTCATTTTTTAACTATTCAGCAGTTATTCTCTTCTTTCCCTTCATGTATGAAGCACCTTTAATGCAGGATCGGAGTGTTTTAATGTCACTTTCTTTCTTTTTCTTCTCTCAGGCTGGATTTTTCAAGAGTAAATACAAAGATATGATGAATGAGGCAGCAGCAGCAGCAGAACCAGGGGCTGATGACGCTTTACCCATACCAGAACAATCAACATAATTGGCACATATACCACTGCCAAGCCCCAACAGTCCTCTTACATGCAATCAAGCCGTACCAATTTGTTTATTATTCCTGCAAACTATCTGTGTTCCTTTGTGTTTTTTAGGTGAAAGTGAAAAAAAAATTGCACTTGGATCTGCTGGCTTCTGCTTATCATCAAAACTGCTACAATAAAATATGCTTAGGAGGAGCTTGCTAAACTGGAGAATGAACGTGAAAAAACATTTGTTTTATGCTTCATTCATAATTATTTCATGACTTGATATGACTTTTATAATGTGAATCAAAGAAAATAGACATGGTTTGATGGATAAGAGAATAAACACTGTACCTCATTCAGATGGATTAACACATTTGAAAGAATTTGCATTTTGCAGTACAATTTGTCTACAGATTTCTTACAGTAAAATACCTTCTGTTAGATATATAAACATTTGATTGGAAGTACCTCACGGTGTATTCTCTTTTGTTGACCTGAGTATTGTAAGTGCATTCATAGTATTGGACTATTTCATGCACCTTCAACAAATATCCCATCATTAAAACAGGAATGGTAAGAGATGGCATATCACCAACTGTCTCCTTTCAGAATGACCCGAATCTTGAGGTTTTGGCAAATGACTAAATATCTGCCCGGACCGATTCCCACTCATTGAGACATCGGCTGCCTGGAACCAAGAGGAGTCTGATTTACAGAGCAGAGGGCTGCCCTGATCCCCCTGCAAAAACCATCCTAACAGACGAATAAACAAATAAACGAAAACATACCTCTCTATCTGAGGTAATAAAGTCAACAGATAGTGACTCTCCCTGCTCATAGTGCCGACATCTTTCTCTCAAAATGCGTGCGATGGGACAGAGGAAGAAAAGGAGCTGCGTGATAATTGACTTCCTTACTGCCAAAGTTTTCAGGAGAGACAACAACATTAGCAAAAGACAACATCCTATACATCTCAAAACAACTATATTTGGTTTTTATTTTAATCTATAGAAATAAATCCTAATGTTTTCTCACTGCTGTGGATTTATACTTGAATTTAAAGTGACTTTATAGATTTTTTTAGTTATAAATGAAACCCTAACCCTGCATCCACTTCCCCTTTTCCAGCAAAAAGGGCCACAACAGCCAACAAGAGCTAAAGTGACTGTTGTATTCTTCATAATAACAAGCTACCTGTACTTCCTGAAAGTGGTGACCTTCATTATAGCCCACATTCAATGGAAAGGGTTAGTATTGTGACCACACCTGCTTCGAGTTCCTCTAACCTCAAATTTTAACTAGTCCTTTCACCATTTCTGCACAGGCAGTAGTAGAAACAGTCGCCTCTCTCACTTCAACATACATTCATGTGAGCAAATCATCGCACTTTTTTTTCCTGACAGGATAACACAATGGCCGGGATATTTGCTGCTGCAGTATTCATTGCAGGTAAGAAATCTTGCATTTATTTGTGAGGCAGTAAAAATGTAATCTATTTTGTTTCGTGACATTTAAAGTGTTCCTGCAGAAATGCTATTATTTGCCTTGATTTACCAGAGCTACAGGATGAATGAACAATAATGACAACATTTAGAAAATATAGACCACACGTCTCAGTATTGATCCCATTTGAACTGCTCATACTGGTAGATACATTGTTTTTAGCATTTAGATTAATTATGATCGTTTAACAACATATGCCATTCAAATGACCTGCATGCATGTGCTACATGAATAGATTAGGTCAGCAAAAATCTGGAAAATTATCATAGGAAACCATGATAAGAGGCTAAACTATCAACAGCCCTCACAGATATTATCTATATCTGCTCGTCCTGTGCAGAGAGGAGACTCCGGACATTGTTCACCCCTGACTCCTCAATCTTTAGAGGCAGACATCCTGAATTTAAATTGTGTTTTACATTTAAACTGACCATAAAAGAAGCTGGCTGCAAAAAAGCTATTAAAGCTATTAAAAGTCATCATAATGTGCGTTTACTAAACGACTTAAGAAACATTCTACTCATCCGTCCTACCACATCTATTTTGTGCTCTGTGATCCAGTGTAAGTTAGTATAAAACAGGTTATATTAAGTGGCTAAAAATACAACCAATAGTGTCAGAATAAATGAAAAGTGAAACACAAAAGAACCTCAGGTTTTTACTTTTATGCAAGATTAATGCGAAAATACACATGATGTTCAAAACGTACAAGATACCAAAATATCGTCAAAGTCACAGACATCAGACCCTGGAGGTTCAACGTCATCTGTTCTCCTGCTGTTCACCATGAGAACATCATTTGTCAGACGATTGAAGAGGTTGTTTCATGTTGACCATTTTTGGAGAATCCAAAAAGGGAAAAAGCTGACAGACCTGCGCAACAAAAAAATCCCTCAATGTACAAAATAGCACGTACAGAAGGAAGTTGTGATTGTTTCTATGATGAAAAACTGTTTCTGCTTTTATAAATTACTCAGAAGTTCACAAAGAGGTAGTAATTGTCTCATGAATGTTTTTAAATTAATTATTGTTTTGAGCCACTATATCTACCTGCAAGTTCATATAAACATCGGTCACAGATATGGACAGTAAGAAAAAAAAACACAAACTCAGTTTCGTTTTTTGAAGAATCTTCACCGCAGATAAACCAGGTGGGATAAACACATAGTTTTCTAGGGTTAGGGTTAGGGTTAGGGTTTATGAAACTCAAGGTCCAGCTCTCGAAAGATAAAACAGTGAGGTATTGTGTAGGGCCTGTTTGAGGAAGTCCTCCTTAAATTTGCATTACACATCTATTATTTACAATATGAAAAGATGGGATAAAATATAAGGATTTAAGAGCATTTTCACATTTCCAGGTCTGTCTGGCACTGCACTAGTGAGTCCAGAGTTTGAAATGCTTTGCTTTGGTGCCCCCTAGTGGTGTTATCCAAACAGACAATGAGGTCACCCTCAGTTCACACCCCTGTAAACCAAAAACAAACTGAATGCCACACATGGAGTCTATAGATTTTCCTAAAGACAACAATTCTGATGAGTTTTACAGTTGTTATAACACTTCATCAAGTATGATTCTGATCTAATCATTTCTCGTTTCTCAGTGTTGAATACGGCTCTATGTTTCAATATCGACCCTGTGGCTTGGAAGACCTGGACCAACGCTGCCAAAGGGTTTGGCTACCAGGTGGTGCAAAGACAGTCAGAGTAAGTCAGTCTCACGTCTCACAGCAGCAATAACTTAAGGCATTTCTTAATAGAAGAAAACAGCCGCACGGCGCTGACGATACTGATTGTGTTCCATATTTCTCTGGGTTCTATTTCCTCAGCGTGCTCATCAGTGCTCCCCTTGAACAGTACTCACCATCGAGAAGGGGGAAAATATACAAGTGCAATGATAACTGCACAAGTCTGCCATTTGAAGGTAGGCGGCTGATAACGTCTCCAGAGAAAGACCAGAAAAACAGATATTTTAACACCAAGCATTCGTATCATATGAGCTTCGTAACACAAGTCTTCTATGTTTTCTATGCAGCGCCAGAATATGCAGTCAACATGTCCCTTGGTTTGACAATGACAAATGACCCCATCTCACAAAACACTATGGTGAGTTGTGTAACTTCACAGATTCCCAGAAAATAGTTAAAATCAATATAGAGATCAGTCAAAAGTCCAATTAAACATTTGATATGTTCACTTCTTATCACATTCTTATTGCCTTGCAGCTTGAAAAACGGTTGTTTTAAGAGGTGACTACACAATCAAATAGTCTGCTAATTCAACCTATGATGTGATCTCGTCTCTTTTCAGGCGTGTGGTCCAACCATCCCAAAGGATTGCAAAAGTATCACCATGTACAACGGCGCATGCTTCCAGATCGACCGGGATGATCGGTTTGGATCCGCGGTGACGCCGTCCTCTCCAGGTGAGTTTGTGAAAATGTACCATGATACACTTTCAGTAAACTTTTACTCCTGAGCTTTTATTTATGCTCACAAATGTTTTCTTGCTTTTTATTAGATTCTTTTTTTTTATCTTAGTCAAATAGTATCAGTTTGTTTAGTTGTTAGAAATGACCTTCAGAGGGGCGGACTCTATGTCTGCAGTGTAGCTCATAAACCCTGCCTCCTCCACGTTAACAGACAGGACAAAGTACACATCAAATAGATTTTTGACAAAGATGTGTTATGTGGATTTGATCAAATGATTCAGATTCTGCCCGTGTCTTTTACAGAGTGCAGAGCCGAAGCAGATATTGTTTTTCTCTTGGATGGTTCAGGCAGCGTCTACTATAGAGATTTTCAAACAATGAAGACATTTGTGAAATCGCTGGTACGCCCATTTGTGGGAAAAGATACACAGGTATGTTCCCAGGACGATGTTCACACTGTCACTTAAACTATTGCACACACTCAGAGAATTCACTGAAAGATCAAATTCTAGAGTTTGTCACTGCCTCCATGACTGTTAGATATAATTTCTTCTTCTTCTTCTTCTTCTTCTTCTTCTTCTTCTTCTTCTTCTTCTTCTTCTTCTTCTTCTTCTTCTTCTTCTTCTTCTTCTTCTTCTTCTTCTTCTCTATTTGCAGTTTGCTGTTGTCCAGTTCTCTTATGGTGTCAAGGTTGAATTGAACTTTCGTGACTTTTTCTCATCTGGACAATGGGAGTCGAAAATCGATCAAATAAGACAAAGAGGCAGCATAACTAACACAGCTGGTGCCATCCGATATGTGGTGTAAGTCCTGATGTGATAATGTTTATGAAATGGTAGTCTAATTATTGACACAGTAGCAGTTAACACACTTTTGAGAGTGTAGTTTGTGGGGTTTAGTGTGTAGTTTGTCTCCCGTGCAGTGGACAAGACAAACCCCAAACTGAGCTAGATGTAAAAATAGGGCTGGACAATATGACCAAAAGTTATACCAAGCTTTCGACGTCAATATCGATAATGATCTAAATTTCTTTTGAGAATAAAAACAGTTTTTTGCTCCTAAGAGAGGGTTGTGGTTTTAGACAAACTTGTTAAACAACAAAACATTTTACAACGTATGTGTTAAACCACCTTACTGTGCACAATGTATAAACAATAAAGTGACTGAACATTTGTTATATTGCCATGAAATTATATTGCAATAATTATTGATATTGTTTAATTTTCCAGCCGCACATAAAAATATTTAGAATTATACTCTTGGATAACTGGTAAAGCCAAAATATGGGAAACGAAGCCAGTTGCAGAATGAGCATAATTTGAAACATAAATAAAAAGTAGATCTCCAGAGATGAAAGAACTGGACAAACGTTTATTTAAATGATATTGTTTTTGTTTTGGCAGCCAAAATGTTTTCACAGCAGCAGCAGGTTCCAGACCAAACGTGAAGAAGATCCTGATCGTCATTACTGATGGAGCATCTAGTGACAGACAAAACTTGCCAAATTCAATATACTTAGCTGAGAATGCAAAGATTGTTCGATTTGCTATTGGGGTAAGTTCAGTTCATTCCAATGAGCAAAATGTGTTTTACAAAAAAGGCATTGTTTGTGTTTTTACCATACATCCAGACATACAGTTACATAAATAATACCCTGTGAATCGTAAGTGACATTGTATAAATAAGAAATTTACAGTCCTTCACCACATCACTTAAACTCTCTTCTCTTGCTGCTTTCAGAATTGATTTAGAAAAACAAAAAAAGTTAAAATAAAGTTTATTGTTTTAAAAATCTCCTAAACCTATTTATGTGGATATCAAACTCAAGACCTACCTTTAAGTCAGACTAATCATTTAATTTTACTCATTAATCTCCCTCTTAATTTATACATTGTCTCTTTTACAGATATATCTTTTCATTCTTTGTTATTTATGTTTCAATTAGTTACTTTCTTATTTACCTTCTCAGAATTTTTTTTACATAAATACCTTACTTTTTAACTCTGGTTTTAGTGATGAGTGCAGGTGGATAAACTATCTATGAACAAGTAAAACAATCGACTTGAACAGCATTATAACTATTTTCTCAACATGCCTCTAGGTGGGGAGAGCGTTCTCTTCCACATGGGCGAAACGGGAACTGGACCTCATTGCTTCTTCGCTTCCGACAGATCACGTGTTTCGAGCAGAGAGCTTTGCCGCACTTAATGCAATAACGAAGAATTTGCAGGACAAAATCTTCTCTATCGAGGGTACGAATGTAAACTTACAGCTTAAAATATAATTTACATTCTCAGTTGACAAATATTGGCGTAGATGTTGTATATTGGGCTCCTCTGATGATGCACGTCCAGTTCATATGTTATGTTTTCCAACACTGAAATATTAGGTATATTAAAATATAGCAGGTATGTAACTGTGGGATTCAGCTCAGTGCTCACTTCTTTTGCTGTTTCAGGATCTCAGTCCACTGGAGAGACACTGAAAATGGAAATGGCTCAGGAGGGATTCAGTGTGGCTTATGTGCCAGGGGTAATAATATCAAATACACTGACACCTGCTTTTGTGATAGAAAAGCTACACACAGGCGACATATTTTGACTCTTTAATGAATTTAACTTTCGCTTTTGTGGGCTGATTTTGGTTTTCTGAATTACAGGGAATTCAAATGGGAATTGTTGGCGCCAACCAGTGGAGAGGAGGCTACATGGAATACACATTATCAGGCCAGAAGCGGAGTTCATATGAGCCTTTGTTCATGGAACAAGACAGTTATCTGGGTAAGAATTTTACAGTAATAACAAAGTAATACACACGTTATTAGTACTTTTCTACTGTAACACTCCCTCCCGCGCTAACCACACGAATTGAGCAATAAAACTTAAAAGACAAATGAATAACAAGGAGTCAGAAAGTACTGTACATGCAAGGGTCATGTGAGTAACACATGTTCAAATGTCATACATGAAGCTCCAAAAATCCCAGAAGTTACATTTAAAGGTAAATGAGAAACCCTTTGAAGAAAAGAAAAAAACACTACACCCACTACTAGTGTTAGTTAGTTTTTATAAATGACTCTCTCCTCAAGTGTAGCTAAACATTTGGATGTTTTAATTTATTTGCTTTGACTTTTAAATTTCAGGTTACTCCATGACTATCGCAAGAACCAGTCAAGGCCCATTGACAATTGTTGGCGCTCCGAGATATAAACACAGAGGACTTGTGATGGCAGTTCATCCACAGACGTATCAGATGATTGATCCCTTTGACTGGCATGTGCGTGGTTTCTGATCAGATATATAGACGATCAACGTGTACATAGATCTGGAATAAACAGGCTTGTTTTCTTCTTGGTTCTTAAACAGTTTCAAACTGGTGAATATTTCGGGGCAGAGGTTCGAGCCATGGATGTGAACGATGACGGATACACTGACCTAATCCTCATATCTGCCCCGATGTACAAGGAAGCTGATAGAGAGGGAAGAGTTTATGTTTGTGGTTTAGCTCGTTTGGTAAGTGGCGAATTCTTCTAGTGTCATTAAATAAATTAGTTTTTCTTAACATCCAGGCAAACGTTGACTCTGAACCATATATTTTGAACAGAGGGTCGAGTGTCACTTTGAATCTCCGTTAGTGCTGAGAGGGGATGAGTCCGACCAGGCGAGGTTTGGCTCTTCTCTCGCTGTGCTGCCTGATCTCAACGCAGATGACCTCAGGGAGGTGGCAGTCGGTGCACCTCTGGAGAATGGTGGTCAAGGCAGCATCTACATATTCCACGGCGAAGGAGGAAGCAGAGTCAGTTCGACTTACTCACAGGTGAGTAGGAACAAAAATAAATTCAATGTCCCCCTCGGGTGAAAATCATAAAAACATAATCAAAGACAAGAGTTTTTTTTAAATAAAGCTGGAAAATATGGATAAATTCAACTTGTGGGTGGGGCCAAGCAGCTGAAAAAGGCCCTTCACCTGCAGGTGGCGCTGTGAGGGTCGGGATATACTGGGCCTGGGCCATAAGGTGTAGAGTTAAGTTGTTTCAAGGCTGTGAGGGGAGTTTTTTCATGTCAAACCTTTTGAATATGTTATTATGAAGAACACAGAAGAGTTTAAGGGGAATTTAGTGGGACTGTTACAAATTCAGTCTGTGAAGCCCAATTCTTTCAGATAAATTAACATGTTTTATCTAAAATACTTAAATTCCACAGAGAATTGCTGCCTCTGAAGTCCGGCAACAACTTAGATTCTTCGGTATGTCAATCAGTGACTCGTCTTTTGACCGCAGTGGCGACAGTCTGCCTGACTTAGCAGTGGGGTCAAAGGGCACAGTTGTCTTACTCAGGTTTGTACAAGATTCTACTGTCTGTCATCATTACTGTCCCTTGTTAACATACTGCTTTTGTTCATTTGTAAACTTATAATTTATAAGCTAACAATTATATATATGTATAGCATAGACTGTATAGATGGAAGATTTGTTAGCTCCCAAAAGTGAAGCCAAAGCTTCTTGATTACCACCTGCTGGATAGATGCAGTATATGTAACAAACCTTTATAAATTTTTTTTGTCTCAACAGAGTCACAGCTCTTGTCAATCATTTTTATTTTTGTCTTGAAATCAGTTCACCTCCTCCTCCATGTTCGTTGATAGGACATGGCCCAAATTAAGCAGTCAGAGTGCTAGTCAAATAACGCTGCTATGAAAACGTGGTGGTCCTCATTTTTTCCTGCTCTGTCCATTTCCAGGTCAAAGCCTGTGGTAATGGTAGAGGCTACGATGTCGTTCAACCCAAACCAGGTCCCTACAAAAGACCAAGTCTGTGAGAAAGACCTGGAGAACACAGCTCAAATTTGCTTTACCATGACCAAACTTTCTACAGTTTCCACAGGTTACTCATTCCTCTCACTTTTCCTGAGCCACAGAGCCACTGTCTATCTGTTCAAATACATTTATGTGTACATGAGTAACATGTCGATTCAACCGTCATTCATTCCAGCTGGAGCAAAGATCAATTATACTTTAACACTGGATGCCACCCGCAAGGTCCCAAACAACAGAGCTTACATCAACGGCACACAACGAGAGAAGACCGGGTCAGTTGAAGTTGACTTACAAGGGCCAAAATGCTTCCAAGTGAAATTCTTTATTCAGGTGAGTTGTTGACATCAGATTATATCACAACCCAAAGAGGTTTCCGTCTGAAAAACAAAAACAAACAAACTCACTGAGTTCAAACTAACGGTATTTCCCAACTGTGCCCTCCTCTTGCAGGCTTGTCCTCAGGATGCTCTCAATTCACTTAGAAACGAGCTCAGATTCACCTTTGACGGTATTCCCTCTGCTACAAACCTTAAACCAAGTCTTGCCCAGCAAGCTCAAACCACCACCTATCATTCTGTAAGTGACCTTTAAACAAACTTGCAATAAAATGTAGATTTAACTGAACAGAGTGA